>CAEMYA010001018.1:98765-160511 GCA_903131615.1 Diplodus sargus | reverse complement strand
AATCTCTGCTTTTGTGACACCAGACGATTTCTGTCAGTATACTGTCATGGCTTTTGGGATGCGGAATGCACCAGCTACATTCCAGTATCTGGTAAATAAAGTATTGAAGGGAGTTGCAGATTGTGACGCCTATCTTGATGATGTGGTGATTTACAGTTCTTCCTAGTCTCGCCATGTAGCTCAGCTGGAAGAGGTGTTTGACAGGCTAGCTGTTGCCAATCTGACCTTGAACTTAGCCAAGTGTGAATTTGTGGAAAAGTGGTTGGTCATGGAAAGGTTTGTCCCATTGAGGCCAAAGTCAAGGCCATTGTGAATTTTGGTGTGACCAGTTCCAGGCATGACTTGAAACATTTTCTTGGCATGGCAGAGATGTGTCAGTTCGCCTTTGAGAGCCTGAAAGCACTGTTGGCTAATTCTCTTGTTCTTGCTGCCCCTGACTTTAGCAGGCCTTTTAAACTCTGCAAGTCTTCCACGATTGACCCCATGTTTGGACAGTTACTATTGTCGGTTAGGCCTATCTTGCATTGTGAGCTTCACAAAAACAAAAATGTGTGATTTGATCCCAATATCGTTCATATCACAGGAATCCATGCAACTTCGAAGCAGTAACGATTTTCAAACCAGTCATGGTGGCCGTCTTGAAAAACAACAGCCATCTTGAAATTGGTTTGTATAATTAATGTACAAACTCCAAAGAGGTAAATAAATGTAGCTAACTATATGATCAATATCATATTATAATCAACACACAAAAGAAAATTCACATGAAAATGGTAGTCAATGGCGGCCATTTTGAAAAATGGCTGCCACGGCCGCCATATTGAAAATTTGCGATGGCCCGATATCTAATTTTGTTTGGGCTGTGTTTGGCTATAAGTGTACCAAATTTCACGCTTTTATCACAAAGTGCACGATTCTTTGGAATTATGCTGTTAAGCCGCCCCACTAACAGTCTTTTCAAAAGGAAGCACTTTTTTATGCGAGTTTGAAGCTGCACTTTTTACAATGGCAGGGCAAATTTGTTGTAAATCATAGCATTAAAATAAAAGCAATGCTTTTAATAATTTCTTTGTAATTTGAAGTTTGTTCTTGAGAAGAGAAAAAAAAATCGATTAAAATCGTAAATCCAGTTTGGTGTGAAAAAATCGGAGATTCAATTTTTAGGCCATATCGCCCAGCCCTAGCGTGTGTGTGTGTGTGTGTGTGTGTGTGTGTGTGTGTGTGTGTGTGTGTGTGTGTGTGTGTGTGTGTTTTCACAGTGTTCAAGTTCAGAATTCTGGCCCATATAGAAGAAAGATGACCCAGGTAAACTGAGATTACGTTTTAGGCCTTGAAAAGATCTGCGGCCCTCATATATGATAGCTGACAGGGTATGCGTCCCTTTGTTTTGCCACACATAGAAATAGATAATTTTCCCAGTCTTAAGGAGGTTATTCCTAATCATTTGTAAATGCTAACATTTCCCACCTTAATGTTTTTTTCTTTTCTTTAGAATGGACAAAATGACTTAACTGTAGTGAGTTGACATACCAGACATTTGTGAATTAAAAAAGGGGAAATAATTTCCTTTTCTGTACCCAATGGATTTTAGAACTTTTATTAGAGGACGAAATAGAAATGTAATAGTAGTAGTAATTTTGATTCAATTTAAACTTCTCTCATACAGTATTGGTTTAGGGTGAATACATGAGTAAGGTGAGACTCAGATGCCTGAGAGACTTGCTGGTCCATGGTGGGAAGCTTTGCAAACTTTCCCAGAAAATATTTTCTTCTAGGTTTCCACCAGCAAATGAGATTTACATCCAGAGGTGGTTGTTGGTCACTTTTAAACTCCATCTCTTACAACAGAGTATCTGTCAAAGGCCAGAACGAGTTGACCACAGTAGATCATACATTTTCATTAAGTAAAACAAGCTTCTTGTTGTGTCCTGTGGCAACAGCATCATGTCGGTGAACCCTCCGAGCAGCAATGATGCCTGCCTCAGCATCGTCCACAGCCTTATGTGCCACCGGCAGGGCGGAGAGAACGAAGGCTTTGCCAAGCGTGCCATCGAGAGCCTGGTAAAAAAGTTGAAGGAGAAGAAGGACGAGCTGGACTCGCTCATCACTGCCATTACCACCAATGGTGTCCATCCCAGCAAGTGTGTCACCATCCAGAGGACGCTTGACGGAAGGTTGCAGGTAAGTCAACCTCGACAGGAAGTGACTTTGTATCAGTTAACTTAAGATGTCTCCTTTTAACCTTCTGTGCATGATAAAGTACAACTGCAGGAAGATTTCTCTTTAATAAGTTATGTCAGTTACTCTATCTTTCCTGGGTATATATACCTGCAATATGGTATTATGTATTGTGAATACATATATGTATTCACAACATTTGAATTTTCATTTTCAAGAGGAAAAAATTAAAGCTGTTGACATAATAATGCGAGACGTTTGCTTTATTTCATGACATATCCAGTAGGTGGCGACATTTTATCAATCACACATGTATGTATGTATGTTGTATGTAGGCATACAAGGTGATGGCACAAATCACAAATGGAACAAATCAATTAAAAAATGTGAGACATAACTAACAAAAACTTCTAGTCAAACTCAGCCCAGAGCCTGAATTCATTTTATAACAAATCATTTTCATTTTCAAAGCAGCATTTTCCCAATAAGTGCAAGTAAATATGAATATATGCAAGATCGTGACAGCAGTAACACATCTGAGCATGAGTGTGGGCATTTTTCCTGAAAGTGAAACATTAAAAAGTACAGAACAGAGGTGTGTGTCAAAAGGTTACTCAGAAGTCAATGATGCACAGTAACTAATATCATGCAGTGGTCACTAGAAGTCAGTCTTCCTAGACCTGGACATACTGGTGGTGTTGTGTGCATTGAGAGGCCCAGACCAGGATATCTTTGTAGGTGTCCATTCATTCTGATACACAGCCCTTTGAATGCATCTGTATGCCATTTGGTACAATCAAATACATGCACATCCCTGTGTTCTAAAATCCTGCCTGTTAACATTAAAAACAGCACTACAGCATTGTGGTGTCTGTCAAACCAAAACTCATGGATCTGTCCACTCCTGATCTTACTTCATGTCTCATGGAAGCTAAAACATCATAGCCACACCTACACAAGCCTGATTTTTGTCTCACTGGCAATGCATTCAAATATTCATACTGGCAGATCTATCCTGAATACTGTGGCACCGAACAACAGTGCAAATTACCAGCTTTACCAGTGATGGCAAACCCACAGCTGATTTATGTTGGACGTTAAGTTGAAGCATTACTTGATTTTCTCTGTTGTGTTGTGATGAACACTACAGATTAGCACCAGAATTGATTAGTATTATGAAGTAAATACAGTATATTAACCAGAGGTGGGTAGTAACAAGTTACATTTGCTCCGTCACAAGTACATGAGTAACTTTTTGGGGTAAATTGTAGTTTCAACACAGAGTACTTTTACTCTTACTTTAGCAGATTTTTTGCAAAAAATTTTCACTTTTACTGTTACATTTAGATACAAGGCTGCCATTCATGCACATTCTTTTAAGTGGCAGTGGTCAGCTTGTGCCAGGTCTGCAGGTGCTCTGTTATCGATCCTATTGCAGCCACGCGTCCACAACACCATTCACAGCAGCAGGATGGCACTGACTCACGCTAACAGTTAATATTTACAGATGAATTAACAGCACACAAAACATCAGGCTGCAGTTGTATGAAGTGTGTCTGCTATGTTTAAGCGAAACTCTCGCCAAAAAGCAACCAAGGCTTTATTTGGGTTTGAATATGAGTCAAATCTTCGTGTAAAAGCATAATTACGACGAAAGAGGCACTTTTAAGATTTACCGTAGTCTCGGTTTTGGACACGTTCATTTTGAACGGGAGTGCTCGGGGCATGACACACTAGCATCAACATCGCTATTTTTAGAACACTAAGAAGGCTCGACACAACATGAAACTTTTCTCGTAGCATCACCAGGGTCTCTACTCATGAACATGAGCATTGAGAACATTGCTTGTGTACACAGAGTTTATGAAAAAGAAGGTTTTTGAACTACTCACATTCGCTGCTGCATCTCTTGCGCGTTGCCGTCATGCCAGGCAAAAAGCGTCGATCCCTGCAGTGCGACCTGACAGGCAGGAGAGTAATGGTGAACCGCTCATCAAGCGTGCCTGTTGTTCAAAAACCTTCTTTTTCATAAACTCTGTATACACAAACAATGTTCTCAATGCTCGTGTTCATGAGTAGAGACCCTGGTGGTAAAACAATGGTAAAAACGGGCTTTTGTCACGAAAGTGTCCAAGCAGCAAGTTTGGTTGTAGAGGAACAGGAAGTTGTGGGAGGGACGTCGGAGGATGAGTGACAGGCGACGACGGTCGGTGTACAGACAGCGATATTGAGAGTTTGTGATATTTAGCGTGTTTGGAGTGTATAGTTAGTGTGTTATGTAGTGTACGGTGTAGGGTGTTTAGTGTGTAGTGGAGTCGTTTTTTTGTTTAATGAGTCAAAACAGGAGAAGCTGAATGTGGAGCAGGCAGTGCAGCTCTTCATTCAGCTGGAAGGAGCTTGCCTGCATTTAAATGTAAACAGTTACACATAACTTCGTAAATTTCACACTAAAAAAAATCTGACTTTTTCTACTCAGATTTTATGTTTTTTTTTGTTGTGATTTTAGGTCCATTGTGTTAATACCGTATGTCAAAATGAAAAAATAACTGTACAGTCACACATGTGAGGTTGTGCTGAAAATAATGACACTAAGTAAATAGTTTTTAAGGTGAAATATAATGGTAAAATCAAAAATAGTCAAAAACTGCTAATTAACCCTGGAATATCGGATTTCACAGCAAATCTAAATATCCCTGACGTTCCACCTTCAAACACAGCCTCATTTGGCCATCCATGAAAAAGCTTCTTAACCTCCCACTTTTCTATAGGAGCGCATATTTTCTTACGGGCACTGCACTAGTTTAATATAAAATTATGAAACATCACAGGCACAGCATTATGACCTAATTCACCTGAATAAGCCACTGAAGCACTTCTGTAATCTTGCTGTCTTCATGTGATTGGAAAGAGCTGGATATGTATGGTAGCTCACACCTGATTGAGACTGATTGAGACAGACTGAGAATATTGTCCTGGAAGAAATGTAGCAGATTATCCAAACCGGAGATGATGATTTATTATTGTGTTATCTGTTCACATCTATACCTGATGAAGACGTATGTGATTGAACTAATCACAGATGGCGGTTATTGCTCAGGGGTAGAGCCAGTGCCTTGTTATCAGAAGGTCGCTGGGTCGATTCCCCTGATCTGCATGTTGAAGCATCTTTGGGCAAGATACTGAACCGCAAACTGCTCCTGATGTGCTGGTCGGTACCTTGCATGGCAGCCACCACCATCATGTGTATGAATGTATGTATGAATTACTGTAAGTCGCTTTGGACAAATGCATCTGATAAATGTAAATTAAAAAATGTAACATTTACGCATTCAATGTCCCAAAAGGAGCTCAGCAGTATGTTGATTGTCCTTGTGTCCTCTATTCTCGTGTGACTTTCTTTTGTTGTCAGTCTAAAAACATGCACTCACCTCAGACCCACACATGATTTACACACATTGTGCAAATATTCAGGTAGCACTATGATAGAGAAAAGAGCCTACTCCTGCACATTTAATACATTTTTTAAAAGAGTGCCAGAGCCAGTCTGTGTTGAGAACAAGATGGAGCTAAGGTGTAGTGGCATTGAAACAGTGAACATGACAGAGGCTGTATGAACTGTTGTAATGATGCTGTGCTCTCTCTCCCTCTCTCTCTGTGTCTCTCTCTCGTCAGGTGGCAGGGAGGAAAGGTTTTCCTCATGTCATTTATGCACGGCTGTGGCGCTGGCCCGACCTTCACAAAAATGAACTCAAGCATGTGAAATTCTGCCAGTATGCCTTTGACCTCAAGTATGACAATGTGTGTGTCAACCCGTACCATTATGAGAGGGTGGTGTCACCAGGCATCGGTAGGTCAGCTTCATACTTCAGCAACCTTTATTAGGACTGGACAGGTTTAACAGTGTCTGCTCTGGCGAATATTTGTAAGCATATTTATACAAACTAAATAAAATGTAATTCCTGCTGTAGTGAGCATGTTACTGATTCTTCATTTTCTGTTTGATGTCGTCTTTGACAGTTGGTCTCAGCCTTCAAAATACAGGTGAGTTCTGTTCTACAGCAATACACAGTGATGTACAGGAGTTTAGATGCTGTCATTAATATTAAGAGAACCTTTTCAAGCTAGGGAAACAGGTGGTGTGCACGCTTGCCCATATAAATTGATCATTAGTCATAAGGAAAATGAACGCTAAATCGCTTTATAAACTGGAAGATGTGAACTGTTTTACCATGCATACAATGTAGGATTTGAGATTGCCAAAGTTGGCCTCCCCCACCCTTAGTCAAACGGACACACAGACCTGTAGATATTCATTAGCAGAGGAACCAACAATATAACCTGGTTGCTACCTTGGAGTCGGTGCTGTGTTTGGTCTGCAGTGGTGTTTGAGTGATTGGTGTGTGTTGGGTGGTGCCCACCTGGGTGCAGGTACCCGGGGTTTCCCAGCAGAGCCTTGCACTGTAGCAGGGTGGTCAGTGGTTTTCACTCTGCCTGTCAGTGGTTTTGATGCTTTGGCTGATTGGAGTATATATGCATGTATGCATATATATATGTATGTATTTATTTATTTATTTGTTAGGATCCCCATTAGCTGCGCTCTAGAACGCAGCTAGTCTTCGTGGGTATGTATGTGTAGGTATGAACTTATGCTTTTCTTTTCTTTTGTTTTTTAGCTTTTCTTGTTTAGACTTCACTAGTTTGGCTTCATTGTTATGCATTGTATTATATTATGTTCCTGGACGCAGGATATAGCAGAGGTGGTGTGAGCAGAGATCGGAATCAGGGTGGCAAAACTCTGAGAAAGTTGGAAATCAGATTTAGTGTTGATAGATTAAACTAGAAGAAACTAGAAGTAACTAGAAGTGCAAGCAGTTATGAACGGTGCCAAGCCCCCCCGAGTGACTCGGACCCCGCGCACCGCAGAGCCCACGAAAGTTGGCCCCAAAGGATGACGGGATCGGGGCAAAAGTGAGAACACAGGCCAAAGTCTGAGCCGTGGTATTCGCTGTAATGGGAAGTGCACTGGAAGTACAAAAGGCTGAATGTGTGCCGATTTGGATTTGTTGTACTAAATCACACCCACTTTGACCAATCGTTACTTAACTATATGGCTGGCCTCAGGAGTGACCCCACATCAGCACTGGCATTTACATCCATTATAGTGCCACCTATAGGCCAATTTGCACCAAATTTGGCACAGAGCCTCTGGATTGACTTAAGTTTGATGTTGAAAGCATTTAGCTTGACCGAAATATGAAACAATATGTGTTTTTTAGCTAGCAAAAAAGATTGTTTGGTTATAACTAGCAGATGTTTTGGAGTGCCAAAATTCTTTTGACAACTTTTCATCAGACACATCTGGAGATTCTATGTGCAAAGTTTCAGGCAGATGGCGCTGAAATTGTAGGAGGAGTTCGAAAAAGTAGGTTTTGCATATGTGGCGATTTAGCAAACGAAATGTGCAGCAGAAGTGGGCGTGTCCTATGTCAGAAAACCCAGCTCTATTCAGGGAACATATGGACATAAGGTTTGCAAATGTGTTATTTAAAATGTGGAAGTTACAGGCAAAAACGCGATTGCATCCATTATAGCGCCAGCTAGTGGAGTACATGTGCAATTTTTGGCATGGAAGAAGTGTGTCCTATTCTATATGTACCATATAAATTTCAAAACTCTAAGCATGATAGTTTGGCTGAAATTAATGTTTGTTGTTTATCTTGTAATAAACCACGCCCACATTGGCCAGTCATGACCACCTTCAAGATATGGCCCCAGGAAAACTTTTTAGGCGGAAGTGGGCGTGGCCATTGCAAAGTGATTCAGCTCCATTCAGGGAACCTGGGGATACAAGGTTTTTTAAATGTGTGACATAATGCCTATGGTCTAGGTTATAGTGCCCCCTGCAGGTGGATATATGTAGTTTTTTGTGTCTGAGATATGTGCAGGTGTCTGCACCAACCCTCCAAATTGCACCGCCCTCCCTTGCACGGTTTAGCCTGCGCACCACTTTTAGCGGGAGAAAAATAAAAATCTTTACAATTACAATAGTGTTCCTGGCACCGCTGGTCCCTCGGCCCCTTGGGTTTGGCCCCCTAACTAGCAAAACAGGTAATAAATCACTCAAATATAGCAAACACAACTGGTAGCTGAGTCTGCAATTGGGTGGAGCTAAGTATCTGAAAAACTCTTGATTACAGTGATGAGATGGAGCTGGTGGCTCCACACTGACTCCAGCACACCTGCAGATATTTAAACACTCACACACACACACACACACACACACACACACACACACACACACACACACACAGAGGTTAAGAAAACAGAATTATGACAGTAGGTTCTGTTTCTAATAACAAGTGCAAATCATCAAAAATGTACTGTATGTCAAGACAAGCTGAGTCAATTTAAATGCTGATGTGGATGTTTCACACTATTTCATTAATGTCTAAATAAATCCTTTTTATGTGAAAGAAATGTTTTTAACTAAATTAAGAATATTTTCAGTGATTTACAGATGTACTAGTGGTCAGACTTTCACTGAGAGTGGCCCAACGAGACCAGTCAGGATAAAATCACTTTAAATACAGATACACTGTAATGGATTATTACATTATTATAGGCTTCTGTGTTGTGTTTCTTGTATTTCGGGTTTGTGGCAGCTTTATAGCTACAGCCCCCTCCAAAATTATCTGAACAGTGAGGCCATTTCCTTTATTTTGGCTGCAAAACTGAAAACATTTGGCTTTGACATCAAAAGATGAATATCAGACAAGAGATCAGCATTTCAGCTTTCATTTCAGGGTATTTACATCTAGATCTGTTAGACTTAGAAGATAGCACCTTCCCCACTTATATCCCTGTTAAGGAGTCTTGCCTAAAGAGACCCTGATTTTTCCCCCAACCGTAACCTCCCTCTGCTTCCTGCAGCAGCACAAGGTGGGCTGATCAAAGAGGAGTACATCCATGACTGTATACAGATGGACCTCCCACCGGGTATGCCTCTGTCTGACCACCAAGCAGCCATGAAGCTGCCTCCTCCAGACCACTATGGGCAGCCTTTACCTCCCCCACAGCTGTCCTCTGAGCCCCATGGACCTCCACCTGTCACCAGATACACTAACCTGCCAGTTTCACCCAAAGGTCAGCTCTTCAGTATCTGATGATTGTATTAATTATTGGATGGTTAACTAAATCATTATCATATGAGCTTCTTATGGTTGACCAATGTATATTATTTTTGACAGGTAACAGATAAATAATTGTGTGAGCTGAGAGAAGCCTCTCACACTTTTTTATTGAGGGGTGGATGAAAGCCTTTGGGCTTCAGTCAGTCAGAATGGCAACACAAGTCAGTGCGTTTCCATGACACTCAAGAAAACTGAATTACTGGGTTAGTCCGATAATGTATACACCTTAGTCTGACTAGAATCTGACCGGATCGGATTTCTCATAGTCGGATTAAAACACCTAGATTATTCGATTGATTGTCTCATTACTACTGCATGTATACGTCCCATCAGATCGGATCAGATTTTGCGTTCTGCGCAGGCTCGAGATTTTTTTCCTGGGGTGGTGAGCCGGAAGTAGAAGGACGGCGGCAGCGTTTTTCCTTCGAAATAACTGTAAGCAAGAGCACCATTGTGCATCTAGTTTGTGTAATTATCATGTAAATCATATACGAAAAGTACAAAGATGTAGCTTCGTCTTGCTCTTCATACGCCATCTTTCTCGAATGCCGAGGCAGAGTTTGTTGTTGCTGGTGACGTAAAGAGGTCAGTGACTCTATTACCGCTAGTTGAAATGGGTACAGAATCACCTATCGTACCGATAGGTGGTACATGCTTCCGCCAATAATTAGATTTTCTCACCGGCATGTATACTCGGACAATTGCAGTTGTTTGATTGAGTAGCATAGTCGAACTATGGCTGTAATCTGACTAAGCTGTGCATGTAAACGCACTGACTGTTTTCCTCTGCTTTCCTTCCAGTGTCCAGTTCTGGAGGCATGTTACCACTGCAGGGCGGTCATGGTGACAACCGTCTACAAACTGCATCCCCACAGGCTCAAGTTATGACCCCGGCACCACGACCTCCGACCCCAACCCAACCCCCTCCTCAGCAGCAGACTGCCCAGCAACCCACACAGCCACCCCACCCACAACAACCCTCCCTACCTCCGCCTCACTCTCACGGACAGAATGGTTACAGCAGCAATAAACACTCTCAGAGTCAGGCTGCCTTCCACAGTGAGTTCATATGTGTACCATGCATGTACAGTCATGGTCGAAAGTTTCCATCTACTTGTAAAGAACATGTATATCACGGGAGTCTTCTGTTCCAATTATATCTACAGCTCTCATGTTTCTTTGATGGAATAAATGGAACACAAACTACTTTGTCACAAAAATCATTCATGAAGTTTGGTTGAATAATTAATTTATTGTAGGTCTTCTGAGAAGGTGAGGCCTTTAACCCTAAGAACACATACCTACTGTCAAGCAAGGTGCTGGTAGTATTATGCTGTGGGTCTGTTTTGCTGCCAGTGGATCTGCTGCTCTAAAGGAGGTAAATGGAATAATGAAGAAGGAGGATTATCTCCAAATTCTTCAGGAAAACTTAAAGTAATCAACCAGAAGATTAGCTGTTGGAACCCAACAGCTAATCTTCCGGTTGCTGGGTATTCAAACAGGGCAATGTTTTCAAACACACATCAAAAGTGGTAAATGATCGGCTAAATCAGGCTGGAATTATGGTTTTGGTATGACCCTCCCAAACTCCTGAAGAAACGAGTCCGTGCCAGGAAGCTAACACATTCAGTTGAGTGATTCTGTCCAGAAGAGTTTTTAAAAATTCAGCAAGAGGACTACCAGAAGCTTGTGGATGGCTATCAAAACCAGCTAACTGAGATGAAAATGGGGGAGAAACATTTAAATAAATATTAGAATTACTGTATGTATATTTTTGATCCAGCAGATTTGGTCACATTTTCAGAAGACCTATAAGAAATTAATTACTGAACCAAATTCCATGAATCCTTTTGTGACAAAGTAGTTTGTGTTCCACTCATTCCATCACAGAAACATAAGAGCTGTAGAAATCATTGGAACTGAAGACTGGCATGATATACATTTTCTTTATGAGTGGATGGAAACCTTTGACCACGATTATACATACATACTATTATGTATTATGTGACATGGACAAAAGTAAAAACATAATATTTTTACATACAAATATGTTGTACAATATCCTGCTGATAAATCACAGATTAATCTGATATTTCAATAAAAAATTGTATCTCATCGTCTGTGAGGCTGTTTAGACCTGCTATTAACATCTGCCCTCAGTGATCTGATCATAGGAGGATAGCTCTCAGTACAGGTGTGAGCACCCCCAAGACACATTGAGGAGGCACTGAGATCCGATCACTCCGAACACACTCAGAGGAGGTTCAGCATGTGGCAATATGATGAAATGACATCTTACAACATATTTGATAATATAGAAAGTTATTATCTAAAATTCATAATTCATTAGATAAATATTAATATAATAGAAAATTAATTATTATTCACTGTATTCTGAGTCTGCTAATACTCAGTGCCTTATAAAATATGTCACACTAAAAAAATAATTATGTATATTAACATACAGTTTCTGACAGGGCTGATTTTGTAAATCATTATTTACAAATCAGTACTGGTCAACTGATAAATTTACAACCAGCACAAGGAGAAGGCTTTCTTTTCCTTTTTTTCCAATGATATATTGAAGGATCAATGAATATTGTTAACTGTTGCACTGTGCCTCAATGAACACTGCACATGGTAGCACACTTATCATTGTTTACCTGTTATTCAGCAGTTTGGACAGGCAGCAGCACAGCCTCCTACGCTCCCATAGGACCCCAGCAGAATGGGCGTGGTCATCAACAACCTCCCCTCCATCACCCAAACCACCACTGTAAGATGTGCTTCAAAATGTTGACATGATATTCACTTTAACTCTTTCACTTGGACTTATTCCCAGACTAAACAACACCTTTCACACTGCTTCTTGTTATGTATTTTGATATCGAAGATCTTATGTGATGTGTGTCATTTTTAGACGTCAGCTTCAGCTGGCAAAATGTTGCTTTGTTTTTTTTCTGCCTCAGACTAATCCTCTTCTCCCTCTGCTTTTCAGGGTCCCAGCATCATGGCTCAACCTCTTTCCCTCCTTCTGTGTCTAATCATCCAGGTTAAAGATGATTACACTGTCACAAGTGAACTTCACAATACATTTGAGTGTAAACTAATAATGGTGCTTCCTATTGTTCTAAGATTTACTTCTCTGTGTTCAGAAATGTGATGCGGCACATGAATTATTGTGTGTCATCTCTGTTAGCTGTCATCAGTATTTCCTGGTTGTCTCTGTTGACAGTGATCAGGTTGACAGTTGGTAGGACTAAAATGAGGATGGTAGAGCATGTTCACTGTAGTTACTAAGGTTTATGATTTATGTGTATTTATTTATTAATGCTGTATCAGGTATTCAATCTAAAGGAAATTCTGGGATTTCTATGTTTATGTCTTTGTGTTATTTTGAAGTGTGTGATAAAATAATATTTTTTAAGTTTTTTAAAACAATCCTACTGTACAGCTCAGAGACAAAAACAAAATAATAATCTGTCAGTATTATCAGGTGATCATTTGTATCAATATTGCCTACGTATGCAATATTCAGATTCAGATTCAGAATACTTGATTAATTCCCGGGGGGAAATTGTTTTTGTTTCAATGCTCTGTGCAAAGTAGAAATAGAAATACAGCATGAATGGAAACAAGCGATAAAGATGAAGATGTAAATAAAATAAAATATTATAGCAGACATTAAAATAAAATAAAATATCAAAATAGACAATAAAATACAAATAAATAATAAAATAGTAAAGTATACAAACTGAAATATATATAATATACAATGAAATGGTTGTAGCGTTATAAATTAAATGAGAATGGATAGTTATATTGTTTGTTTTGTTTTATAAATAGCCAAATGAGTTCGATCGTCAGAGGGAGGAGTTGTATAGTTTGATGGCCACAGGCAGGAATGACTTCCTGTGGCGCTCAGTGGTGCATTAAGGAGCAATCAGTCTGTGGCTGAAGGTGCTCCTCTGTTCGACCAGAGCGTTGTGGAGAGGGTGAGAGACATGCTGAAGTATCGCCCGCACCTTCGACAGCATCCTCCTGTCTGACACTGCTGACAAAGTGTCCAGCTCCACCCCCACAACGTCACTGGCCTTTCTGATCAGTTTATTGAGTCTGTTGGCATCGGCTACTCTCAGTCTGCTACCCCAGCACACCACAGCAAACAGCATAGCACTGGTCTACCAATATAGACTGTGTCTGTTGTGTAGGTATGGCATGTATGAATTTTTAGCCAAATTAATCTTTTCATCACCTGTGATGGAGGACCCCATTGATAACCTGCCACCATGACAGCGGGCTTGTAGATTCGTTGTCCAATAGCTCCCTAAAATTTGTATCTTTTTTTTTGCAATTATTACTGAAACACCTATTACTTATGACAGGAACACCCTCATCAATATTGGAAAGGGAGTGGAGGGTTTGGATTAAATGCAGCAGACCTTGAGACTATCGATAACTAGCCAGACCAGCTGGACCAAACTGCATGTAATGCAATCGACCTGGGAAAAGAGATGGGAACAGAGCTAAGCTAACTCAACTTGGACCAGGGGCTATTCCTCTACACAGCCTCCTTCTGGCTGATGCCCAGTCGCAAGACAATATAATGAATGAAATAAGACTTAGGCTCAACCAGCAACAGGAAACCAGAGATTGCTGTGTCCATCACAACATCCGGGGTCATCCTGAATGACTCATCAGTGTGTAATCACAGTGAATGTGTGTTTTTTTTTTTAACTACAGTCAAAATCCTGACACCGTATATTGAAAAAAACCCAGCTCTAAATAAAGCGTCAGCCTAATTCACACTTTTCTTGCATCTCGCAACATCACAATAATCAGACTGAAAACGGTCACAATGGCCACAGTAAATCTGACCCAGAATTTTGTTAACTGTCAGTGCATCACACAGTTTGTTCTGTTTTCATTGCAGGACCAGAGTTTTGGTGCTCTATCTCCTACTTTGAAATGGATGTTCAAGTGGGTGAGATGTTCAAGGTGCCCTCCAGCTGCCCTGTGGTGACTGTGGATGGTTATGTTGACCCCTCAGGAGGCGATCGCTTCTGCCTTGGCCAGCTGAGTAACGTCCACCGCACAGATGCCAGTGAGAGAGCCAGGTGTGTAGATGAAGATGAACGCTGCCTCTTAAATTGATTAAACATAGCATCTGTCTTTTTTTATGAGAAATACCTTTCATTATGTATCTATACATTAATTCCGTAATTCTCTGAATGACTCACTTTTTGCCCTCTGACTGTCTCTAAGTCTCACTTGGGAGGCATTGGTTGAGATAGCATAATAGTCAGTCAATAATGTTGACTGGTTTGACAGATGTTTCTATGTCGGTCTGTGGAAAATTGCTGTTGAGGCATAAGTGTCATAACAGAACAATATGCAGCCAATGCTGCTGTTGCTCTACTCTTGGTGGCTGTTTTGTGGGCAGACAGAGCACTTGTGGCAAATCGTCTGCAAGCCTGACATACTCCTTTTTAATATGAGGAGGTGCTCGTGGTTCCTAACGTGTCAGTTCTTCACAAGACAGTGTCAAGACAAGTAAAAAAATCAGCACTAATGTTTCCACCTTTGTTCACCCTGGTGTTTTTTCCTGTGTTCCAGGTTACACATAGGTAAAGGTGTGCAACTGGAGTGTCGTGGTGAGGGTGATGTCTGGATGCGCTGTATGAGTGACCACGCCGTGTTTGTACAGAGCTACTACCTCGACAGAGAGGCAGGCAGAGCACCAGGTGATGCTGTGCACAAGATCTACCCTGGAGCCTACATCAAGGTCTGAATCCAGCTCATATCTCACATTTCTTACACACACATAAATATTCTCTATTTGGTTTATTTGAGAATACCAGTCACACAAACAAACCAAACAAATGAGTCACAGTTCCATTTGAAATGAACTGTTGTTCACTGCAAATAGCTAACTGAATGAATTGTATGGACTGTATTTTGTAGTGTGTTTAGTGTTTACAAACCATGCCTATTCATATAATGTGTCCAGCAGTGGTTTTATGCCTTAGTAATGATTACTGCTTGTGTGCTTGGTCAGGTGTTTGACCTGCGGCAGTGCCACAGACAGATGCAGCAGCAGGCGGCGACAGCTCAGGCTGCAGCTGCTGCACAAGCAGCTGCTGTGGCTGGAAATATTCCTGGTCCAGGTAGCGTCGGAGGCATTGCACCTGCAGTTAGTAAGTGTTGTTGAGACCTTGGTCCTTTGACATTAACAACATACAGCAGAAGCCAATTTTTTATTTTTTTTTAACTTATTTTTTATTTAGAGTTTTGTCAGCAACAGTGCAGCATATACATTTTCTTCCTGTTCAATCCAGCTGTAAGCAACATTTATAAACATTATAACCGAGTTATAAGTTATAAACAGTTAAGACAAACAGAAACAGCTTCGTATCCACTCCAGAATAAATATAAGAATATGCAAGTTTAGACATGTGTACAAGCGTTATGTAAAATATGTGTAAAGCAGTAGATAAGAAAGAAGAACAAAAGCAAGTAGAAGGGCTAGACCTCCTTGCCTGTTGTACCTCACTGCATTAATATAGCCATAACAGGGCTCCACCGTTTGGTAAAGGTGGGTTTTTGGAGCCTTAGTAAATATGTAATGTGCTCCATCTGGTAGAGGTCCCGAACCCTTTGGATCCATGTATTATATGTGGGAGGGGAAGGTTTCAGCCACCTACTTGTTACACACTTCAAAGCTGCTGTAAGTAATATACTCAAAAGGTATTTCTCGCCCCTCCCATTCAAACTTTTAGGCATTACCCCCAGTATTGCCACAGTGGGATCTTGTGGTATATCTTGTTGGAAAACCTCTTTGAGAGCGTCAAATACCTCTCCCCAGAATGCCTTTAGTCTGGGACATGACCAGAATACATGGGTGTGATCGACAACGTGTGCTCCACAATTCCTCCAGCAAGAGCTTGAATGTGTTGGGCCCATTTTGGACACTATTTCAGGTGTTCTGAAGAATCTGGTGACTATTTTCCATTTAAATTCCCTCCATGTATTTGAGTTTGTGACCAGGTGCGCCTCAGTGCAAACCTCCTCCCAGGTATCTCGTGATATAACCATGTTTCCGCCTCCCACCTCTGTTTGATCTGAAGAGAATTATGCAAAGTCATGGACGAAAATGTGTGATACATCTCACTAATCATCAGTGGCGTGGCGTGATGAAAATTTCCGAGGAAGCCAAGTGAGACACAACCTCTAAGCTGTGTATGTTTTACGGGAGTGGGGGGCAAAAAATCGTATGTTGCAATGTATATGTTGCTATTTCATGTAGTCGGATGAACTATTAGAGCGCCTAGCATCATTTTACCGGGACTTACACCCGCTTGATATCTAACCGACACTTTGAGCACCGACGTGCTCCTTCTCTCTCTCTGTCAGTCAGTCAGTCAATCGCTCATACACGCGCGCGCACACAGTCCTCATAAACATCTCTTTAATGTATGCAACCAGCCTCCCAAAAGCACAACCAGCTACTTAATGCACAGCACACATTTGATATTGGAAAGATGCGAATTCATTCACACAATCAGAAGCCGTTAAGTTTTACGTCCACGTCAAACACCACTTGTACGCTCTATGTGAGATACACAAATGCTTTTCACTTTCAGTATATATACATAATAATACATGTAAATGTTCATTATACGTTACAGCAACACACCAACCCTGTACCGGTGGCTGTAAACAGCACACCTGACAGGTGCATGTATTCAGACAGCCCATCACGGACGCTGTCCATGGTGCTCATTTTCTCCACATAAACAAAACAATAAACAACAACTTCAGTGGACTCAAATGCTGCTTAATCAAAGCAAGCAAAACACAATAAGGACTATAATCACATCATTGTGATGCGCACAGAAAAAAAAGCGTTTTCCTCACCCTGTTCGTAGAGGAAGGCCGTCTCCTGTCTGTCATGGAGGCAAAGTGATCGATGACCATGTCTTCTAACTTCCCACTGGCTATTAGGTCCTCCACAACAACAGTCAATGGATATCTTGGTCAAGTTCACAAGCCTATCCTGTCCACATGTGTTCCTCAGCTTTGATCATCTTTACACAGGAAAATAAGCGCTCTGCTGATGCGCTGGTAGTCGTAATCGTGAGCATAAACTGCAGCAGTTTGAAGACCTCGGAGTCAAACAAACTCCACAAAACTGCCCCTGTTTGCGCTGCCAGTGGCCTCACTGTGACCCCTGAACGCTCTTGGCGCGCAAGGTGCAGAGCTGCAACGATGAGTCTCAATAACATATCCCGGTTTCTCTTCACCTGCTCAGCTTCTTTGTGCTCAGACCTTTTGCCAAGTCCAGAGCCTCGTTAATCCAAGCTTGGCGCTACCAGCTAGCCACTCGATGCGGACGTAATTCTCATTGAAAGTCCGAAAACTTTTCTTCATCTCAGTACAGAGCTCTAGTTATGTTGGCCTGCCGTCAGATTTAATTCGGAGTTGCTGCTGCAGAGGCAGTTTAGTAAAATATTTTTACTCCAAATCTCCACCCTCCATAATTGCGCTTAATATTTTTGCTAGCTTACCAAGTATCGACACAAAACAACAACTTCCGTCATTTCATTCAATGACGTTAACGTACTGCGATTTGATTGACGTGATGCCAACGAGTTCGTGGCTTCCCTTAACTCTGTTCTGACCAATCACAGGGGAGCAGTGTCGTGACAAAAGCCTCACCTAATTGGTCAATCATTCATATTTTTTTTCACTAAGGGAGGCCAGCTCAGCTTGGCCTCCTCACAGAGAACAGAGTGCAGTACCATGTTTTCAACGCTCATTCACCACGTAACATTTAGAGGGGCGCTGTTTTACACATCATGACACGCTCAATAATTAATGAAGATAGACGAGGAGGAGACGACAGACAGAACACAGAGGGATTCCGTAAACTGTTAAAAAAGTGTTTTTATTAAATGACCGTTATATTCTGAAAAAAGTGAGGAAGCCTGGCTTCCCTTGGCATCTGCAAGAAAACGCCACTGCTAATCATCTTCTTTTCTCTGTTTCCTGTTTGTATTTTTACTAGAAACTTTTCTATAGGGGTTAGTTTATTAAGTTTCTCCCATTCCTTGTGTGTAGTCAGGAAGGTTCTTAGCTGCAAGTATAGAAAGAAGTCTGTCCTGGGGAGACCATAACCGTTTTTTAACTGTTCAAATGTCTTGAAATTGTTACAGCTGAATAGCTGGTGCAGGTGGCCCAGGCCATGATCGGACCATCTCTTAAAGCTAACATCTAAGTTGTTGGGAATAAAACTCTTCATAGATCCAATACTTATTAGTGAAGAAATTTGCTTCAGTAATCCAAAAGTAGTTTTTATTCTATTCCAAATTTTGAGAGTGGTCTTAGTCCAGACAGCCATTTCCTTTATGGGAACATCTAGGAAAGGTAGGTCTTGAAGTGTCTCTAGTGGACACAAACTTTTTTCTATGTCAAGCCACCGTGTAGATGTATCATCCTGAATCCACGCTATCATTGGCTTCATTTGTGCAGCCCAAAAATAATATTTTAGATTTGGGAGTTTGAGGCCTCCGTTTGGTTTAGGCAACTATTTTATCCAAATTATCAAAGTCGGAATTTGGGATTTCTATTGGTAACATCTGAAACAAATAAAGCAGTCTGGGCAAAATATTCATGCGTATGCTTTCAGTACGTCCAAGTAGAGACAGAGGAAGCAGAGACCATCGTTCCAGGTCATTACTGATGCTCTGGATTATTTTATTATAATTGGCCTCATACAGATTCTGTAGAGTCTGGGGGATGTGTATACCGAGGTATTTGATTCCTTCTTTTGGCCACCTGAATCCACTCTGGAGCTTTAAACCTTGTGGGATCTCACCATTTATATCCATGGCTACAGTTTTATCTACATTTACCTTGTATCCAGAATAGCTCCCGAACTGGGAAATGAGCCTTTTTAAATGCGGTATTGTTGATGTAGGTTCTGTCAAATATAGTATTACATCATCCGCGTAGAGCGATAATTTATGCTCCTCCTTGTTTATCACGACTCCCTTTATGTTGCTATCATCCCTAATGAGCTGGGCCAGCGGTTCGATGCTGATAGCAAATAATAGAGGTGATAGAGGACAGCCTTGTCTACATCCGCGTTCTAATTTAAATCTCGCTGACCTATAGCCATTTACTTTGACAGCAGCCTGTGGCGTTGAGTAGAGCGTTTGTATCCAGTTTATGAAATTAGGGCCAAATCTAAAACATTTTAATGTTTGGAATAAGTATTGCCATGAGACCTGATCAAATGCTTTTTGGGCATCTAGAGATATGATTACTGACTCTGATTTCTTCTGCTGCTGGTGAGATATTATATTAAGTAGGCGGCGCACGTTATCTCCATAATATCTCCCAGTGATAAATCCAGTCTGGTCTGGATGAATAATTTGGGCAATTATCTGATTGACTCGTTCAGCCAAGACTGCCGTCAGTATACGTGAGTCAACATTCAATAACGATATCGGTCTATAGGACTGACATTCAGTGGGGTCTTTACCCTCCTTGTGGATCACCACTATAGTTGCCTCGTTCCACGATGGTGCCATAGTCTTTGATTCTAACACATGGTGGTACGCTTTTAGTAACAGCAGTGACAACAAATCTTTCGTCATATAAAATTCATTCCATCTGGACCTGGGCTTTTATTGTTTTTAAGTGTTGAAATCACCTGCTTGATCTCCCATTCTTCAATTGGTTTGTCTAGCTCTGCAGCAGTAGGTTCTGTCAATTCAGTGAGCTTTATGTTATTCAGAAACTCTGCAAGTTTCGCATCATCAGTACAGGTGTCTGATCTGGACCTGGGCTTTTATTGTTTTTAAGTGTTAAAATTACCTGCTTGATCTCCCATTCTTCAATTGGTTTGTCTAGCTCTGCAGCAGTAGGTTCTGTCAATTCAGTAAGCTTTATGTTATTCAGAAACTCTGCAAGTTTTGCATCATCAGAACTCTGCAAAGGATTTTGCTATTTTATCTGGTTTGGTGACAATGACAGTGACAGTGTCCTGTAATTTTATTCTCTGTACTGTGTTAGATGATTGCCGTTTTCTTAATGTAAATGCTAATAATCTACTTGCCCTGTTGCCATACTCGTAACACCGTTGATCGGTAAATCTCAGTGAACCCTCAATCTTATCCGTTAATAGACCGTTAAGTTCTCTGCGAGTTGCATTTAGGTTCTTTAGGACACTATTCGAAGCCAGTTGTTTATGTTTACGTTCTAACTCTCTGATTTTATTTTCCAATTCTCGCTGTTTAGACTCTTTTTGTCTTTTCCTGGCACATGAAAATGAAATAATGCGGCCCCTTATATAAGCTTTAGCACAATCCCACAGTATGAGGGGTGAAGTTTCAGGTGAGGTATTTGTGTCTAAGTATTGCTTGAGCTCCGCTGTGATGAAGGAGACAAACTCCTTATCATTAAGGAGAGATGCATTAAGTCTCCACTGCTTGGAACTTGGTCTGTGGCCTATATCCCATTCAAGTGCGACAGGTGCGTGGTCTGAAATAGTGATAGGTTGTATCTCAATGTCCACTATCCTATACAGCTCATACTTGGGAGTAAAGAAATAGTCAATCCTTGAATAGGACGCATGTCTACTTGAATAAAAAGTGAAGTACCTTTTTTTGGTAACTTGCTCCTCCATATGTCCACTAGGCCAGATTCTATGGATAAGTGTTTGAGCATTCTGCCCATTTTTGATGCAGGAGATTTAGAGCCTGGCTGCCGGTCCATTGATAGAGACATCAGACAGTTAAAATCTCCTCCCATCAACAGCAGTCCAGTGCTAAACTGTAATCTTGCTATGGTGGTGCGACTGAGTTCTGACGCCGCCGTGACTGCTCCTGTACGACCGTGCTTTTATTTAACTTATTTTGTACTTTTTTGGACCATTTTTTTGGTTTTTCAGAGCTGGCATGTTAAAATATGACCGAAACGCACTTTTTCATATCAGAATGCTGCAAACAAGCAGTTTTACTGACCTTTTATCCGACTCTCTGTCATGGCCTGTGGAAGTACTGAGGGACGACGACAATAACAACAACAACAACAACAACAACAGCGGCAAGACCCGATGGAGGCGTAAAAGGAAGCACAGAGGTCGCTGAGGGGGTGTACGGAACAGGCTGCGGTCTCAGGCCCATCGACCACCTTTGCCCAGCATCCAGCTCGCAAACGTCCAATCTCTTGAAAATAAGTTGGACGATTTAAGAGCCAGGATAAAGTTCCAGCGGGACATAAGGGACTGTAACATCCTCTGTCTGTCGGAAACATGGCTAACTTCCCTCGTACCGGATACAGTGGTTACTCCAGCCAAGCACTTCTCTCTCTTCCACATGGACAGAACAGAAGAGTCCCGTAAAACAAGAGGTGGAGGAGTCTGTTTCATGATAAACAATAACTGGTGTAGTCCAAAGGAGACCAAAATCCTCTCGAATTCCTGCTCGCCCCACTTGGAACATCTGACGATTATGTGCCGCCCTTTTTTCCTTCCTCGGGAGATCACCTCAGTCATTTCCACGGCTGTATACATCCCACCACAAGCAGACACCGACAAGGCTCTGTCGGTGTTACACGACGTGACAGTTGGATTAAAGAACAGACACCCGGACGCTGCCCTCATCGTGGCAGGGGACTTTAACAAGGCAAATCTTAAAAAAGTTCTGCATAACTTTTTCCAACATATCAAGTGTCCCACCAGGAATGACAAGACATTAGATCACTGCTACACACCCTTTAAAAAAGGGTACAAATCCATTCCTATGCCAGCTTTCGGGAAATCTGATCATAATGCCATCTTCCTGATCCCGGAATATAAACAAAAAATGATGCGAGAGCCGGTAGTGACGCGAGAGGTCAGACGCTGGACAGCCGAAGCAGAGGAGACTCTACGCGACGCGCTGAGTGACGTGGATTGGGAGATGTTCTGGGAGAGTGCAGACAATGACGTCAGTATGTTTACGGAAGTGGTTCCGAGTTTTGTGGCCACACTGACAGACGATGCTGTACCCACGGCGATGGTGAAGTCTTTTCCGAACCAAAAACCGTGGGTAGACAGATCCATCCGTGCTGCACTGAAAGAGCGCACCACCACTTACAATGCTGGACTTCTGTTGGGTGACATGACAGAATACAAGGCTGCATGTTACAAACTGAGGCGAGATATAGCGGATGCTAAGCGGCGCTACAGGGACAAGATGGAAGCACAATACCAGAAAAAGGACACACGAAGCATATGGCAGGGATTACATGAGATCACGGACTACAAAGGGGCTCGCCCCTGCTTGGTGAGTGCGGACGAGATGCTAGCAAACGAACTGAACTCCTTCTATGCACGTTTCGAAGCTAGCAATGCTAATGCTGGGCTGACAAATGCAGATAGAATAACAAATGCAGATAGAAGGAGCTCTTCCAGTGAGACAGCACTCAACCTCGTTTTCTCTGAGCAAGACGTAAGAAGGGAGCTGAAAAGGGTGAACACCAGAAAGGCGGCAGGCCCGGATAGGATCTCAGGACGAGTCATCAGGACCTGCGCTGAACTTCTAGCTCCAGTGTTCACCACCATATTCAATCTCTCTCTTGCACAATCTACAGTCCCCACATGCTTCAAGATGTCCACCATCATCCCTGTGCCCAAGAACGCCTCCCCAGCCAGTATGAACGACTACCGTCCCATAGCACTGACCTCAGTGGTTATGAAGTGTTTTGAGAGGTTGGTGAAAGACCACATCTGCTCCTCTCTTCAAGGCACCTTAGACCCACTGCAGTTCGCCTACCGCTCCAACAGATCCACAGACGATGCCATCTCCCAGATCATGCACTCCACCCTCTCCCACCTTGACACCATAGGGGGGGGCTGTCAGACTGCTGTTCATAGACTACAGTTCAGCTTTCAACACTGTAGTCCCCAGCAGGCTGGCTACTAAGCTACATGACCTGGGCCTGAACCCATCAATGTGTGCCTGGATCCTGGACTTCCTGACTGCCAGGCCTCAGGTTGTCAGAGCGGGAGGACACAAATCACACCCCCTCATCCTCAACACTGGTGTCCCCCAAGGCTGTGTGCTGAGTCCTTTGCTGTACTCCCTGTACACCTACGACTGTGCCGCCAGGCACAACTCAAACACCATAGTGAAGTTCGCGGACGACACGGTTGTGGTAGGCCTGATCACTAACAACGACGAACGAGCCTATCTACAGGAGGTGTCAGACCTGACAACGTGGTGCAAAGATAACAGCCTACTGCTAAATGGGGAGAAGACCAAGGAGATGGTGGTGGATTTCTGCCCACAACGTTGCAGAACCTACAACTCTCTCTTGATAGACGGGACACCAGTGGAGTGAGTGAGCAGTTTTAAATACCTCAGAGTGCACATTTCCGAGGATTTATCATGGACTGTACACACGGACACTGTGGTGAAAAAGGCAAGACAGCGTCTCTATCACCTCAGACAGCTCAGCAGATTCAAGGTCTCCCAACGGATCCTGATTTCCTTCTACTCTGCTGCTGTGCAGAGTATACTGACCTGAGCCATATCTGTCTGGTACGGTAACAGCTCCCGTGGGGACCGACGAGCCCTGCAGAGGGGTGGTGAGGACTGCGGAGCGGACCATGGGTACCACACTTCCCCCTCTGCATGACTTATACACCACACGCTGTACGAACAGAGCTAGAAGGATTATCAAGGATCCCCATCACCCCTGCAACAAACTGTTTGTGACCCTCAGGTCAGGCAGACGCCTGCGCTGTCATAAAACACGCACAGAGAGGATGAGGAACAGTTTTTTCCCCGTGGCAATCAGAGTCCTGAACTCTGCACTCTGAACAAAAAACAAAAAAAAAGTGTTAATTGTATTGTATTTTATTGTATTTATTATATTTATTATATTCTATTGTATTTTACTTGCACTGCATTATATTTTTATTTTTACTTAAATTGAGCACAGAAGTCCAGTACATGTCACAAAAACATTTCACTGCTAATGAGTATGTGACAAATAAAACCTTTGAATCTTTGAATCTTGAATCTCTAATATTACATTAAACAATGTTCTAATGAAGCCTGGCTCGTCTTCATTAGGAGCATATATATTTATGAGGGACACTGCTATACCATCAATCAACCCATTAATCAAGATATATTTACCTTCAGAGTCTTTATGTACCAATGTTTGTGTGAAATTGATTTGTCTGTGAATGAGTATGGACACACCCTTTTTCCTTCCAGATCGATGTGAGGAGTAATATACTTTATCTGCCCATGACTTTTTTTTCATGTTCCAAATCAGATAGGTGAGTTTCCTGCAGAAATGCTACCTGACAGTTGGCTTGTTTCAGCTGGTGTAGAATTTTCGTTCTCTTAACAGGATTATGAAGACCCTTAACATTGTAACTTATAATTTTTAGTGTATTCATTACTTATAATGTATGTTGTGGATTTTGATCCCAGTGTGCTGGACACCCGGGAGGAGGGATGAAGTAAACACTGTACGCACCAAGCAAGAGAATTGAGATGTGGACTGTAGCCTGGAGTACTAACTGGATCCAAAGGGAGTGGGACAAGCAATAGCTACAGCTGTGCAAAACATTTTCAGCTTTAACGAAAACAATGAGAGACTGAATACAGTGAAAATATTGTGCCCTTGTTGTTGTTTTGTTCAACGTAAGGTCCCTAAGGAACAGGGGGGCAAGAACAGAAAAGAGAACAAGATAGCTAACGAAACTACAGTTAGCTAACATAGAGAGAACGGTGGGACCTGGTCCCTAGCCGCTGGAATCGGCAGCAAAAGTGCACGTCTAGGTTGAATTTGACTGTGCTCGAGGAGCACTAGGATAAAGGAGAATAAGGGTGTTCAGGTCAAGGGCCCCTGCAAAACCTAATATAGTATAAACAGCCCTTTGTGATTTAGCCACTGTATGGGTTACACAATGAGTTAAGTGCAGCACAAATACTGATTATGTTATTAGAGAGGTTACTTGTGGGGTAGCAATAGTAAAAGCACACTAGCCTCTATAAACTTAAGGCAACAGGTGAACTGTAAATGAAATAAAATCAGGCAATATCTGTATATAGGCCATTGATATGGCAACATAGAGATCACTGATCTTAATCCACAGACCTTGTTATTATTGTCCACACGTGTTAAGGATGCATTCAGTCCTGAAGCTCTGTAAGTGGGATAACTTTTTTCTGGACATACTCCATGGCTTTTATAGGGTCAGCAAACTCCATGTCCTCATCCTTACATGAGATACGGAGTCTGGCTGGGTAAAGCAGGCCGTAGTGGACTCCTCTCCGTCCACGCAGCGTTTTTCGTACGTCCTTGAATGCAGCTCTGGCCTTGGCAACAGTGGAGGTGTAGTCAGGGAATATGGCGATTCTGTTTCCGTTGTAGGTGAGGGGGGCTCTGTCCCGGGCTCTCCGCAGGATCTCTGCAGCATCTCCGTTGTAATGCAGCTTAGCGATAATCACCCGCGGCTTCCCGTGGTCTCCGGGTTTCCTGGGGGCCATGGCGCGCGGTGTGAGCGGTCTATCTTCACCTCCCGGTTCATCTGCAAAACTTCCCTAATAACTTTAGATACGGCCGTCGGCGAGCTGGAGTCCGGCTGTTCATCAGTGCCGACTATCCGGATGTTACTCCGTCTCATTCTCCCCTCCATGTCTTCGCACCTGTCTTTTAGGGTTACCACTTGAGTTTGAAGACTGGTTACCGTAGCTTGTAACGAAACCACTTCGTCTGACCATGTAGAAAGTCCGTCCTTCATGTCCCTGCCGTCCACCTTTACACGGTCGATTTCTGCACGGATGGCGGCCGTGCTGTTTGTCATATCCGCCTGCATCGACTTTAGCTCCGACTTCAGGGCATTAAAGTCCTCCGCCAATGCACTCTTAAGTTCCTCTCTGATAATTAAGAAGATATCTCCCCTTATGGATGACATGATGTCTGCTTTTATTTCGTCGGCGGCCATTTCTATACTTTCAGTCCGTATGGGCGAGGTCGGGTCTGAGTTACCTGTAGTCTGCCTCGTGGTCCTTGCAGGCCGTGGAGCACTACCACCGTACTTGTATTTCTGCAGTTTATCTGCCATTCAGGCCAGAGTCATGTATCCGAGTGGATCTATGGTATCTCAGCAGTGGCTTCGGCGAATTTCGGATTAGGTTTGCTTATGGAGTGGCTGTTTTAATTAAGGATTATAACGAGTTTTACAGGAGCCCTGAGAATGGCGTCCTACTCCATGCTCTGCTCACTAGCGCCCCCCAGAAGCCAATTTTTTATGTACAGTGAAGTGTTTAAGGTTCAAGGTAGAATTTATTTTCATTCAATATACAATCCTTAGTATGAGGGCGAGGGACATTACCGATGTCAGATACAGAGACAATAAAAAGACACAAAAGACAGTACAAAGAGAGTAAAGCACAAAGTACTAAAGCTTCCTGATCCATGATGCAAATTCCCAGTCTACCTCTGACTAGTGTCCGGTTGCCAGAAAATAAAATGGATGAAATAAAACTCCCTAGCAAGAGGCCGATGTGCCAACATCTTTACATGTACCTGTATCCATCACAACATCCCAGATCAAGTTATTGCACTGGGTAGATTGTGTTCAGAGCCAATAGACCACAGGACTCCAGTAAAGCTGGTGATTTTAACAGGGTTCTAAATTAACACCTGCCAACTCGCCAAATGCGGGTTAAAAATCATTTTGCCGGGTGTTAATAAAAACATACTAGCCAGTTTGCCCAGTGATGCATGAGACAGTCATGTCAGTCAGAGCCGCTCTACTGTTCTCGCTCCCTGGGCAGTACTGACTACATTTCCCATGAACACTGTCGTGATGCTACGCAATGACGTAGAAGACGCCCATTGGCTGCGCGCAGGCAGTGCAACCAACCAGCGAGAGAAACCATGGAAACAGAAAACACAAAGAAGAAGAAGAAGAAAAAGAATGAATGAACGGAGCAGAAACTATCAAAAGAACGGAGGGAGCTAGCTAAAGTAAATTAAAAAGTAGCCTAAACTTAAACTAAATGCAGCGGTGGTTGGTTGGACAGACGTCTGGGGGCGGGAAGTAGGGCCCTATGATTTCCACGATCACGGAATCGCGGACGGAATCGCGGAATTGGCTGATTAAAACGAAATCTACTTTTTCATTTCAAATATTTTTATTTGGATTTTTTAGACACGTATATGTGTGTTTCCCCCCCCCCCGCAATACTGAGAGCATTTAAGGCACAGTTCTAAAGATTAACTTACGGTGTAGCCCCCTCCCGGGAGCCTGACTGCGAATGCTTATGTCAAGGTCCAAAACTGAGTGCATTTCAAGTTTATGTTTGGGTATTCTGAAAATACAATAAAAAAGAATCCCATGTTTTATAGAACTTTTGTTCTGAGCCACCGATAGAGAAGCACAGCACCTCCAACTTGAGACAGGTCATTATGTCTTGAAGCCATTGGCTCAGTGTGGGCGAGGCAGCATCCCTCCACCTAAGTAGAATTTCACATCTGGCCAGAAGCAAAGCAAAAGCGACCATATGTTGCTCACTAAGTGCCAAATGTGGGTCACCACTAGCAGCAATGCCAAATAGAGCTAGTGTGGGGCTGGGGATGAAATCCCTGCCCAATATTTTAGATAAGGTATTGAAAACATTGTTCCAGAATATCTGTATTTTGGGGCACAGCCAATACATGTGGAAGAGGGTCCCGTTGTTGGTTTTGCATTTGTCACAGATTGGACTTAAGCTAGGGTAAAAACTAGACAGCTTAGTCTTAGACATATGAGCACGGTGGACAATTTTAAATTGAAGCAGACAGTGTCTTGCACAAAGTGACGTTTTGTGTATTGCCCGTAATATAGAATCCCACTGGTCATCAGACAAGGGTCCCAGATCCTGCTCCCAGGCCGATCTGATCCTATCCAGGGACGAGCGCGACAATATTGATATGTTCCTGTATAGTTTAGACATTGAACCTTTAGATAACGGGTAAAAAGAAAGAAAGGTATGTATCGGGTTGATGTCTGGTTTTGAGGGAAAGCTAGGTAGGTGGGAGCGAATGTATTGTCTAACCTGTAAATATGGAAAAAAGTGGGGTTTTGGTAGGTCGTATTTCACAGACAATTGATTGAAGGAGGCAAAGTATCCGTCCACAAACAGGTCTGCAAAACATTTGATGCCATTCCTGTGCCATGTCTTAAAAGTTGGGTCAGAGCACGAGGGAATGAAGAGGTGATTAGAGGCAATTGGGCTCAGGAGGGGAAGGTGTCTTAGGCCAAAGAACTTCCGAAACTGAGCCCATATCTTAGGGGTGTGACACACCACCGGATTGTCTAAAGGTTTTGGGGGAGGGCCATCAAGGGACTAACCCAAGAGTGCCTCGAGAGAGACACCTTTGCATGAATTGAGCTCCAAGAGGGTCCAGTCTGGACCCTCAGACCGGAGATGAGGGTGGGTCCAGAAGGCCATGCAGCAAATGTTAGCGGCCCAGAAGTGGTGGCGGAAGTCAGGGAGCCCCATACCTCCATCTTTTTTGGGCCTTTGAAGCAGAGTTTTGTTAAGTGTAGCCCTCTTACCCTGCCATATATATGAAGAGATGATCGAATTGAGTGACAGAAAAAATTAATTGGGAATAAATATTGGGATGCACTGGAATAGATATGTGAATTTTGGGAGGATATTCATTTTTATGGAGTTTACACGTCCAGCAAGTGATAGCTTGAGGGGGGACCACTGTGTAAGCAAAGTCTTTTTCTCTCAGAAGATATTTGAATTGTCGTGTGACTGCTACTCCCAGGTAACTGAACTGTTTCCTTTCAATTTGAAATGGTATATTGCTATAATCAAGGTCAAACGCCTCACTGTTGATTGGAAACAGCTGACTCGTATGCATGTTAACCTTGTACCCAGATATCGATCCAAACAGTTTGAGCAAGACGAGCACTGTGGGTAGAGATGCAATCGGACCTGACAAATATAATAAAAGATTGTCTGCATATAGCGAGACTTTATGTTCGGTGTCTGCTCTCAAGATGCCGGGGATGTTTAAATTCGGAGGGCCACTGCAAGTGGTTCGATTGCTAGGTCAAAAAGGATCGGGCTCAGTGGGCAGCCCTGACGGGTCCACGGCTTAGGGTAAACAGTTGAGATATTATACTGTTTGTCTGAACTTTTGCAATGGGAGAGGTATACAGTAACTTGATGTAAGCTATAAATGATGGTCCAAATCCAAACTTCTCCAGGACCTTAAATAAGTACACCCACTCCACCCAATCGAAAGCCTTTTCAACGTCTAAGGATATAACGCACTCAGGAGTGTTGTTTGAGGTGGGGTACAGAATGTTAAATAAGCGTCAGACATTAAAGAATGAGTGGCGGTTCTTAATAAAACCCGTCTGATCTTGTGTTATTATTGAAGGGGCCACATCATCCAGTCTATGTGCTAACGTCTTGGCGAATATGTTCGCGTCCGTGTTCAAAAGAGAAATCGGCGTGTATGAGCAGGGTCTTTTCTTTTCTTTGCTATGAGAACTATACGGGCCTCGTTCATTGATGGGGGAAGTGAGCCCTGTTTAAGGGATTCAGTAAGGACCGTTGTCAAGAATGGAGATAGAAGTGTTGAGAACTTCTTGAAAAATTCGTCTGGAAAACCGTCCGGGCCTGGGGATTTCCCAGATTGCATTGAAGAAATTGCTTGGGCTATTTCTGTCTGGGATAGAGGTGTCTCCAATCCCCCTGCCACCTCAGGGGTGATTGTTGGAATGGGCAGTGGGTCAAGAAAAGCCTTAATTAGTGAAACGCCTCCATCGCATTGGGAGGTGTACAGTTCAGAGTAGAAATCCTTAAAGGTGTCATTTATTTTAGTGTGATCCACAGTTACCTCTCCACTTTTAGTGTTGATACTTTTTATAAGTTGTTTAGCCCTTTGCCCTTTTAGTTGGCTAGCCAACAGCTTTCCGCATTTCTCGCCATGTTCATAGTAATTACTCTTATTTTTTAACAGTATGTTCTGTGTTTGGTAGGTGGTAAGAAGGTCGAACCTAGTTTTTAGTTCCAGACGTTTGTTATATAGTTCGGGAGTTTGAGTATGTGCATATTGTTGATCAATCTCTTTAATTCTGGATGTCAAGTCTAGTTGGTCTTTCTGAGAAAGTCTTTTCTTATTTGTGGTGAACGCTATGATTTCCCCCCTTAAGTAGGCCTTAAGTGTATCCCAGATCACGAGAGCAGACGCATCTGGAGTGATGTTAGTTTCAAAAAAGAAGCTGATATTTTGTTCAATAAATCTGACAAACTCGCTATCAGAGAGTAGGGTTGAATTGAAGTGCCATTGCCTCATGGGTTGTGGTGTGTTAGGGAGACACAGTGCCATTACTATAGGGGCATGGTCGGATATGACGATACCGTGGTATGTACAAGAGTGAATTTGGGGGATCAATCTATTGTCAATAAAGATGTAGTCTATTCTCGAGTACGAATGGTGGGCGCTGGAGAAAAAGGAATACTGTCTGTCCCGCGGGTGGAGGAACCGCCATATATCTGATACCCCAAACTCTGAAAGAAAAGACTGAATACACAAGGCCGATTTACTCACTGCTCCAGGTCTGCTAGAAGAACGATCTAAAGTTGGGTCCAACCAACAATTTAAGTCCCCCCTGAGTATTAGGAAGTGTGAGTCAAGGTCATGGAGGAGAGAAAGGACACGGTCAAAAAAGCTGACATCATCCACATTCGGAGCGTATACATTAGCAAGGATAACTTTTGTGTTAAATAGCTTCCCAGAGACAACTACTAATCTTCCATTTTTATCTGCTGTAACATTGTTTGGTTCAAATAATATGTGTTTGGCTACCAGGATGGAGACCCCTCTTGCCTTTGCCTGGAAGGTGGAGTGGAAATGCTGCCCCGCCCAGCACGCCATAAGTTTTGAGTTATCAGAGGAGCGCACGTGCGTGTCATGTAGGAAGACGATATCTGTTTTAAGCTGTTTGAGATGGGTGAATATTTTCTTTCTCTTTACTGGGTGGTTTAGGCCCTTGACATTCCAACTCACGAAATTAAGGGGGCTACCCATGAATCCTGTATAAAATGTGGAGTGAAAAGTTTCCAAATGAAACAGACTCCGTGAGTAGCAACACCGCAGCTTCCTTGAAAAAACACAGTAGTGTGCCTAGTTTGGGACACAGTAATACATCCCTCAGTCTCTGTCCCAGAGGGACTCCCAAAACCCCCCCAAAAAACCCAAAACAAAAACAAAAAGTCATGTAAATCCCAGATAGCAACTGCAACAGCCAGTTGCAAGCTCTTCCGAACTTTTGCAGAACTGTACATATACTTCCTGTGTAGGTGTACAGGTGCCTCAGATAAAAGCTGTCTTTTTGAACACTCGTCTATCAAATGCCACTAAGGTGGATGAACAGATACAGAGCTAAAATAATACTAGTAATAGTAGAACAAACCAAGAGATAGTACCAATAATAATAGTCACAATAACAGTAAGTAACAAAAAGTAATGTAAAGATTCAAGGTGCCTCAAATAAAAGCTGTCTTTTGGAACACTTGTCTGTTAAATGCCACTAAAGTGGATGAACAGATACAGAGCTATAATGATACTAGTAATAGTAGTAAAATAAATTAGAAGATAGTACCAATAATAATAATCACAATAATAGTAAGTAACAAGGAGTTAAGTAAGATTCAAGGTGCATTAGGTATGAGAAGGTGTACACATTAAGTCTTTCTGGAGTTGTGAGGAGCCTCAGTCAAGGTGCACCGCTCACAGTCACATGTCGCTGTTGCTATGCAACAGTATGAAACAGTCCCCGGTCCCCGTAGTAGCCATGTGGAAATGTTATCACCGTAGCATGTTGCCAAAAAGAAAAGAAAAAAGTAGTTGATAAACTACAGGGCAGCCGAATGTACAGAAGCATTATTGTAAAGTCAGTCCAGAGAGAACATGGAACCCATGTATAGATTGTATTATGCATTCGAAGTGGTATAAAAAGGCCTACTAGGTGTGAACGGAGAATGCGAACGCAACATTCGATGTGAACATTAGCTTGTCATGCTAATATAATGTTACTCGAAGAAGATAACAGCTTTAGCTCTAGCATCGGTCACCCTGAGCCTTTCCCCAGCTGGTGAGTGTGGTGCATCATCGCTGCGTGTCATGAAAGCCTCGGCATCCTCCACCGATGTGAACATCTTTTTCCTCCCGACGGAGCGAGATCAAGGGTTTCTTCAGTGAACCAGGGAGTAGATTTCTTTGGTCGTCTTGTCCTGGTAGAGACCGGTGCCACAGAATCGAGGAGCGAAACAAGTACTGAGTTCACTTCAGTTGTGAGGCTTTCCACAGGTTTTGTCGCTGTCACAAAAGGAGCCAGGACACTGGGGGCTTTATCACGGAGCGTCGCTGTGATTGCCGGGCTGATATGACGAGAAGTAAAAACATTTGTGTCATTGACATAGGGACAGACTAATGACGCTTCAAACGTAATGAGAAAGTGGTCCGACACAGCAGGGGAGACAGAAGCCACGTTCAGGGCTGACACATCAGGTCCATGGGAAATTATCAAATCCAAAGTGTTTCCACTGGAATGAGTGGGTTCATGGACAAGTTGAAAAAAGTTGGAAATATCAAGAAGTCTCAAAAAAGCTTTCCCTAGGGGGTCCGAGGGCTTATTTAAGTGGATATTGAAGTCCCCAATGATTAGGATTTTATCCGAGCGAGTCACAAGATCTGCAATAAATTCACCAAATTCTTCTAGGAATTGGGAGTAAGGCCCTGGAGGTCTGTACAGTACCACCAGGTGAAAGCCTGTTCCCTGGACAAGGCTGTAACTATTTAATGAGGATGGTTTTAACACCAGAGCCTCAAATGAGGTAAATTTTATATCCTGGTTGGAGTTTAGGCTGAGAATAGATTTGTAGATCAGAGCAACACCTCCCCCCTGTTTAGAGGCCCGAGCAACATGGGCATAGTTATAGTCAGGAGGAGAGGCTTCATTTAATGGCAGAAAGGTATTTGGTTTCAGCCATGTTTCACATAAGCCAATCATGTCCAGCTTATGCTCAGTGATCAAGTTAGTAATCAGTAAGGCTTTGGTTGACAGTGATCTAATATTGATAAAACCAAATTTGAGGGTTTTAAGCTCATTGGAGCAGTCTCCAGTGACCGGCCATTCGGTGGAGCTTATGGTAGATAATTTAGGAATTGGAACAAGGTACCTTTTAGTAGTAGTAGGTTTTGGCTGCCTGTGCAGGTAGGGATGCCGGGATGCAGTAGTGATTAGCTTTGGTATTTTATTTTGTAAGACTGTGTAAGGTGCTTGCTGAGACATTTCCCCACTGTCAGAGGTGGAGATCAAGATTAGATTGTTATGATTTACACATTTAGAGGATGATTCAATGAAGAAGAAGTGGCGAGGGAAGGTGACAGTCTCAATGTTATGAACTAAGCTATCAGTCTGGCACTCAGTGCCATGTCCCTGACCAACCATGTTAACTAGGCTAGTAGACTCCATACCACCACTAACAATAACACCAGCAGGCTCTCTAGAGACCTGCAACCTGCTGAGTGTTACATCCCTTGTGTCAAACCTGCTTCAAACACCTGTCTATATTGCTAGACAAAGCAGCAGCGCCGACTCCAGTAGGATGAAGGCCGTCTGCTTTCAGCAGGTGGGGGCGACCCCAGAAAGAGGGCCAGTTATCAACGAACCTGTATCCCTGCTCCCTACAGTGACGCGCCAGCCAGCAGTTCATAGCTGTAAGCCTACTGTACGTCTCATCATTACCCCACTGGGGTAAGGGACCAGAGACAATTAATCGAAGCCGACACATCTTTCTTGCAGCCTGAAAAGTCCTGGCTAGGCTATCTTTTGTAATCTCAGACTGCTTCTGACGAATGTTGTTGGCGCCGGCATGAATTACAATGTTGCTGTAGCGTGTGGTGCTGTGTGCCTGAGTTCCCTGTTTAGCCCTGCGTGATGCCAGCACCCTAAGATTAGCCTCTATGTCGGAAGCTCTGGCCCCAGGTAAACAGTAAACAGTGGCTGACGACGCTAGCTTAACGTTGCGGGTAAACCTATCACTAGCGTGTGGAGTTTAGCCCCATCAGCCGGGGCTGGGGAGTCACGCGAGCCAGCCGGGCTAGCAACTGGGCTAGCAAGGACAGAAAACTGGTTAGCAGTCAGGAGGGGTGACTGTTGACCACCCCACACAACCGGTGACCTGCTCCTACGGCCTCTCCCACGCCGTGACCGAGCAGGGACAAACTCCACAGCAGCTGCCGACGAGACTGAGCTAGTGCTAAGGTTAGCAGGCCTGCTATCAGACCCGGGGCTAACACTACCTGCGGTGCCCGTGTTTCTAGCTGAAAGAAGCTGCTCTAGCTCACGGACACGTCTCTCTAGTAGAGACACCCTATCAGTAACTGCAGAACAGTCAGCACAGGCCATCGTAACACTTGTTTATCGAGGCTGTGTTGACTGTGGTGAAGGCAAAGAAGCAATGAGCTAAGCTAGTCTGAGGAAGCTAACCGGGCAGCAACAAACTACCCAGTAAAAGAAGCTCAGTTCAACAAAATACGTACAGGTACACAGAGTCTAGCGTTAGCTACAGTACAAAAACTTGTGTGACTATGAAGACTAAGAAATCGAGGAAGAATAATACAGTAAGATAGACGGAGAAGGAGAGAGACACAGTAAACACAGCAATCGATCTCACGGAAGTCCCAATGTGCGTCACGGGCGGCGTCACGGGCGGCGTCCAATCCGGTCACATTTCTGTCCCACAGTTTACAGAAATTGCTTGCTTTCTGCTTGCTTGCTTTCCCAGGGTCCACCCCCCGTCCACCCCCCTCCCCACAGACTGAGCTCCCCCGTCAAAACATTGGAAGCATGGCGAAGCGGCTGCCCACGGCTCTGTCTTCGTCTGCAAAAAAACTGAGAAACTTGACATTAACCCCTCAGTACAGAGCTGAGCAGTTCCTGAACGACTTTTATGTGTCAGGTGAACTGTTGTTTTGCAAAGAAGCAGACCTGAGAGATCCTGGGAGCCCAGAGGACAGCGGGAGGGTTGGTGTTTTCACTGCTAGCTGGTTAGTATGCTAAGTTGACATACCGTTACGAGTATAATTTCTCATTTTGTTGGTCGTCTTTGCTAATTTTTAAAATATTTACAACTTAAATTTTCAGAACAATTTTGGTATGCAAACATGTCCTGGATCTGCCTTAGAGCCGACCATGTTTTTATTCAATGAAACCCAAATGAAACCCATAAAAACACAAAATATACTACTGTATGAAGACATGATGAAGTCAAAATGTTTTTGATGCACTTTACACTTGCACTGTACAGTACAGTATTGAGGAAATATGTTTGTCACAATTAATTTAAGGTCATTTCTATTTATTTTGTGTACATTTTAGTCATTTACATTAAAAACATACTGTTTTTGGTAGTATGATAAGAGTAAAAGGTAAAAAAAAATCAGGATTCCCAAAAATTATAACGTAAAAAACTGAATTCCCAAAAATTAAAACGGAAAAAACTGAATTTGGGAAAAAATAAAACTGATTTTATAGGGCCCTAGAGAAGAGGAAGGAGGCAGGGGATGAGATTGAGAATATCAACAACAATGCGTGCAAAACGAAAAAAAGAAATTTCAATGCCAAATGGCTGACGGGTCGTGAATGGCTTGTGTTTGATCACGAAAATTTCATCATGTTTTTCACTGGAAAAAATTTGGCTAGTGGAAATTCTGATTGGCTGGTAATCAAAAAAGTTAATTTAGAACCCTGGATTTTAGTCAAACAGAATTCAGAACTCACAAGAACTTAACCCAAATTACACAAAGGGAAGAAATACCATGGACCACATACAATTTTTCCTTATTATTTGACCTATCAGATGTTTCCCTGTTACTTCTGTCTACTTACTCTTAGCTGGTATAAGGGTCAAATCATCAGAAATATACATAATCAGTGTTGATGATGTGGTGATCGCAGAGACAATACAATCATTCAACCCCAAAAGCCTGGATGAATGGAGATACTTAAAAGAGTAAAGCTGCCAGTTCTGATAACATCCTAGACATGTGCCAGTCAGCTAGTTGATGTTATTATTCAGTACGTTTACATGCACAGCCTAGTCGGATTACAGCCATAGCTCGACTATGCTACTAAATCGGACAATTGCAATTGCCCCCCGTGGCAACCGAGATCAGCTGGGCCAACAGAGGGAGTGACAGGCACAGACACGCAGAGAGACAGACACACACAGACAGACACAGACAGACACACACACAGAGACACACACACAGACAGACACACACACAGACAGACACACACAGACAACAGACACACACACACAAGACAGACAGACAGACACACACACACACAGACAGACACACACACACAGAGACAGACATACACAGAGCGACAGACACACACAGACAGACAGACACACACACAGAGACAGACACACACAGACAGACACACACAGACAGACACACACACAGATCATCAATCAGTTTTGTAGAACGTACATTTTTCGCGACGTAAGTTGCGAAAAACTTTGTGGTCAAAAAAGTTGCACACACACAGACAAACACACACAGACACACACATATTATTTATCAGTTTTCCATAACAATATTGTTTTCATGACGTAAGAAATCGCAGGAGTTTGGGAGGCGTTTTCCCATTCATTCCTTATGGGGACATTTTCGTCTTTGTCTGCTCCTGCTGCAGCATGTCTACTGCCATTTTAAGCTCTTTCTGCCTTTAACTTTTCACCTTTTAGCCTTTTTTCACCCTTTTAAGCTCTTTCTGCCCTCTTACTCTACAACTTTTTGGCCTTTTCAGTCTTTTTTCACCTTTTTAAGCTCTTTCTGCCCTCTGACTCTACAGCTTTTTTAGCCTTTTCAGACATTTGTTTTTTTTGCATTTTCAGCTCCTTCAAACATTCAACTTCATGTTCAGCAATTAAAATGTTAAACTTTTTCAACTCTTTAAGCCCCCTTAAGCTTTTCTGCCCTTTCAGCTTTTTAAAATATTCATCTTTCTTTTGAGCTACAGACACCATTACAACTTTCAAAAATCGTGGGGGTTTGGGAGGCGTTTTCACATTCATTCTTATGGGGACATTTTCATCTTTGGCTCGGCTCCTGCTCAACCATGTGTGCAGCCATTTTAAGCCCTTTCTACCTTCAACTTTCCACCTTTTCAGCCTTTTTTCACCTTTTTAAGCTCTTTCTGCCCTCTTACTCTACAACTTTTTGGGCTTTTCTGTCTTTTTTCACCTTTTTAAGCTCTTTTAGCCTTTTCAGATATTTGTCTGCCTTTTCAACTCCTTCAAACATTTAACCTCATGTTCAGCAATCAAAATGTTCAACTTTTTAAACTCTTCCAGCCCTCTGCAGCTTTTCTGCCTTTTCATCTTTTTAAAATATTCATCTTTCTGCCTTTTCAGCTTCTTTATACATTCAGCTTCATGTTCAGCTATCAATATGTTCACCTTTTTAAGCTCTTTCTGCCCTCTTACTCTACAACTTTTCTGCCTTTTCAGTCTTTTTTCACCTTTTTAAGCTCTTTCAGCCCTCTTACTCTACATCTTTTCAAGTATTCATCTTTCTGCCTTTTCAGCTTCTTCATACATTCAGCTTCATGCTCAGCTACAGAAACTGTTCAGCTATCAATATGTTCAACTTTTTTAGCTCTTTCAGCCTTTAACTTTTCAACTTTTTCAGCTTTTCGGCAGGACATTCAGTAGATTTAGCTTCAGCCTTTAGCAATCACACTGTATTTTCGCAGGAAATGCAATTTTTCTGGTATTATTATATCTTCTCGGTCAGAAAGTTTTGGCCCTTAACTCCTTCCACAAAACGGATTCACTCCATTCAAACACAGAATATTCATCTCAATTGGGAATCGACCGCGTCCATTTTTCTAATTGATATCATTCATAATTTCAGAAATATTTGACGTTTTTCGCCCATTTTTTCCCATTCAAGCAGATGATGGAATCTTCAAAAATCCTCAATTTTCACACTTTTTCAAGCATTTTCAAAGCTCATCTAGTCATTCACCCTTCCAGATAGAAACTCCATTCAAACTGTTCAACTTTCACAAAGATTAGGACTTTCTCCCCTGAATTCAACTTTTTCACAGCATTCATACTTTTTGTACAGTCGCACTTCAAACATTAGTAACTTTTCAGCCACCTTGAGATTTTTTCATTGGTGTGTATTGGGTGGAATGCCGACAGCCAGAGTGCAGGAGCCAACTGACAGAGTGGAGAGGAGCTGCAAAATATTCAGAAAATCTCATCTTCAACTCGCCACCATTTCCACAATATTCACTCCAGCAGAAAATAAAACACCAGCTTGTAGGTACACTTGTGCTCGTGCTTACAGTGGATCTCTGGAGGCAATCGGACAAAAACTTTTGGCTCAGTGGGCGTTTAACTGACAGGAACACCGACCAACTGCCACATTGAGTCCCATTAAACTGAGAGGAAAAATATCTAGAGGCAGACAAACACGTCCACTTTTCTAAACTGCTCAACAATACACATTTCTGACCACAGACACACAAAAACTTCACAGAATGCTCAAAAGACTCTCATAGTTTCGACCATACCATTATTTTAGTGATAGCACTTACTGTTTTGCAGAGAAGTATGATAATGTGAGGTGAGCCTCAGCTGAAATCACTATTAAATCAGCTCTCACGGTCCATTACCAGGACCAACCCGGTTACCATCACCATGGCAACCGAGATCAACTGGGCCAACACAGAGAGACAGATTTATCAATGAGTCAGTTTGACACACAGACACACACAAATGCAGTCAGATATGACCACACATGACCACACATGTACTAACACACACACACAAACACACACACAGTATGTTTCCCAACATTATTACTATATTTAACTATTATCTTTTCATTCATTCAATCCAGGAACTTTGTTTTGAATATTTAAATGTTCCCAATCATTGATACATTGAGATTAATTGAATTTCTCAGTCCGATTCAGAGTATCTGATGCTTTCTCACTGTAACTCACTTCATTAAAGTGAGCAGTCAAGTGAAATGATATATTTCTAAATATTTAAATGTTGCCAATCACTGATATATTGTGAGCAGTCATTTCAGCACCTAAGCAAAATGGACTGCCCCTCTCCTCTCAGGAGGGGCTGTCCCCCTGGGGGCTGTAGCACTGCTATATACAGTGCTAAATGAAGTTGTTGATCTATTTTATTTTTCTATTCTACAGTTATTAGTTACCCTTTACGCAGTATTTTAATTAGATTTTTGCCTTTCAGAAAATGTGTTTTGGTTTGTATTTTACTTTTATATTTTGAAAAACTTCTACAATTTTAATAAATGTATTTCAATGAAATTATATTGCATCTTCTTATGGTAATAAGTAAGAATTTAACAGAAAATGTTTTTGAATTAATTTAATTTTAGATTTAAAATTAACACTCATTCAGAGTATTCGAGTCATTCTCACTGTAACATCTCTTCATACTCCATCAGCTGCTTTTCGACACAAATTCAAGTCAGCATTGCAGTTTTGCTCAAAGCTTATATTCTATTTTTAATGTTTCATTCTCACCCAACTATATGAAGTTTCATTCTCTTCAGATGAAACTTCAAATAAATTAAAGCCACCAATTCAGTCTGGCCTTAATTTTTCAACAAATTCTGCTTCATCTCACAGTTTTTAGATATTGTGGACATTATTCAAAGTTTTCACAGCCAGCAATCCACATTCAGCTGGTCAACAGGGAGCATTCACAACCGCAATTTCTTCAGAACTTGCCTTTTCTAGTTATATATGTCATTGCAGTGGTTCCCAACCTTTTTTACTTGAAGCCCCCCTTGCCTGTGTCCAAAACAAGCCAAGCCCCCCCCAACCCCAACCCGCATACACTAAAAGAATAAAGTGATTAATTACAAACTTTTATTTGCAAATTATAAACAACAGTTATATTCTCCTAGTTTTACAATGTATATAGATATATTTCTTCCCTTTTGTGTCATCAGGTGTATCACACACAAACACACACATACACACATTTACAGTCAGCATATAGAGAAAAATCATCCACGAATTAATATTAACTTACTGCTACTAAAGTAATGTAAGACAGACATTGGTTCAAGGCAGACACTCCAAAACACGCTAAATGTCACAAATCTCTCAACTCTCTCACCGTCACTGTCGGTCCCTCCACAACTTCCCCCTGTTCCCCAGCAACCAAATCACGTGTCTTGCCATGTAAGTTTGTGATTGGCTGGTGTGATGTGTTTTTTCACTCACAAACTTTTCCTGCTTGCGGACACTTTCGTGAGAGAAGCCCGTTTTTACCGTTTCTTCCTGCACCAAACCCGCAGCAAACGTGACAGTAATGTTAGCGGAAAAGCATGCTGTACATTATTTATCATAAGTCCGGTTTTACTTGGCCTAACAACGCAATTTAAAAACTGGTACACAGTTTGAAGGCTGCTCCAACACATAACGCGTTAATCGACCTCAGAGGGTTGCACAAATATAACTTTAACCTAAAAAAAAAAAAGAATAATAATAATATATATATAACTTTAACCTCACAACCTCAGAGCAGACAAAGTTGTGCGCATCCTCTGTGATCTCTGGCGGACCCCAGGTTGGGAACCACTGTGTCATTGGATTATGTAACAGTAATTTTCTCAACAAAGAACATTTTAGGTTACCATCAGGCTTGTGCATTATAATGCAGTCACTTATGTGGCTTTTTTGGTATACTGACATCAGTATAGAGCATGATAACTAATTACTCTAAGGCTGGTTTCAGACCAGATCATGTGGTGCACCGAAAAAGCAGGATTTACCATTTATTTTAATGAGGGTAGACTGTTCTTGCTGTAGCGGGGCTGGAAAATTTGAAACTGACACTACTTTTCAAGACTATCAGCCCAATGTCATGTTGCAGTGGCAAATCACATAAGCTGGTGATCACACTGGCAGCATGAATGACTGAAACCACAGTGGAGTGCAATGTAACGTGTTATGTGTCTTCACTCACTTAGTAGCGGGTCATGTTATTTAGCATTGCTAAATGCAACAGAGGGTTAACTGTTATTTTTTATCTGTTGATGAAGACTAAGGTTACAGGTAGGACCAGCATGCTAGTAACATAACAACATAGTAGATTCTCCTTTTAACAAACTGGTCACCAACAACACGTCACACACATGTACCATGGAGTGAAATTGCTGTTTTTGTATGTGATTCCTTTCTTATTTCTTGTGAAATATTTGAAAATGTGAATTCACTGAATTAGAAATTTCCATACCCACATTACTAAATGGTGTTCCATGTGTTTGATTTGTATGTTTTTGAGTGTTTTTGTTTTGTAAGACGTGATCAGTCTAGTCTAATGATAAGTTGTCACTTCTCTAAAGTCAGTGTTAGTGGGTGTTTGAATGAACCTTTCTGTGTGATTAGTGGAGGACTGACTGATGACTTTGTCTGTGCTCTAATAGTGGGCGCCATCAACTGTCATTTCTCATGTTACTTATGTTACTCTCTTGTTCACTGACAGGTCTGTCTGCAGCAGCGGGGATCGGTGTGGATGACCTGAGGAGACTGTGTATCCTTCGGCTCAGCTTTGTGAAGGGGTGGGGCCCTGACTACCCTCGGCAGAGCATCAAACACACGCCCTGCTGGGTGGAGGTTCACCTACACCGTGCTCTGCAGCTTCTGGATGAGGTGTTGCACACTATGCCTTTGGCAGACCCAGGGCCAGCTAATTGAGGACTAAGACCATGTTCAAATTGCAATCTGGATTCTATGAATGTTTGGGAATTTTTGCTTCAGGCCAAATATGCTATCTAATTGATACACAAAGCAAACAATCAAAAAGACAAACAAAAAACTAAACAACTAGTAACACATGATGCTTGTAACAATCAGTGCACTCATCACACATCATACACACACGCACAGTAACCAAAATGTCTGTAGTAACACAGACATAAAAGTGCTGATGTCTTGGGATATTTATTGCTTTACTCTCTACAATCTAAACTCAAACACAAGGGAGCCAGGTCTCTGAAGGTTAGGATTTTGAGTGAATAAGTCCTAAAGACATTTGTATGCGCTGTAGAAATCCAGGGATGTGTTTCAGAAATCCAGTTCCTTATTATGCAATTTGGATTTCTTCTAATTGTAAGAGGTGTTCTGCACTCTCAGTCATGGAATACATACAGAAATGTAGAAATCATGCATGCCTCTGCAGCTGAAAGCCTGGAGGTTATTCCAGGAATTTAAAACACTCCTACAGACAGATAACTGCATACCTCTGAAACATGCTGTCAGTAAATATACACTGAACACAATGTTCCAGTTCAATTTACGTCTTATCAACTGATGTAGAAGTGTGAATTAAGGAAACCAGTGTTATGTCATCTCTGTGCTTGTACTGTGTTCTTCAGTGTATGTTGATCTAAACTCGAACTGTTAGCATTGATAGCTGGTTATAGCCCTCATTTAGCACAACTCAAGCTGTATTATTTTTGTACCAAAAGACTAAAACGCCAAAAACATTTAGCTTCAAAGTAGTGTTGATGTTTGTAATGAAACAGTGCTACCCTGTATGTAACCAAATGCTTGGTGTCAATCACCAAAGCCAGAATACCTCATAAAAGCAGTGCAAAGTCATATTTTTCTGCTAAAACATACACACTTTCTTCATCACCAAATCAGACAGAGAGTGCTCACGCCCTCTGATAGGATCCCGAATACAACATGCTATTTATTTAGGTTTATTATGTACCATGATGTAACGTGTACTGGCAGTACAAGTAAGTGTAGTATGTGTTAATGTGGAACATTGGTTATACAGCAAACTGAGGCTTAGAGTAACTTCCAATGGTTAATGGAAAACAATCATCAGCCACTCCAGAGACAGAAACCTGAATACATTCATTGTCAGACCAAACATCAGGCTGCCACCTGAACATGTGACACCAGTGCCTTTCTGTTCTCTGGTCTGACCGGTTGGGATGTCACATTTTACAGTTTATTTGAACTCTGGGATGTTCTCCCCAATACTTCTAGATCCTTGTGTTTGGCCATTAAGCAACAACTGGATTGAAAACGATTACTTGAGTCTGGGCGGGGGTGTGATCACACATTTTAATGACAACATAGCTGATCACACAGCACAGCTCGTGTCATCAACCTTTATTTATGCTCACTTGGCTCATGACTTTGTTATCTTAAAACAGGGATTTGGGACTGTATTCACAAAGTGTCTTATCTTACGAAGTGCGAACATTTCCAAGCAAAGAGTAGTATTTGTAACACCATATTCTCACAGCACCAGATGTGATTCTGTCACTCTGGGACAATAATAAATGTCTGGAGAAAAACTTGTTCAGAATATGGTTTTGGAGGGAAGAGAAATCAACACAAGTCTTACGTCGTTACATTACATTTAGCCATTTCTTGTTTTTAATCACCTCTCCTTTGAGGGCAGGTTTTTTTAAGCATCTTTTTGGCCTTTATATGGCTTTATTGATAGTATAGCTCAAGAGATGACAGGAAACAGGATGAGAGAGAAGGGGAGTGACATGCAGCAAAGGGCCCCAGGCTGGGACTCAAACCCAGGGCTGCTGCAGCGAGGACAAAGCCTCTGTACATGGGATGCACGCTCTACCAACTGAGCTAAATGGTGGCCCCTGAGGGCAGGTTTGAAAAGTTTTTTGATGGGTCATTAAATGTTAAAGTTGAGCTATTCCATCTTAAAAACATCCTCAGTTGCAACATTGAAAGAGTCAAGAGTTGCTATAATCACTCCTCCTGCCCACACAAGCCATGAAGTGATACCTTTCTGCAGTGAAGATGGATGAACACAAGGAGTGACTATGACTCCTTAAACATGCTTATGGTATATGCCTATTGTATAGGAGAGACTTGAGGAAAACAAAAGTTTTCCCTGATTCACCTCCCGGACAAATATACCACTGTTTACGTGTACATGCCTTTAGTTTCAGTGATTCACACTGAAGGAGGATACACACCAGAGTTCAAATAAACGGCTCCAAACAGACTTTTTGTGCACTGGGTCTTAGGTCTGTAGCTAAGTGTACCATGTAGAGAGAGGCATGTTCTCCTGTTGCACAGAGCAGACTAAATAAAAGGGTACAATATAATCATTATCTAAAGGTACAGTATACTGGGAATATTGTTTGTTCACCTAGATCCAAATGTGAATAACTGTACAAACTCATGTATCAGAGAAGCCAGGATTTGTTAAGTGAGAGATGTAGTTTGCCTATGTCAGGAAACTGAGAAATCATCTGATTCAGCTGCTTTACAAAGATCACCCATTAACATATGCATATTTGTGATTGTGCCTTTTGTTGTCAACACTAGATGCACCAACACTGGATTGTCAGACAGACAAGTTTGTCTCTGTACACATGAAGACTCATGTTGCACATTGTGTTTTGGTTTTCAGCTATTCAAACTCTTTTGATGGTATTCCATGGTTCCCTCAGGTATCTGTATAGCTCATTGAAGATATCACATTTGTCAAACTGCTTTATAGAGATAGAAAAGTATTAAGAAAGCACTCTCATAACTGAGTAGTATTATTTATTGCCTTAGTCTTTGTGTATGAGTGTAAAATATGAATGTATATGCTTGGCACTATTTTAATCTTAGCATGGACAACACAAATAGATGTCATATTTATCTGTTCTCCTTCAGGGAAGTACAGTTGTTCAAGAAGGGTTTCTCACATAATGAGCAAAAGTATAATCATCGTTATCATCATCAGAAAATTATCCAAACTCTCTACAATCAGATCACATCACATCACCTCCATTATGTGTCCAGAAATACTTAGCAGTTAGCACATTTACGTTGCTGCTGTCTATTTGTGCAACACTAGTGATATAAAATGTGCTGAAAAATCCAGATCCTCTTCAAAGGTCCCTTATTATACTGTTTTTCATCAATTTCACACAGCTGTCAGAGGTCCAACAACACTGTATTCGATATGCATTGCCCCAAACCCATCCGTGGTCCTGAATTTCAGCTGTCTAAAAGTCGCTCAAGTGAGCTCTACTGAGCTCTACTGAGAGCAGGCTGTTTCTGTGCCTGCACCTTTAAATGCTAATAAGCTCCATCTGTCAACGCCTGCCTTGCCTGCTACACGCCCCTCTCAGGGAGAGGATGCCTCTTACGCTAGTGGTGGCATGCGCTAATGTTATGGTGGATGTATATATATGTGTTGCTATGGCTCGCGGAGATGCATTCGTTCAACCATACCAATTTGACCCAGAATTGGACCCAGAAGGAGAGGCTCCTGAAGAAATACAGGCTCTGTGGCTGCAGCAGGGTGTTTCAGAATTGTTAGTGTGTCTGAATAATGTTAGTTTGTTCGTAGGTGTTGTTAGTTACTACCATGTAGCTAATGACTAACAGCTAGCGAAAGTGTGTGTTTGTCTCCAACACAGTCTCCAAACTCTTGGACAATGTTCGCATCGTCTCTGTCTCCAGTCTGCACGTTTCCAGACTATTTACTGTGACAACAAAGCTCCATGGTACCATTATTAGAATTAAACTCAATTCAAACGCCATTGCGTAGCGGACCGAAGCGGAGCTAGCTAGTTAGCCAATTTCTAGCTGACTTCACCATACTCGTAGGCAACTGTAAAATTCAAACCGCGGTGACACTTACCTGTGGCTCAGGTGCAGTTGCTGGGTCCGGCATGGTTGGGACTGATCCTTTTATGAGGGTCAGTGTCGAGGCAAAGCCAGCTTTGTACTGACCCTCGTTACTGAAGCAGTCCGATGTGAAGTGGTTAGCACACACACACAAACTTACACAAACCGTAGCCGGCACATTGTCATTAAAAAAGGAAACGCAACCACTGTCTCTCCTCATCTTCTGTAGCTGGGACAGAATATAGGCACTTATGTAGATTCTTACAACCAACAACAGAGCAATTTGCGTGTCTAGCTCTGAGCGACGACATTGCGAAACACTGCTATCTTACCACTGGACACACCAAACTTCACCTCAGGGATGGACGCCTCCCTCTTGGATATCTCCTATCACAGCGCAGAGGAGGTTGGCCTATGAAAATGACTCCTTTCGTTACGTAACGAAAGGAGCTGAATCTGAACAGCCTGTAGGAGCGCCGTTTTACCAGTGGGTGGGTTGCAGAGACCATGCAGCAATCACTTGTTTTCCTCATTCTTGGTGTTGGCAGGCTCTGGGAGGACCAGCTTATATATGTAGAGACCAGAGAAAACGTGTCTTTCATAATATGGGACCATTAAAGTAGGAGGCAGGCCTCCCCAGGGGGGCACCAGGCATTTTTCGAGGGAGGGTCAGTGAATCGAAGTGGAAAAAAATACTGCATTAGTATTGTATCAGTTATGATATAGAATAGCCTAAACATGTGTGAGTTGGTTAAAGAGATAGTTCAGAGTTACAGTAGTCTCTGATGACTTTACTGTTTTTCCCACTTTCCCAGAGTCAGAAATAAATTAAACTCTGCATTGTGAACTGCAGACTGGTTAAACAAAGCATCCCAGTTTTTCCAGGCTCAAGACTGGTTTCTTCAAGATTTCAGATATAGATTTGCTGTCCTAAAGACAGCATTGTCAGGTCCACCTCAACTCTGTGTTCTAAAGTTTGCTTCTGTCCGCATAAAATGTGAAACTCAGCTTCCCCACACAGTCGTTGATGAATATGATTGGTTGTCATGTCTGTTGTTTGATAGTATGAGTAGACTATTTACCAGTATAATGACACATTGAAATAAAAACACTTAATGATTATAGAAATAGTCTGACTGATTTAATGAAATCATTTTAGCCTGGTGGTGTTGATGGTTGTTGTGAAAACACGTGTTGAAGGTCTGCATTGCTCAGAACCTTGTGAAACAGTTCTTCTGCTTGGATCAAAGTAAATGCGTCAAGAGGAAAAGTGTTAACACATTGTTAACAGAGACACTTCCCTTAGAAATTACAGTAATATTACATTTCATGTATGCGATGAAGATGGTGTACAGGTCATGTATTTGATGTCAGCATGCAGAAACAAACTGCAGGAACCCCCCTGTAAAATCATCACATAAAACGAAACCTGCTCTGGGCTCAAATTACATAGTTACAAGAGCTGGACCACATTGCAACTGCGCCTTTTTTGCAGCATTCCAAGCAGTACCCACCTAACCCTCTGATCTCCTTTTGCTTTTGTCTTTTTTGCCAGAACCAAAATCATTAAACATTGCTTTGAGCACAGCACACTCAGAAAAGCTTTCGAGCCATTACTTTATCCTACAAGTAACATCATTTATCGACTCACCCAATCTGGAGGATGGACATACTATCCCAATTGGATGAAGATGTCTTTGGAAGAAAATCTCCAAAGTTTCCATCAGCTCTGATGGCAGGCCCTGCAAGAAAAGCCAAAAACTTCTCCGCCCCCTCTTTGCCCGAGACTCCACTTTCAGAAATTCAAAATATAAATTCATAAAATATTTCAGACCAGGGATGGGCAACTGGCGGCGTCCTTGCTCAATGCGGCCTGCGATTCAATTACCAAAAATCTATAAATGATTGGTTTCACGTTGTGAATTCATTTGAACACTAGATCCCAATTGTAATGATACTGTCCACAGTTTGAGGGCACTCACTCAAAATGCAACAGGCTTGTTGCCAAGCAACTGAGGTCACATCTGGTCTTGCCCGCCAAACCTCATCCGAGACGACACTGGACGAAGAGGAACATGAGCAGACAAAATAGATAACTGGACCAAGAAAATCACGTCTTCAAGGCAAGATGGGAGACAGACTATCTTTTTACCGAATTCAAAGGCAAGCCTATGTGCTTAGTGTGCCTGGAAACCAAATCAGCCATGAAGGATTTCAACTTGAGTCGGCACTACAACACCACGCACAAAGACAAACACGACAAGTTCACCGGTGCAGCCCGAGCCACCATTATCACGGACCTCAGAGAAACAATCCACCAACAGCAGAGCTTTTTAACCAAAGCTACTACCACACAGGAGCCCTTTTTACACAGCGTCGTGGTATTATATCCGAAGCGGTGGTTCGCCAATTCTCCGCCAAGGAGAAGGTGAAGAATTGCCGCAGGAGCCCCATTCACACTGCTGCTTGCATGCGGGGGTCCTGCGACAATTCTCTGCCTCCTCCTCTGTGTGAAAGTTTGAGATGCAGAGAGGGGTGAAATTTCTGTCCGCCGCTGATCCGCCTCTGGAGGTAGTATCAGGGCCGTATTGTTGGTGAATTGAACCAGTGAGAACGGATAAGCCGGCGCGGAGTGGGGACGTGTCGGTCATACTGTTAACTGACTCAACTTAATAAAGAGAAATTTCCCACAAAGCAACGTTACATGAGCATACAACAGTAACATAGTAACTGTAACTGTCTTTGGCAACTTATATGAGGAAAAAAAACTACTGCAGATATAAGTGGAGAAGCGTCTGTCCTCCCGCCCATCCTACCAACTATTCATCACATTTCTGCCTGAAAAACAGTGTCTGTCACCGGAAAAAAACTTTAACTCACAGAGTGTTTGTGATGAAAATAAATCACTGCGACGGTCAGCACTCCAGATCAAGGCTTCAGTGAACTTTCCCCCAGAAAACAGCTTCTGTCCCCGTGCGTGAGTCAGATAGCGTCCAGTTTACTGATGGCAGTTATTTAGTTAAGTAATTTAGCGCGAAAAACATAACTTCATCATTTTCCAGGATGTTTGGTGGGTCAGGATCTCAGTCACTACACATTATAACAGCATCCATACGATTATAAACTGTCAGCGGGTTTAGATTGACAGGGGGGACACCGGGGACATCTTGAAAACACACCGACATCATCATGACGTGCATCGTCATGCCTCTTTAGGAGCCGCAGCGCCGGCTTTCTGTGTGAATTACACAGCGGAGAATTGGTGAACCAACGCTGCAGAGATAATGCGGCGACGTTGTGTAAATTGGGCTAGTGAAGCGATGTGCAGTAGAGATGGCAAAAGCTTTCGGAGATGACAATATGGCTAAAAACTTTGAGACAGTCTCTCTGTCCCGTCCCACCATGATGCGAAGGATTTTCGATATTCAAAATAATGTTGAAGGAAAGCTAAATCAAATCATGCATCACTGCAAGTACTTCTCCTCGGCGTTGGATGAGAATATGGATGTGATGGATGTTAGCCCACTTCTCATTTTAGCAGTTTTTGGCTGCAGTCTGTACTGTAGCCAAAAACAACCTGTCACACCCACCTCTGCCACAACATCAGCTCTCTTCAGGCTGATGGTGATGCCAGCACAACATGGCAGTACCATCCTCAGCATTGATGGCTTGATTATGTGAACACTTTTCCCTTCATCAAACCATTTTCAACCATTCCATCACCCTTATCAGACAGGGAAAGAGTCATGGACCTTTAAAGTGGACCTCAGTACTACTCACTCTAACTTCTGGCCGCTCTTTTGCGTCCACTGGCAGGTGTGTATTACATGCGGTTGGGCTCATGTTCGGGTCTAAAAGCAGTCCTAAACTTTTTGACACCCTGCTAGAATCCCTCTGCTGGTTCTTCTCTAACAACTACGATATTCCATTCCTTGCCTGTCTCTTCGACAATTTTCTCATCATTTCTCCCTCCATCCCTGCCTCCAGATTTTGGTCTGGTCACTCTGACTCCAGTTTTTTTCCAACCTCAGGGAGCCTCAGGTAGCACTTCTGCATCCGTTGAGTTTTTTTGGTATTTCTGAAACAAATCTGTTTCAGGCTTAACTCCCAATAGTTCATCCTAATCAACCTGATCTCTTACCTACTCTTCGCCCCGTGCTGCACCAGACACTAACTTTTCTTCCTCGTAGGGAGATGAAGCCACGATCCACGATCATTTTCTCTGCAACTTTCACAACTAGTACAATATAATGGTATTTGGTCACATATGTCCATTCCGTGATGGTCATAAATTTAGTACTGATGGCCTGGGCCTGTGCTCCAGCCATCCTCAAAATCCTTGTCACGCGCCTTGTACTGCAGACTTGCAGTATTCTGCAGCATTCCTTATGTTGCTCAAACATCAGAAGACTTGCTCTCCTAGGATGCTCAGAGTATCATCGTCAATCCTTAACTTCACCCCATGCCAGCGTGCCTTCATTTCCAACTTGTCTTCTCAGATGACTCCATGGCATCCTCCTCAAAACTAATCAATCAGGTCAGCTCACTCCCGTCTTTTTGCGTCATTTTGAGACCCTTGCAAACTACTTGCAATTTCACATTATCCAGACATTCCTTCATGATCTGAGCCACCACCTTAGCCTCCAGAAACGACATACCCAGATACCCAATATAAAACCATGGACTGTTGATGGGGTTTTGGGGTCTGTCGTTCCCAGGTGCTGTGATGGATTGGCATCTGAAGCTTCCCCACGACGCAAGACAGCAAACAGAACTACAAATGAGCGTCATTCTTTGCACACAGTCATTTTAATAAAGACATTGACATTGATGATGTTGTGGTCCTTGCTAGAGAATGGTGTCTAGATGAGTTTTAGGAGCAGTACCACACCTCAACTGCCACTGTTTTTGCATTCCTATAAATCCGGCTTAACTGTTTTCTCCGATTTCACTCTTGTATTGTTGAGTTTTGCATCCCACCATTGGTTTGTCACAGCTTCTACAGGTCCCTAGTTTCTCTCACTTTAGGAGTGTTGCATTCTGGGCATGATGCAGACAGTTGTTGCTGTGAGCCGTAACTTCAATATTGATATATGGTAGTGCGCACAGAGTTATACAGCAAGCTCTGTTTCTCTGGTTGTCCTTGTGATGTTATTTTTTGGGGGAGAAAATAAATTGATTTCCTACCCGCTTCATTCTAAAAATCTAAAAACTGTTAATTATTACCAATTAAAGTAATAATCAATTGTACATTTTTGATTAAATAAAACACCTCTCTGTGGGCTTTAAAGTTGGTTTTGAGGTTTCTGGCTCTGAGGATTGCAGCTGCAGTCACGAAAGAATATTCTGCATAAAAAATTCCAATGAAAATTTCCAAAAGGGGTTACATGCATCTTCAATATCTCACCCTGCTTCCTGGGTTATGTTTTTCCTTTTTCATTGGTTCTCATTTTATTTTTAAATACGTACCTCAGCTTTTATTTCAGTTACTGCACATCCTGCTGTTTCCTGCCTGTATGATTGCCTTCGCTGCCCTGATTAGTTTCACCAGTCCCTCATCAGCCTTCCTTCCTCTGTGTCTTTAGTTTGTGCTCCCCACTATCAGTGCCATTTTGTCTGTGTACCTTGCGTCAAGCTTAAGTGGTTTGTTCTTTTAGTATTTTTGGATCTTTTGATTAGTTTGACTGTTTTGACTGTTTCTCATGTTTTGACCTTGGCCTGCCTCACCATCCTGTAAGCCTTTTTGTACCTTTTATTTAATTTTATGTTTTTGCATTAAATTGTTGAATTCCTCAGTTCTGTCTCTGGTGCATGCATTTGAGTCCAATTTTTGGGTTCTTTGTTACCCAGCTTGCGCAATTGTGACAGTGTTATTGATGTGTGTACACTCCATTTCAGTGCGCTGTGGCCCAACTATTCATAACAGCGAGGGCCAGGAAAAGTATTTTAATGGACTGTAGTTTATCAGCCAGTGGCAGGACCAAAGTAATTGTCATATGACAAAAACAAACAGCAGTGTCAACCTACAGGACCAAAGCTTGTCTAGATGATGTATGATTGTGATCATGAAAGGTAATTTTCACACTATGAATTTATGTAAGCCTGGATGACTTTCAGCAGGTGTCCAAGAAATACACACAGGAAGCTGCTTCTATTTCAGCAAACTGAGGACTAAATAAAGTATTTTTCTTGCGCATATTGAAGGAGCATTGAGGGGTCGTGGTCAAATGCCAGACAGAGTGTATTGAAAAATGACAAATCCTACTATCCTATCCTATTTGAAAAGAACAAAAACACAATCACAATAGCAACTAAAACCACTGCTGATCCATTTATTGTTCTAGTCTGTTTTTAATATGCATTTAGTTGTGTACAAACAAACCTATAGATCATCCCATTCAGAAAACACGGAACATCAACATGCTGACACATTATATTGGAAATATTTGCTAATCAGTTTAATTTAGCTATTTGAGAAAAAAATTTTTATTTTGTAGTTATTTTAGTGTAAAGATGTGCTGCTCCTACTGTTGACTGTATATTCAAATAAAATAAACTAATGGAATTGTCATATTCTTCCAGACTTTGTTGATGATGTGTTGTTACTAGATTATGATTTAATTTAATCTCTTTTCAGAGAGCTGTCAAACAGCTCTGACATCCCTTAGCAAAAAGTAGTATACTTGAAGTTCATTTTATTAAGTATGCTTGTGTATAAGTATACTATGGACCATGTATTTGTAGCATACTAGAAAGTATACTAATTTAATACTTCTTCAGACTAAATTGGAACATTTTAAGTATATAAAAGTATACTTTAAGTATACTTTGAGGTCATTTTAAGTTTACGGATGTACACTTTCAAGTATACAACAAGTACACTCATCTGTATACTACTAGTGTACTAAGTATATACTTCACATTTTAGTTTATTAACATGTAAGTTTATAACAGGGGTAATACCTCAAAGCAAATGTGTGTAGTGAAAAACATTATTATTCTGCTAAATTAAATGTAAGCACAAGTCAATGACTCAACCTTATTCTGTACTTAAATCAAGATATTGTAAGTATAAGTACTTACAATTTTGCAAGCTCTAGCCATAGATTTGCCATTTATTAATATACATTTTAACAGATGGGAAGTCTCTCCTGGAAAACACCCCTTCACTCACGGTGCCAACATTTTTATCATCCTTGTTAACTCGACACAATTTAACAAATTAAGCCGCAACCGTCTTACACATCATCTTATTCACAACCACATTCACAAACCATAATTACACCAACAACAACAGAATACCCAAGAGTCTTTGCACCACAGTCCACAAGGGGCGTTACAGTATACTAAAGTACAAGTATGAGCTTTAGTATTAAAGTATAAGTCGAAATATTAATGTACTTAGTCTTAGACTATTCTTTATACTTTTGAGTATAAGCCAAGTATACCTCACTATACTTGTCTTAAGTATATCAAATATAGTATATAAAAAATACACTTCAAGTATACTGCCTCAGTTTTAGTATAAAATAAGTATACTTGTAGTACACTTGAATAAACTACTTTTTGCTAAGGAATGCCACATTGACTGTCAACATGAAACAAGGACACCAGTTCCACATGTCTGCTTCACTTTATCAATCCTGTTATTATCCGTTGGAGTTTGATTTTTTGTATCTACTAAATTCATGTCATGAATATAAGTGCACTTTTATGTATAAACATAAAAAGCATTATATAATATTCACATTGGTTTAGTCCCTCACTTCATTGTTTGCTCCTCTGAAACCAAACCTCCAGGCCTGACATGTAAGCACACATACTATATATTAGTACGACTGTTAAGCAATGTAGAGTGAAAATAAATGAAACACTTAAATCATACTGACCACTAAGGAAGGACAGGTGATATGCTGCCTTCAACAAGTGTCCATATCTGACACATTAAAATACATCATATTCAATACGTTCAGCATATGTTTTTGTATGTAGAATCAAAGTAATTACAGTCATAAAATGAATGCAGTTAGGTAAAAAAAAATTGGTGCTTATGAGTGTTGTTTATGTGGTAATTTGGTTAACCCCATTAAACCCATTTTGATGCATTTTTGCATATTGAAAGTATTTGCAAGAAGGTAGTGACTGAAAGAAGAGTTCTGGGTGAGAACAAAGTTTCTCGAGTAGTGATAACTGGCATTCCCGTTAAAGAGGATTTGAAAAAATCAAAAGAAGTATTAACGAGGTGAGGAGACTAAAGAGATTGTTAAGAACAGTGAATGGGGAGAGAGAAGAAAGTTTGTCTGTCCTTCTTGAGTTCCAGGACTCGATACTTCGGGTAAAATAAAGATAGGATGTGTGAGGTTCCCAGTCAGACCTTATGTTCCTCCTCTGCTTCGGTTCTACACATGCTAGAGGTATGGGCATATAGCCGTGGCTTGCAAAGGAAAGCAAAGGTGTGCTAAATGTGGAGGGGATCACAAATTTGAGGACTGTGGAGTTAATGTGCAGGCTAAGTGTTATAATTGTGGTGGCCAGCATAGTGTAACATATGGGGGCTGTGAAGTCAGGAAAAGAGCAATGGAAATTCAACAAGTGAAAACTGTTGAAGCAGTAAAGATAGTGCAAGGACAAAGGGCAGTGGAAAAAAACCAGACAAAATCAATCAAAGTTCAAGATCAGGAGGAGGTCAAACCCAGCTGACACAGGACGTTGTATTAACGTTGGTCCTTGGTTGGATATGGGTTGCAACATTAACCAACTAAAAGTTAACGTTGAGATAACGTCTTAAGCTGAAGTCATTTCAACATAAAATAACAACGTCAAGCTTACGTTGTTTTTTAGTTGTTTTTGAGTTATGTTGGCAACCAACCAATATCCAACATCCAGTCAACCTCACCAGTTTACATAAAATATACATAGTATTCTGACATTCAGTTGTAGGTCTTTTGACCAAAGCCCAATGTTTTTCCAACGTTATATTTACAACATACAAACAACGTCAAAATCTAACTCCAAGCTGACGTTGTTATTTAGTAGGATTTAAGTTATGTTGGCAAAAAACCAACCAACATCTAGTAAACATACTGGCTACGTAGAATTCAGACAGTAGGCTATATTTACCTTAACTTTCAACAAGAGTTGTTGATGAAATTGAAACTTGCTCTTTGCTTTTATGTCAATGCCACAAAAACCATCCATACAATCTCTCATAGAATTTTTTTTAAACAGTGATATAAGAAGCTTTATTGTCATTGCAATAAGTGGCTACAACAACATTTTTGGGGGGAACACCTCTTGTATTGTAGCAGTTACAATGGTCATAAAATAGCCTATATTAAAAGGTAATAGCCTATAAATTAGCAGTAAGACTATATGTAGTTTAGAGTAAGTATTACAGACTGTAATAGTCCGTACCACGAGTGCAAGTAGGCTACACAAGATATGGTGGAAATGACTGTAATACTGTGTGACACTTAGATTTTTGATAATTAAAAAACAAACAAAAAACGTGTTGATGGCTATCTCACATAATATATTTCAATTATTTTACAGATACTTATTTCAGAACACTTTTCAAATATATCATATTTCTGGGCTTTTTCATTCATTTTCATTGATGTTTAAAAAAATACTCAAAGAAGATAAAAGTGAGAGTGGCAAATATTGGGAGTTCCAATACAGACTGACACTTATCCACCTTATACAGATGCAGAAGTGAACAGTGTCAGGTAACTGAATCTGTGCAACATGTGATAATGGAGTACATATCAGGAGAGGAGAGCACTTAAGTTTAATTTTGAAAATCTAGAGTAGAAGTGAAGGAAGTAGTAGAGTAGTAAAGTAGTCATTTTTATTCAATTATTATTATTATTATTATTATTATTATTATTATTATTATTATTATTATTATTTTAATTTATATATTTTGATAAACAAACTGTAACTGCCACCCTCCCCGGTCTGCACACACCCTCCTCACTGGCTTATCGCTCGTCCTACATCCGGCTCGGTAGGTGGCGGTAATGCTCCCTGAAATAGGTAGTAAACTCTCATTAAACACATGAGAAGAAGAAGAAGAAACTTGTGTGTGCTTAATGCAGGCAAAGACGGTTAGAAACCGAAGAGGTGGACCTTATTGAATCTGTTCTGGTGAGTTATCCCCAAACAAGCTAACATGGTTGAAGTTAAAAAAAGAAGACAGATTTAGCTCCAGAGGCCGTTTTCGGCCAGTGATGTTTTAAGGCTTACATTTTTCAATTGTTTGGACGCTAGCTGTGGTTGTAAAAGCTGTGTTTAGGCTATTGCAACTTCGCAGCTAGCAGCGTGCTAACCCATAGCAGAGTTGTTGCTGGCAGTGTGTTTGGTGTGCACTGCTTTCAGTGTTTACAGCTATCAATACCTATAAACACAGGCTTGCTATCACAATTATTATATTTGGAGTCATACATGGACCAAATGCTATGTTATCATTGTTATGTTAACATTGGTCACTGCAAATTCAAACTGAGCAGCTAACTCTTGCTAGTTTTGATTCCTCTGTGTTTTGTTACATGAATAGATTGAAACACAGTTAAACAGATTCACTTGACCCCAAATTTAGTAAAAAAAAAAAAAAAATGATTAAGAGCAGCTGGTTTTCCAGGCATTGCAAATGAAATGAAATATTAATAAATGGAAATGTGTGTCTATTGGAAACAATAGCTCAATACAAAAATATAGGAGTAACTTAACGTTATTGAAAAACTGCATGTTGTTAGTCAGATGATGTTTAATATTATGCTTGTTTAATTCAGCTGAAAAATTACCATATTGGTGAGAAGAAATCTGGCAATATTAGACTACAGTAGTGATACCAATGTAATGAATTTTTTCTCAAATGTGCCCTGTTGAAATCACCTTGTAACAGACAATAGTCATGGGATATACTGAACTTTAAACTTGCTCTTTTTTTTTACACTGATTTCCTCCAATTTCAGATCCAGCACTTGTCCACGGTTGGAGGAGGGACATCAACAAAAAACGATGTGAAGTGGATCTTAGACAAGTAGGGTTTTTTTTCATATCATTGTCAGTTGTCTGTTATTAAGAAAGAATTGATTGAACCGGAATTGACAAAACAATACACAGACACCAGGACAAAGTGTAAAACCAGTGTTATACACATCAGTGTTGTTGATCAACGAGGGCTGGATGACATAGAAAAAAAGCATATTGATATTGAAAAATTCATATTGATCAATATCATTAATTAAAAAAGAAATTTTAAAAATATTTGAAGTACAGCCCCAGCCATCTTATCAGGGGTTAAAGCAAAATAAAATATTCTGACTGAATTCTATTTCAGGCCAGGGCAATGTTTCTATTCTAAAAATGAAAAGAAAATCAAACCACTTTTAATTTCTGCTCATTCTTTTTTCATGTTGACCAGGAAATAGAAAAGTTATTTTAATTTAATTTAATTTAATTTAATTTAATTTAATTTCAATTAAATTATTATTTCAATTCAAATAACCAAGTTTTTTGTGAATTAAATTAAAGCATGCTTCTTAGTTTTTTACTCTGGTAGATTTTATTGCACTTACAGTAACATAACAAGTGTATGTAACAAGTAAAAAGTAACGTGATATTGATCTTATTCACCAGCTTCTTACTGTCACCGCTCCCTCTATTCATCAGCTCTACCTCACTCCACCATAGCTAACATTGTCTTGTAGCTGCTCTCTGACGGAGAGACTCTGTCTTCTATTCAGTGTTTTGAACTTTTATAAATAACAGCAAGGAGGAGTAAAGTAGTAGTCTTCCTGCATTGAATGTACTGTCTGAGAGCAAAACAGAGCGTCACTGTCTCTTTCACACACTGAATCTGTTAGCTGCTCCTCTCCTCTGTATCAGTGGGGCACCTGAGTGCTGTGTGACAGACAGCGATGTTGTCTGACTCTTTAGTTTACCTGGGAGTGTGTGTGTGTGGGTCCGGACATATGGGGGACAGAGCTGTCAGTAAGCGGTTACAGGACACATTCAACAGCACAAATAAACAGCAGCAGCATTATTCTGCTTTGCTTGGTTTAGTTTTAAAAAGTCTTCATGAGAGACCTTCTTTATTTCATCCGTTCAAAAAATCAACTCTGATCCTGATCCACTGCTAAGTCATCTGGAAGTCTTTATTGATAAGCAAAGACAGTTTAGTTACTGAAAAATGTCAAGATCTAAGAGTTTTGTTTTCCTCAGTAATTAACTAGTTGAATTTAAAAAGACTGCTTTGTGGCTGTGTCATCATCACTCAACCAACCATTAACCAACTACAGCCACAAGTTAAATGAGTAAAGTACAATCATTATTATTATTTTTTATTATTATTATTATTATTATTCTTATTTTATTATTATTTTTATATATATATATATATATATATATATATATATATATATATATAGAGAGAGAGAGAGAGAGAGAGAGAGAGAGAGATATATAGAGATATATATATATATATATATGATCTCTTAATTTTGCTCTGAGTGCACCAGAATGATGCATTTGACTTTAAAATGTACAATCTTGTCTTCCAGGGGAGCATGCAATCCAATGACCTTATTCTGTCCAGACTCTGTGGGAAACACTGGATCACTTTATTTATTATATCAAATTATAAGTGAGTTGTTATACTGTTGGTCTATTGGTGCTATTGGCAACATGTTATGAATCACAATAATTAAAATAATATAATCATAATACAGGTTTGCGTACCCCCCTTGCACGTCCTATTCACCTTTTTCATGTCCACCTTTAAAGTTTATTATTTTCAATCCTTACCTGTTTGCATCCCTGTATTTAGGAATGTTGATTAATTTTTATTAATCCACAGCTTCCCTGTGACTGATTAGATTAGATCATTTGACAGCCCCACTATTTCACAGCCCTACTACTTATTTAATGTTTTTCTATGGAACTTTTTATCAACCTGCTTCTGTATAATTGTGTTCAAATTCCCTTTTGTACCTACAGGTTGATGACCCAAAGCCTACAGGCCCAGTACAATTTGTGTGGAAGGAGACCTCAAAGAAAACTTTCATTTGAGAAGCTCCAGCTCTACTCTGTTGGGATAGGTAAAAAAGCACATCTATACTATAGTGCTCCAAATCTCTGTCAGTCTGTGTCTGTAACACTGCGTCATATTTCTTCAACCACTCGACGGATTGAGATGAGACATGGTGGATATCTTCCTTGGAGCACAAGAATATTCCTGTAATGACTTTTAAGTTGATACTGGAACCGACGTGCCTGCACAAGGTGATTGTTTGCCAGTAATGTTGGTTTGGCTTCACCAGCAGGCTCCAGCGGGTATTGACTAGTTGAACAGAAACAGCTCTGTCACTCTTTCAGCACATAAACAAATGCAAGCAAAGCTAATTCTGATGGTGAAAAATACTACCAAACCTCAATCCCATTTTATTTAGATTATATTTAGAAAGTTACACTTGGTTTTGAAAAGTAAGTAGCTTATATATCAGCTGTTTTGTTGCAGTCGCAACTAGTTGTGTAGGTGTGAACTGAGCTTTAGAGCATCTGCAGCTTAATATTTTCACTGCTTTCTACAGCCAATCTTTTTTCATGTCTTACAGATAGTGTCCAGAGGAGCACGCCTGATTCAGAGATGAACATCCGACGGCTGATTGGGGAGCACCTGAAATTTGTCACAGACAGACAGAAGGGAGGGAGAAAAAAGGATGATGGTGATGGGAGTGAAGAGCTTTAAAGCTCCTGTTAAGATGTTAGTTCAGATGCTGTTTGAAGTTTATTTTGTTGTTGCTTCAGTGTTATTTGATATTTGAATTGTTTTTTATTTTTATTTGAATGTGTCTTCTCTTTAATTTAATGTTAACTTTTTTTTTTTAAAGTTTGCACTTTTTTTATTTTATATATCTTAACACGTTTTTTTTGTTCTTAACATTTAATAAATGTTTCTTAATGATTTTTGTTTTTAGACTTTTTTTCTAGACTTTGAAATTGGAGGCTGATTTCAGCCCAACATTAAATTTTGATCAAGCCAATGAGGATTCTTAGCCCATATGCTCTATAAAAGCAAGGAATCTCTGTCTGTCTGTCTGTGTGCCTCAAATATCTCTGCGGATCAGGATCAGACTGACCTGAGAGTGTCATCATGGCTGCCGTTTGGTTCAGTGTTGTGCGACTTCGCATTTGTTTGGACTGCAATGATACCGTGAAAAAATTATTTCCTAAATGCTTTACACATTCTGGAGCATAGTCCACCGGAGCTACCACAGTGACATGCGCATTAAGGCAGCAACACACCGGCCCAACCGTTGGACGTCTGAAGTGTTTGGAGAGACTCGGACAAGTCGGGAACATTTCTGTTTAGTGTGTTCAGCTGCGTCTGAAGCTTTCGGAGCCATTCGGACACTGTCTGCTCCGACTGAGCATGCGAAGTCTGAGGAGGAGGGCTGTCGGACGTCTGAGCCATTGGACTCTCTGATTGGTTGTGTGCCAGCTGAATGGCCGTTCTGATTGGCGGTGTGCTAGCGAATCAGCGCGGTGTGTGGGAGGGCAGAATACTGTGTGCGCTTTGTTTTTCTATGCACTCCGTTCCGTCATTCTTCGTTGTCATGCTTTGCAGTACTGACACGCGACTAGATGTTATTATGTCCGTTCAGGACGAATTAATTTGTGTTCGTTTGGTAATGCCTCGCTGCATGTTTAGTATGCAGCTGTTTTTATCTGAAAGATAAGTTTCGTTTTGAGCGAAAGTAAAGAGAGTTGCGTGCATAAGCCTCTCGTTTACAACTCACAACACAAGCGCCAGCTGCTTATTGCATCTCGCGCAAGCGCAGAACGTACACACTGCTGTGGATCTGGCAGCAAGTGGTGTGTTTCAATGCAGCTTTTGTGCCGAACGGGTCAGACGAGAGGCAACAGAGTGGTTGGATAAGGCAGTTGGACGTCTGGGCAGTGTGTGGGGGCCTTTAGAGGCAGTCACTGCAGAGCTCAAGCCTCCGACACGACAACAAGCAGATTTATACGTGCAGCTGCGCGAGCTGGACCGGGATTTTGCCAGCGGTTTGGTCCCATTCTGTTCTGTGCATCTAAACTGACTGTTGTGGATTAAAGGGACACTTCACCGATTTGCATTAAGCTTTGTATCTTCAGGAAAACAGTCATGTTTTTGAATGGTCGTGCATCATTCCCTCAGTTTGCCCCGAGACGGAGAAATACGGATTTCAGTGTTGGACTTCCTGCATTCAATGATGTAAAAATCGTCATTTTACGTCATTGAAAGCAGGAAGTCCTATATCTGTGTCGAGGGGGTAAGACTACAAACGCTTCGCTCATTTTTCCAAGGGTGGGGGCTAGAGGTGGGACCCACTCACGCTACAGACCTATCACAGACCAATGGGCGGGACTTCACCTGCAGAAACGAAAATACATAGCCGCCATCTTTGTTGGACGCTAAGTGAACAGACGCTGTGGAGCCAGGTTTGACCCACGATGGCAGAAGATATGCAATATGATATTTCAGACAACGAAGAGAGTGATTTCGAGAGCGTGATGCTCGAGTCAGATGTTCGCGGCTACCTGTAC
>CAEMYA010001018.1:34576-97708 GCA_903131615.1 Diplodus sargus | reverse complement strand
CTGCATTTAAATGTAAATAGTTACACAGAACTTTGTAAATTTTTATAATGTATGCACTTATTCAGCAAACAACAATTTATATTTGCATTATAAGTAATAAAAAATTGTTTGTTAAACATATTTGTGGTTTTCACAGTAAAAAATAACTTTTTCTACTCGGACTTTATGTTTTTTTGTGATTTTAGGTCCATTGTGTTAGTACAATATGTCAAAATGAAATGTAACTGTACAGTCACACATGTGAGGTTGTGCTGAAAATAATCACACCAAGTAAATAGTTTTAAGGTGAAATATAATGGCAAAATCAAAAATAGTCACAAACGGCCAATTATTCCCTGGAATATCGGATTTCACAACAAACCTAAATATCCCTGACTTTCCACCTTCAAACAGCCTCATTTGGCCATCCATGAAAATGCTTCTTAACCTCCCACTTTTCTATAGGAACACATATTTCCTTCGGGCACTGCACTAGTATATATAATATACTAAAACAATTGTATTCAACGTTAGAGCCCAAACATAACCCAAAATCTCTTTTATACAGGAGGTTAATGTAATGTCAACATTGGGATATGACGTAAATAAGATTTTCATACACAACCATAATGCAATGGTCATCCAACGTTAGAGTCTTAACTAAAATCCAATGTGTATGAACCGTTGGTGCTTGACGTCAAGCCAACGTTAGGGTTTAACGTAGACCTAATTTTCAAATCAATATCATAATCCAACAGTAATCCAACGTTGGAGTACAACCAAAATCCAATGTGTATTTAACGTAAAAACTTGACGTCAAGCCAACGTTAGGGTTTGACGTAGGCCTAATTTTCAAATCAATATCATAATCCAACAGTAATCCAATGTTGGAGTACAACCAAAATCCAATGTCTATTTAACGTAAAAAGTTGACGTCAAGCTTACGTCCTAAATCCAATGTCTATTTAACATTCAGGGCTGACGTCAAACCAACATTAAGTTTTAGCGTAAACCCAATTTTCAAATCCATATCATAATCCAATGGTAATCCAACGTTGGAGTACAACGTTGTTCTAACGTTGCATCAACGTCAAGTGTCAGCTGGGAAGAGGGCAAGAGAAACAGAGAAAATTAAGATAATTGTGAAAGGAGCTAAAAAATTCTTGGATATGAAAGATTAATCCTGGCAGACTCAGGAAGCGGAGACGCGCAGACTCAGGAAGCGGGGCACACTGGAGATTTCTGCTGGAGCAAATGTCAAAGTGCTGTCCATCAGACTTTGCATTATTCATCAGGACTACATTAGCAAAGTTGGAGGCAGGTACCTAAACAAGAGGCTTGCTCCTGTTTTTCACCGATCTTCCGCGTTTGACAGCGTGGGAAAATCGCTGCCAGCTAACATCGCTCAGTATACCCAGTGGCCTCAACGGGCCCAACTTTGGGGCTGTGCGGCATGCCTCCACTTACCCCAGTGTAGTCTGAGCTGTCCATCCTGAGATCCGAGCTACATTCTATCGAGAGCCTCCTTGATGATGTCCTCCAGCGGCAGGCCCTTCTTCTTTCCCGGGTTGACGCGCTGCAGCAGGGTGCTCCCTGCAGCTCTGAGTGTCCACCAGCTGCGGATATTCCTGGGCCACCTGTACCTCACTGTCCCTCTTGGGCGTCCGTTGTTAGGAGATGACCCCGACCCGGTCCCGCTGCACAACTCCTTCACCCCTCTTGAGAGGCTAACTGAGCTTGCGGCCACATGCTCACATCGACCCCCCGGGGCATCCAAGTCCCAGTCCGCTCCCACAACAGGAAGCGTCGTACTCCACCGACGAGCCCGTTGATTTCGGAAAGTAAACGTCCCAGGCGCCTTTCTCCTCCTCAGCCCTCCAGCTCTGGGCGCACTCATCTAACTGCGCAGCTGGACCCGCTGCAATCGTCTCTCCAGTCAGATGGACCGGTCACTCCAGAGGCCGGAGATGACGTCATCAGCACAGGTGACTCAAATCTAGCAATCGCCGATACATCTGCCACTAACCTGAATTCCCTCTCATCTAAAATAACAGTCAATAACAAAGGCTGTAATGATAGACCTCCGGAAATTCTAATAATTGGTGACTCTAATTAGAAATGTTGAACTCCCAGGCGCCATTACCTACTGTCTTTCCGGTGGTAAAACTGCTGATTTTACTGAGTTGACACCTGTCCTCCTTGAGCTCCACCCCACCGTTCACTATGTATTTCTGCACACAGGAACTAATGATGTCATGTCTAGACAATCCAAACAACTCTAATATGAACTTGAGTCGTGGGTAAATACAGTTGAGAGCATTGGGAAATGTTGTGTTCTGTCTGGCCCGATTCCTGCTTTGACCAAAAGCTCAGAGCGCTGTAGTCGCCTTTTTAGCCTGCATACATGGATGCAGAACTTCACAGCTGCCACTGGACTAGGCTTCGTCAGCAACTTTGACTATTTCTGGACTGAACAGGACCTGTTTAAACGTGATGGGTTACACTTAAATAGGATGGGCACCAGCAGGTTGATTCACAATCTCATCAACTTCACGACGTTCAGTCTAAAATGACACCTTGCCCAGCTAGACCCTGCCCAGTGTCCTAACATGGCATCCCATAACCCTGTCCCTGACAGTGCGGGTCAAGCTGGTGCTGGATCTGTCTCCTCCACTGACTCTCTCACCTTCGTTGAATCCTCTGTCAGCCCTGGTGCTGGTGCTGGTGGTGATGGTTTTATCGAGTCGCTTATTCCTGTTAGGATCACTGAAAGGCTGCGTGTACTACCAACATCCACTCAAAGTCCACACAGAAACAACCTCATCACAGTTAAAACCACTTCTTTAATCCCTGCTTTTAAATCAGTTAAATTCTGCGTACTCAATGTAAGGTCTCTTGCAAATAAGTCTTTTATCTGCCAGGATTTTATCATGACAAACAATATTGACTTTTTTATCATCACAGAGTCCTGGATTAATTCGGATGAATGTGCCCCTCTCATTGAGTCTTCCCCCCCAGATTATCTATTTTTCCACCAGCCGAGAGTGACAGGCCGAGGGGGGGGGGGGCTTGCAGTGATAGACAGAAATGATTTGAACTGTTCTCAAGTCCCGCTTGGCTGCTTCTCTACCTTTGAGTGTCTTAGCTGTATTTGAAAGATTAAATTACCTATTCTATGTGTTTTGATTTACCGACCCCCTAAACTCATTTCCGGTTTTATTCAGGAATTTTCAGACCTGTTATCAGTCATCATGCTACAATATGAGTTCTTATTCATGGTGATTTTAATATCCGTGTCTGTTGCCCTTCTTCCTCCTCGTTTACCTCGGATTTTATAATACTTTTAGATTCTTTTAGCTTGACCCAATATGTGAAGCAGCCCAGCCATGACAAAGGGCACATACTTGACCTTGTGCTCACCCATGGTTTCTGTGTGGATGAAGTGAATTTGTTGATTTTGTCGTCTCCGATCACAAGGCAGTGCTCTTCCAGGTTCTGCTCCTCTCTCCTGACCCCAAACCCCCCACACTGATTCACTCCCGCCCCCTAAATTCACTATCTGTTCCTCGTTTCAGCCAAGCCTTTTTGTCCTCAAGCAAGATTCTTAATGCAGGTGAACTACACAGCCTCACAATAGATGATCTTGTAAATGGTTTTAACAGCTCTTGCACAGATATTTTAGACTGTATTGCTCCAGCCAGACTCAAAAAGCTGGAACCAAATTCTCTGCCTTGGCTGAACAAGGACAAAAAATGAGAAGAGACGATGCAGGGTGGCAGAGAGAAAATGGAAAAAGGACAAACTCGGTGTCTCTCTTGCTTCTCTCAAAGAGCTAATGTCCACTTATCAGTGTGCAGTTAGAGAAGCAAGAAACAACTATTTTTCTGAGTTGTTTGCAAAGCAGGGTCATAATCCCAGAATTCTTTTTAAAACTGTAAATTCTGTGGTTGGTCCCCCACCCAGCCAGCCAGTTGAATCCACCCCAGACAAATGTGAAGAATTTCTTAATCACTTTGTTAACAAAATTGTGGAGATTTGGCAGAATTTTAACACCGACTTCAGAGAGATGGTAGTTGACTCCTGCCCACTCTCAACCTTAACCCACTTAAGTGAAATCTCTCTGTCTACCCTAGAACGTACTATTGCACTTTCAAAATCATCCACCTGCCTTTCAGACTGCATTCCTACTTGGTTTTTAAAAGCTGTTTTCCAGACGGTTGGTCCAGACATTTTAGCCATTATCAACTGCTCTTTGTCTACTGGTACTTTCCCCTCCTATTTTAAACATGCCACTGTTTACCCTCTTTTAAAGAAACCATCTCTAGATCCTTTTCTTTTATGTAATTTTAGACCAATCTCAAAGCTGCCTTTTTTATCCAAGATTTTAGAAAAAATAGTCTCCACTCAACTGATTTCTCTTATGAATGACAATCATATTTTTCAAAAATTCCAATCTGGTTTCCGCTCCCTTCATAGTACTGAGACTGCTCTGGTCAAGGTCGCCAATGGCTTATTGCCTGCTGCCGACTCAGGCCTCTATTCAGTATTAATTCTCCTTGACCTCAGCTCAGCATTTGACACAGTGGACCATAATGTCTTAATCAGCCATCTGAAAATGGCTCTGGATTGGTTCATCTCCTATCTGTCCAACAGGTCATTCTCTGTAAGGCTTGGAGAAGCCTCCTCTTCTTGTGCCCCTCTCCTCTGTGGGGTCCCTGAGGGGTCTATTTTGGGTCCCCTCCTATTCACTGTTTACATGCTACCCCTGGGGCAAATCATGCACAGATACAATATTGCTTTCCACTGCTATGCAGATGATACGCAGCTGTATGTCCCACTGCAGCCTGGTAAAAGTAATGCTTCTCGTATTTTCACCTGCCTTGCTGAGATAAAAAATTGGATGTTCAAAAATGTTCTGCAGTTGAATGACTCCAAGTCAGAAATTGTTATAATGAGTCCCTCTGGCCCCAGCACTAGTAACATTACCAATCTCTCCTCTAGTCTGGGCGCCTTATCTAACAATGTTCAAAAAGAGGCCCGCAATCTCGGTGTCATCTTTGACTCTAAGCTAACAGCTAACAAAGATCAGGTCATTCCTGTCTTCTGAAGACTTAGAAAAGGTCATCCATGCTTCTATCTCCTCCAGACTTGACTACTGTAACGCACTTTACTCTGGTATCAGCAGGCGAAACATCCAAAGACTGCAGCTGATACAAAATGCTGCTGCTAGGTTTTTAACACGTGCTAAGAGATGTGACCACATCACTCCAATCCTTGCTGCTCTTCACTGGTTACCTGTGAGTTTTAGAATTGATTTTAAGATTTACTGCTTGTTTTTAAAGCCCTGAATGGTCAGGCTCCTGCCTGTATTTGTGATCTGCTGACTCCTTATGAGCCTGATCGCTGCCTGAGATCCTCCAGCAAGGCCCTCCTAATGGTTCCAAAATCTCGACTTGTCACTAAAGGTGACCGGGCCTTTGCTGTTCGTGCCCCTCGGCTATGGAACTCCCTGCCCGGAGATCTCAGGCAGGCTACCGCAGTATCCTCTTTTAAATCCCTTCTTAAAAATTATTTTATATGTTTTATCTTTGTTTGGATTTTTAACTCATTATGTTATCTGTTTTATTGTAAAGCACTTTGTAACTCGTTTTTATTATTATTATTTTATAATTATTTTATTATTATTATTATTATTATTATTATTATTATTATCATCCTTGGAACAAATCAAGACTTGAGGAAGGCGGGAAACAAGGGGGCCATGGGGACAAGACTTAATGATTATTCTGCAATAAAATGCAAGGAGTTTAATAGCGAATGGTCAGGAATTTAAAGGATTTATTAAAGGTCTTCCAAGATTTTGGAATTCAAGGTTATGAAAATATATGCTGAGATAGGGAAAAGGGAAATGGAGGAGGCTGTATAATATTGGTGAAACAGGAAATGCAATATAGAGTGTTAAAGAAAGGAAAAGGGTGGGAAATGATAGTGATTGAAGTTTGAGCAAAAGATGGTTTTATTAAAATAGTCAACTTTTCCAACCCTTGCAAGAAGTTGAAGTTGGAAGTACTGGAGGAACTGGTTGCAAATTTAGATGGAAAAGTTATTTGTTGTGGAGATTTTAATGCTCATAGTACATTATGGGATAGCTATAATGATGGGAATGGAGAGGTGATTGAAGAACTAATGGAAACTAAAAACCTAGTATGCCTCAATGATGGAAATGGTACAAAAATTGATGTCAGAAATGGTGCGGAATCTGCCATGGATCTTACTTTAGTGTCAGAAACAGTGGCAGGTATTTGTACTTGGGAAATTGTAAAAGAAACAACAGTGGGAAGTGACCATTATCCAATAATAACAGAAGTAGGCATAAGATGTTGATAAGTAAGATAAGTTGATGTTAGTCAAGATGTAGATGAAGTAAAACGTAATATTTTTGAAGCCATTCTAGGGGCAGCAAAACGAACAATTCAAAGGAAGGAAGGTAGAAGTAAGAAGAAAATTGTACCATGGTGGACGAAGAAGTGTGACAATGCAATAAAATCTTGGAATAAAGCATTTAAACTTGTAAAAAGAACTCATAATTTCCAGAATCTTATTGAATTTAAAAGGTTGCAAGCAAATGTTAGGAAAACGATAAAAAATGCAAAGAAGGATTATAGGAGGAAATTTTGTAATTCAATAGGAAGAGAAACAGAAATAGGTGAAATATGGGGAATGATTAAAAGAATGAATGCAATTAAAAGAGAATATGGGTATCCAAAAATGAAACTGCTGCAGTGACAGATGGGGAAAAGGCAGAGATATTTGCACAGAATTTCGTCAAAGTTCATAGTTCTAGTAATATTAGTGAAGAGGGGCAAAGAGGAAGGGAAGCTACAATAGATGAGAATGAGAAACTATTACTACAAGAAGAAGATGATTTCATAAATGTATCATTCATAAAGGCAGAACTGAATCGTGTGCTTAAGAAAACCAAGATGTCATCACCAGGAAAAGATCAGATATATTACATTATGTTAAATCATCTTAGCAAATCATTTGAAGACATTTTACTGGAGCTATATAATAAAGTTTGGAAGAAGGGAAAATTACCGCAAATGTGGAAAGAAGCAGATGTACGTAGTTGTGTACGGAAGCCAGGAAAAGTCTGTAAAAACCCAGGCCAGTTGCTTTAACATCTAATACATGCAAAATAATGGCAAAAAAAGAGAAAAAATTAAATTATTATTATTTTTTTTATATAAAAGACAATGTTATTGAAAATGGAACGCCTCAAAGGAGTGTAGTGAGCTCTTTGTTATTTTCTATTATGATAAATGATGTTTTTCTGAGTAAGAAAAAGAAGTGAAGAAACTACAAGAGGCTTTTTAAATGTACTGTACTGTACTTTTTAAATAATCCTCTGTCAAAATCCTTAAGAGAGAACAAGAATAAGTCTTTTCGCCCAAATTTGATGTAGACATTTACTTGTTACAGAGTATCATTTGACTGTGGTATTGCTCCCTTTTTGTTAAGTAAAACATCGGAGTATTTCCTCCAACAGTGTGCAAATCTGAAACTTGGATTCATGAGTAGGTCTTTTCCAGTCATAACAACACCCCGAGCATATAAGGCCATGGATACAACTTGAGAAGTGAGCTGACCATCAGCCAGCAGACGTTGACTTGGAGCAGAAGGGAACAGATGAGAAGATGTGCCAATCCTCGCTGACAGTAACATCAGCAAGAAGAAGCACAAAAAGATCGAGAGGTACCAGGAGATAGGAGCATTGGGAGCTGTGCCCCCCAAACTGGGAGAGTAGCTCCAGCAGTTTCCAGGTGCAACATCAGGGCAGAACCTTCAAATTCAAGCTTGAGAAAAAAGACAAAAAAGACATACACCAACTCCCCACATGGAGCTGAGAGGGAGGTTTTGTAATGATTATACATTCATAATACACCAATAATAACATATACTTTTAAATAATCTTATACATCTATCACTATGAAATCATTAGCTTTTATTTCACAACATGATAGAAGTGCAGTGTAAATTTTCAATGACTTTCCGTCCATGCCGGTGTTACAGGTCTCAGGGATGGGAGAAAGCAGGTAAAGCAGGGGAATGACAGTAAAAGTACTTCATATTATTCAAGCACATAGTCCAGGAAGTTCTAAGTTCAGTAGTGTATGAATCTTGAACTACTTATGGAAAATACACTTTTTATTCCACATCAAAGTTGGGTGAAATATCCTTATTCTTTTCTCTGCTAAGGATTTTGACACAGGATTACTCGACCAGTACACAGTAAATATACTTCATAGTATGCATGCAGGTAGTCTAGGAAGTACCAAGTCCAGCAGTATATGAATCTTGAACTACTTATGGAAACTTTTTTTTTTTTCTCTCGTCATCCTCTACTTTGAAATCCGGACGCATACCTTTGTGATACCTTCAGTTTATTACCGGGAATAATGACTGTGAAAGTCTTGTATGTTTCATGGGTCTGACTGTGAGACTGCAGTCTGACCCACAGCAGAGACGTTCTACTATTGCCCACAGTCACTACCAGCAGCTCTTCAGCGGTTTCACTACAATTACCGTAAATGTTAGTAGATTCACGCTCTAGAAAACAACATGAGGCTGATTTGAGCAAGCTAACGCGAACCACAGCTGGCTTGACTGCAGTTATGGCTCTGAGTGACTTTTCATAATTAATTAAGTGTGAATATAGCAGCATGGAAGCAGCTAGTTAGCTAGCCATGCTGCTGCTACCCCTTCATCAAGCAGGCAACCAGTGGCAGCACTTGGTTTGGTCTTCTACGTCTGTTTAGTATAACAGCGTCTATCAATGTTGCATTAGCGCCATCTACTGGAAAACACACACGAGTTGTGAATTGTGTGACACAAAACGGCGCCGAAAAATAGTCCCAAAAAGATCCACAGCAAAAGATGGAGATTCACAAATATATTTCCACTGAAAAATTCTAAATTGATATGCAAATTACGATATACAAGTTAGATGGCACAGATACAGATTCAGATTTACAGATACAAACCCTTTTGGCTGAGACACGGATCCAGATTTTCAGATACAAATCCGTTTGTCTCAGATACGGATTAGATTTACAGATATAAATCACTCTGCATTTATTTGTGAATTGTGTTTTACGAGACACGAGTCAAGTGACATTTTACGAGTCACCTGTGTCCTGCATTTGTGGATTTTGTGTGAAAACAGCACGGTAGAAGAGTCTCAAAATTATCCACACAAATAGGTGGAAATACACAAATATATTTCCACTGAAAAATACTAAGTTGATGAACAAATGATGATATACAAGTTGCAAATCTGAGGCACAGATATGGATCCAGTTTTGCTGATACAAATCCCTCTGCATTTATTTGTGAATAATATTGTAATAATATTGTGACTGTTCTAGCTCCATAAAGATCATCCAACACAAAATATACTGAAACAATGTTGGGAAAAGGAGAGAAGAGAAAGAAAAAGTTTTGGATCGATAATTAAGCAGAAAGCAAAAGAACTAGAAGTAAATGAAATAAATATTTGTCCAATGGTACCACTCTCAGTAATACATCCATGGATACTTCCTGATCCTATTGTAGATCTCACATTGCTTGACAAAAAGAACAAAGATAAGGAATTCATATTAAACCAACATGTAATAAAGACATACATAGAAAATAAATATCATTGTTATGTTCAAATATATAAAGATGCTTCAAAGAACTCAGCTAACAAAATTGGTATTTCATTTATAGTTCCAGATTTAAACATTAAAATTTGTAAACAAATCAGTGATGGATTGTCAGTGTATAACTGAGAGATGATTGCAATTTTGTTAGCATTACAATGGGTTGAAGAGGTGAGACCTTTGAGAACAGTATGCTCTGATTCCAGTTCTTCAGGGTTAGGGGCTTAAAGAATAAGTCAGACGGCAGACCAGATGTTTTAATAGAGATGCAGTAAACATTATATAGAATTCAAATGACGGGACTAAATATAATACTTGTATGGGTACCTGCTAGGGGTGGAACGGTTTATCAAAGAAATCCATCCCGTTCGGTACGTTTGTCACGGTTCGGGCCGCGTGCGTACTTTTCGGTTCATAGGCACACGCAACTTCTTTTTCTCATTTACTAACGAGGCGAAGCATGTACACTCCAGAGCAGCAGGTGGCGGTACTGAGCTAGATACCAACCGCCAGTAAACAAGAAGAAGAAGCGAAGCGGCAGAGCAGATAGTAATAGAGTATCTGGGGACAGCCTTCCATTCCGACACCCCTCCATTGCGAAACCCCTCCATTCGGAAAACCCCCCACTCCGAAACACCGCTGTTCCGACGCTCCCCCCAAAACACTGCTGTTCCGAAATTAAACACCGCTATCCGTGGTACTGATGTCCACTTCCAGCCGCACACGCACAGTTCTGAAGTGGGTTAAGGTTAAGGGTTAGTTCGGAGTGGGGGGGGTTTCGGAATGGAGGGGTTTCCCCAATAGCCTTTTCGGAATAGCGGGGTCTTTGAAAAAAAGGGAAACCCCGCCATTACGATGGATTCAAGTCTATGTTCGGAACAGCGGGGTTTCGGAAAGGCGGGGTGTAACCAGAGTATCTTTGGGTCAGTTGTGGAGACTCGCATGGCGAATGGAAAAGAGTCAGAGCTAGAAAATGCGCTAGCAGCACTGTATTCTGCTGTATGGGACCACTTTGCATTTAGAGTGACCTACGGTGAAGGTGGTATGAAAGTTGTTGACAAAAGTGCGACAGTGTGCAAGCATTTTGCAACACGTTGTTTATGCTAACAGTAACACAACTAACATGTCAGCTCATCTGCAAAGACATCATCCCAGTGAGACAACTGGCAGCGCAAGGAGGAAAGGGAGAGAGTCGACAGAACAACTTCTGCTCCCTGCAGCATTTAAGCCCCCCACACACCGCCCAGACATCCAACTGCCTTATCCGACCACTCTCCGACCACTCTGTTGCCTCTCGTCTGACCCGTTCGGCACAAAAGTTGCATTGAAACTTCGACGTGCTGCCAGATCCACAGTAGCGTGTACGTTCTGCGTTGCGCGAGATGCAATAAGCGGCTGGCGCTTGTGTTGTGAGAGGCTTATGCACGCAACTGTCTTTACTTTCGATCAAAACGAAACTTAACTATTTCAGACAAAAACAGCTGCATACTAAACGTGCAGCGAGGCATTACCAAACGAACACAAAATAATTCGTCCTGAACGGACATAATAACAGCCAGTCTCGTGCCGGTGTTGTGCCAGAAAACGACTGCTTGCCAAAAAACGACTGACCCCAACGGGAACGCCCATCGGGGGTGTTACTGGTCGCTCCACAGCAAATGACTGCTCCGGACGGGAACGCCCCCAGGGGCGTGTTACTGCAGTCCACAGCAGAACTGCCAGGATATGTTGTATTGAGAAGTAGGCTGTCATTCTGTCATACACTACAACTTGTCTTTAAATAAACAATCATGAGATGAGTTTTGGTGGTATACTTTTATTGTCGTTGTTGTTTATGCTGCTGCTGCTGTTGTAAGATAATAGTAATTTAAAAAAAAACCATAATATTTTGTAACGTGACATGTGAATTTACACCATTTTAACCTTTAAATGCAGTTATAGCCGATTTAAATTAGTTTCAATGATTTTAGGAGGATAAATAAATACGCTAATTATCAAGGCTCCACAACAAGTATAGTTATACATTGGTCATATCAATATCATCCCTGAGTTAGTGTCTGACTGCACCCTGGACCAGCTGAGTTAACTGATCTAGGGATAAGAAGGCTGCATCTCATGAAGATATTCCTCCAGACACTGGTGATAGGAAGCATGAGGCTGCCTGACAAGGTTACAAAGCCTTGCCAAAAAGTGACTGCCCCCTGTAACTCAGGAGTGCAAAGGGTGACACTGACCAAATTCACTGTACATACACCTGTTATCGTCTGTCATCACTCCAGAAAATTCTGTGAATATTACCCTTTGCACTCCTGAGTTACAGGGTCAGTCACTTTTTGGTAACCTTGTCAGGCAGCCTCATGCTTCCTATCACCAGTGTCTGGAGGAATATCTTCATGAGATGCAGCCTTCTAATCCCATTTGGATTTGTTGTAATAAGCCATGGCCACATTGAGCAGTCATGACCACCTTCAAGATATGGCCTCAGGATTGGCCCTGCATCATACCGACCAAATTTGGTAAAAATCAGTGTAGCCGTTCAAGAGATACAAACTTCTTATTTTTTTTAGCGCCCCCTAGTGGCCAAAATTCGCCTAATCCCTTCCCAGTCTCATGGCAACCAAGGATCTGAAATTTGGTGTTAATAGCATTTAGTTTGATTGAGATATCAAACAGTTTACATTTTTATAACGAGCTACAGAAATTTGTTTGTTAATAATTAGCGCATTTTTTGACCGAGCAGAATTCTTTTGATAACTTTAGATCAGGTCGAGATGAAGAGTGGACCTGCCAAGTTTCAGGCAGATGGGACAAAATCCCAAGGAGGAGTTCGAAAAAGTAGGTTTTGCATATGTAGCACTTTAGCGAACGTAATGTGCAGCAGAAGTGGGCGTGTCCTATGTCAGAAAACCCAGCTCTATTCAGGGAACATATGGATATAAGGTTTGCAAATGTGTTATTTAAAATGTGGAAGTTACAGGCAAAAATGCGATTGCATCCATTATAGCGCCACCTACTGGAGTACATGTGCAATTTTTGGTATGGAAGAACTGTGTCCTATTCTATCTGTGCCATATACATTTCAAAGCTGTCAGCATAATAGTTTGGCTGAAATGAATGTTTGTTGTTTATCTTGTAATAAGCCACGCCCACATTGACCAGTAATGACCACCTTCAAGATATGGCCTCAGGATTGGCCCTACATCATACCGACCAAATTTCGTAAAAGTCGGTGTAGCCGTTCAAGAGATATAAACTTCCCATATTTTTAGCGCCCCCTAGTGGCCAAAATTCGCCAAATTCAGCTCATCCCTTCTCAGTGTCATGGCAACCAAGGATCTGAAAATTGGTGTTAATAGTATTTAGTTTGACCGAGATATCAAACATTTTACATGTTTATAGCTAGCTACAGAAATTTGTTCGTGAATAATTAACGCATTTTTTGACTGAGCAAAATTATTTTGTTAACTTTAGATCAGATCCAGCCAAAGAGTGTACGTGGCAAGTTTCACGCAGATCGGACAAAATCCCAAGGAGGAGTTCGAAAAAGTAGGTTTTCCAGTTTTTGCCAAAAAAAATTCTAACCGGAAGTGGGCGTGGCCAATCGCAAAGTGATTCAGCTCCATTCAGGGAATCTGGGGATACGAGGTTTTTGAATGTGTGACATACGGTTTGGGAGTTATAGGCAAAAACGTATTTTCCTCTGTTATAGCGGAGGTGGATATATGCAATTTTTTGTGTCTGAGATATTCGCAGCAGTCTGGACCAACCCTCCGAATTGCACCGCCCTCCCTTGCACGGTTTAGCCCACAGCACCACTTTTAGCTGGAGAAAAATACAAATAAAAATCTTTACAATTACAATAGGGTTCCTAGCACCGCTGGTCCTAGGAAATACGCGTTCCCTCGGCCCCTCGGGCTTGGCCCCCTAATAATAATAATAATAGCATAGTTTATTGATAGGAAGACACGCGGATAAGGAAATTAATACAGAAAGCTTTGGGTCATGTGGTCATCGCCCCGTGCAATCCTGAGTTACAGGGTGCAGTCAGACACTAACTCAGGGATGATATTGATGTGACCAATGTATAACTATACTTGTTTTGGATCCTTAATAATTAGTGTATTTATTTATCCTCCTAAAATCATTTAAACTAATTTAAGTCGGCTATAACTTCATTTATAGGTTAAAACGGTGTAAATTCACGTCACGTTACAAAATATTATGGTTTTTTTTTATTACTGTTATCTTACAACAGCAGCAGCAGCATAAACAACAACGACAATAAAAGTATACCACCAAAACTCATCTCGTGATTGTTTATTTAAAGACAAGTTGTAGCGTATGACAGAATGACAGCCTACTTCCTAATACAACATATCCTCGCAGTTCTGCTGTGGACTGCAGTAACACGCCGGTGGGCGTTCTCGTCGGGAGCAGTCATTTGGTGTGGAGAGACCAGTAACACCCCTGATGGGCGTTCCCGTTGGGGTCAGTCGTTTTTTGGCAAGCGTTTTCTAGCACGACACCGCTACTGCAAAGCATGAAAATGGGGAATGACGGAACGGAGTCCATAGAAAAACAAAGTGCACACAGTATTGCGCCCTCCCACACACCACGCTGATTCACTAGCACACCGCCAATCAGAACGGCCATAATGAAAGGAGTGGTGTTTCATAGCCAAAGATATGCAGCCTTTTGCCGTGGTAGAGGGTGCGGGTTGTATGTATGATTAAAACACTCGAGCCACGACATAAAATAAAATCCTCTCCCGCAAACACTAAAGCAACACGGTAATTCCTGCACTTTATGAAGAGACCTGACGAGGAATTGTTAGAGTTGTCTGGCAGCCTATGTAACGCTTACTCGTGATGGATGGACCTCCAGGGCTACTGAAAGTTTCCTGATTGTGGCTGCCCATTACATTACATTAGTGACAGTGAATAACTATTTGTTCTTAGCATTTATTAAAGATAACTTTCTTTGCCAAAAAAATGAAAAGCATGTTGTGTTGTAAACTAGCAATGTCTCCTCTCTTGCAGTGCCAGAACCTTACCTACTTTTAACCTCAGACTGTCACAATGATGTATCAAATGTCAGACTTTCAGTTTTATACTACACAAGACATAATTGATTTTCCAAACAATCAGCGTATACCGAACCAAACTGAAAACCATGACCACAAAACCGTGATATGAACTGAACCGTGGATTTTGTGAACCGTTCCACCCCTAGTACCTGCACATATAGGAATCAAAGGAAATGAATTAGCTGACAAATGTGCAAAGGAAGCTACAAAAAGGAATAATACTGACATCGAAGTTCCTTTTAGTAAAATAGAAATGAAAACTACAATCAAGTAGAAATTAAAAGAAAGGTGGCAAAAACAGTGGGAAGAAGAGCGAACAGGAAGATGGTTATCGAAGTTGGCTTTATTGTCAATTCTTCACATGTACCAGACATACAAAGGAATCGAAATTACGTTTCTAACTATCTCACGGTGAAGACAAGACAAGACATACCTAAACACTCAATTAACCAGTAAAGTGCACAACAAATAAAGACAGATAAACACAGTGCACAACAAATAGTAGTGCACAGTAGATGAAGACATTTTACTGATACTAAATACACAATAAAAAGAATTTTAAAAAGTTCACAGTGTAAATGTAAGGAGCAGCAAAGTTATAATTGTTGTAATAGCAGCAGAGGTTTTCAGTTTGACAAAAGTGTTCAGTGGCATAATAGTGCAAAGACAGTCATTATGTGGGTCAGAGGGTTCAGAGTCCAGAGTGTTTTCTTTTGGAGTGTGTGTGTGTGTGTGTGTGTGTGTGTGTGTGTGTGTGTGTGTGTGTAGTTTGTTTTAGCTTCCTAACAGCCTGGTGGATGGAGCTGGGGGTGGAGAGGGGAGAGAGTTTAGCATCCTAACAGCCTGGTGGATAAAGCTGTTGGTGAGTCTGGTGGTGCGGGAACAGAGGCTCCTATACCTTCTTCCAGAGGGCAGGAGGCTGAACAGATTGTGTGGGTGGCTTGCATCGCTCACAATTGTGGTTGCTTTGCGGGCGAGGCGGGTGGTGTATATGTCTTGCAGGGAGAGGAGTGGGGCAGCAATGATCCTTCCAGCTGTGTTCACTATGCGCTGCAGGGCTTTCCTGTTGTAGTCAGTGCAGCTCCCGCCCTACACAGTGTTGCAACTGGAAAGGATGCTCTCGATGGTGCCTCGGTAGAATGTGCTCATGATGGATGGTGGTGCACTCACTCACTTGAGTTTGCGCAGGAAGTAGAGGCACCGTTGGGCTTTCTTCGCCAGTGATGCAGTGTTGGTGGTCCAGGATAGGTCCTTATGGATGTGCACCCCCAGGAATTTGGTGCTGCTCACTCTCTCCACTGCAGCACCATCGATGGTCAGTGGTGGGTGTTGGGTGAGGCCTCTCTGGACGTTGACAACAATCTCCTTGGTCTTGCTGACATTCAGTAGGAGATTGTTGTTTCTGCACCACTTGGTCAGAAGGTTGACCTCCTTCCTGTAGTGAGTCTTGTCGCCCTTGGTGATGAGACCCATCCGAGTTGTGTCGTCCGCAAACTTCACTATGTGGTTGGTGCTGTAGGTTGTTGTGCAGTCGTGTGTCAGTAGGGTGAAGAGCAGGGGACTGAGCACTGAGCAGCCTTGGGGGGCCCCTGTGCTCAGTGTGATGCTGCTTGAGGTGTTGTTGCCGACACCGCGCACCACTTGTGGCCTCTGACCGAGGAAGTCCAGCAGCCAGTTGCAGAGGGAGGTGCTGAGCCCGAGTTTGTCAAGTTTGCAGATGAGTTGTTGTGGTATTGAATGCTGAACTGAAGTCTATGAACAGCATTCTCACATATGAGTCTTTTTTGTCAGGTGGGTGAGGGCTGGGTGGAGGGCAGAGCAGATTGCATCCTCTGTGGATTGTTTGGCTCGGTATGCAAATTGGAAGGGGTCCAGGGTGGGGGGTAGGATGGATTTGATGTGTGACATGACTGGCCGTTCGAAGCACTTCATGATGATGGGTGTCAGTGCCACAGGAGGGTAATCGTTGAAGCAGGATGGAGCAGATTTCTTTGGCACAGGTATGATGGTGGCGGCCTTGAAACATGATGGAACAACAGCTTGCCTCAGAGAAGTGTTAAAGACGTCTGTGAAGCCATCCTTAAGCTCTTCTGCGCAGTCCTTCAGCACATGAGCAGGGATGTTGTCTGGACCTGTTGCCTTGCGGATGTTGATAGCAGAGAGTGTCCTCTTTACTGGCGGCACTTTACTATGCTCTATTGTCAAAAATATGAGGCTGAGAGAAAGGAACTGATATTGAATCTCAAAGAAATTAAGGTGAATTATGATTTACAGGATCTTTTACAGAGAAGTTCTGGGGAGAAGTGTTATCCCTTTTCGTTTCAGTATCTAAGGAGAACAAAATTGAGAGAATATAATTTTAGGTATTACTATTTATGTATTTATTATTTTTGTATTTATTTATTATTTTTTGTGTGTGTCTCTTTTTTTATTTATTTAAAATGTATTAATAGAATGTATAAAGTCCCGATCCACACTCCATACCAGTAGGTGGCGGTAATTCACCAAAAGGTTGTTTGTCAACCGCCATAAAACATCAAGAAGAAGAACGATACAGAAGCGTCAGAACCGTGAGCGAGGAAAGTTAGGCTGAAGCTTTAATGTGATTCAACTCCTATACTGGGTTTTAAAGCACTGGACATCCCCACAGCACAGTGACATCTAGCTGCTAGCATAAATATTTGAAGCTAGTTAACTAAGCTAGCGGTGATCGAGCAGCTGTTCCAGGCCGAGACCAAACAACAAGCTAGTATGGACTCCTGGGTTCGGTTTAACGCACAGAGCCAAGCCAAGGAAAGAGTTATTAGGTAATGTTACCACCTTAACTTACAGTAACGACGACGTCGGACATGTTAGTGTTGCCATGATCCTAATATTTACGCACATTAACGGTACCCTAAATTCACTAGTTAGTTAAATTAGCTAACTTTTATCTGTGCTATGTTAGGGAAGTTGACAACTAAGCAAACGTGGTTAGTTTTTTTTGTAATTACAAACTGCTTTAAGAAGATTACACTTTGGACTTGAGTTAGTCCTACATGGTTTCTACTGTGGTGCCTACAGTAGCTGAGAACAGATGTGGGTGTTAAGACAGGTGCAGACTGAAGCTATGTGAGCAGCAGCGCACTGTGCTCTGAGGGACGGGACACTTGTTTAAATTCTCTGAATTTCGGCTCAACTAAAGGGCTTGTGTTTGTGTTGGCATGGCAACTGATCCCGATCAGGCTTACAGGGTTTCCCCAGAGACGTTCTACTATTGTAGAAGCCTAGAAGGACTTTAGTTTCCCCTAGAAAACTTGCTAAGCCCGGTGGTAGGTTGGAAGGGCAGCCCACCGACGGCGAAGCATGTACTTTTTGTGGCAGGGGCCATGACGTAGTAAAGATTAGAGTGGTTCCATACTGCATTGCATTACATCAATGTTAAAAGTTAATTGGCGGGCAATTACGTGCTTTAGGAGCCAGTAAAGGCATTTGAAACCACTAATTATGGCGTCATGCTCCATATTAATCACTGGCTCGAATGCTGCAGCGATTGACAAGCCTACAACATGAAAACAGTGCAAGCTAACTACTGGATATTTCATAATAGATATTTCATTATATTCAGTGACATTTATTTACATTTGACACAATGTGGCATTGTTTACACTTGCTTCTGCTTGCTGCCATATTGATGCTGGTGTGATGGTGGACCCAACATGAGCGTTTAGTACGCTTTGCCTATAAGTAGTGCAAGCAGCTTCAGTTAAAGCTCTATGGCTTGAGTTCATGTCAGGAACCTGAGACAGCGCATCATGCTTTGATTTCTTGTAGAAACTATAACCGCCAAAGACAAGATCTACTCAGAGAATTGCAAGAAATTGGCTTGGAAGAAGTATCTCTGAAAAGTATTTTAGAAGTAGGGTCAAGCAGGAGGGGAAAACGCTATTTTTTCAACTTCTTAAAAGACGCTGGTCTATATAGAAGGATATAGTGCACTAGGTGCCAATCCCATAGATGGAGGAAGAAGAAGAAGAAGAGCAGATCTGGTCGAGGTTCCCTGCGTTACTTGCTGGCGGTGGCTGCGACAGACTCGACAAAACATACCTAAAACCGCAACTTTGACTTTATTAAAACAGCTACCGTCAGATCTTATCTAATGCTGAATTTAATAGCGGCATTTTACTACTAAACCACTGTGAAATTAGCGCACTTATTAGGGGGCCAAGCAGATGCGTTTCTTAGGACCAGCGGTGCTAGGAACCCCATTGTAATTGTAAAGATTTTTATTTTTCTCCCGCTAAAAGTGGTGCTGCAGGCTAAACCGTGCAAGGGAAGGCGGTGCAATTTGGAGGATTGGGCCTACATCATACCAACCGAGGGTTGGTCCGTACCTCAGACACTAAAAAACTACATATATCCGCCTGCAGGGGGCGCTATAACCTAGGCCAACGTGTTTTTGCCTATAACTCCCACACCGTAGGTCGCACATTCAAAAACCTTGTATCCCCAGATTCCCTGAATGGAGCTGAATCACTTTGCAATTGGCCACGCCCACTTCCGCCTATAAAGTTTTTTCGCAAAATCGCAAAAACTGGAAAACCTACTTTTTTGAACTCCTCCTTGGGATTTTGTCTGATCTGCATGAAACTTGCCACGTACACTCTTCAGCTGGACCTGATCTAAAGTTATCAAAAGAATTTTGCTCCGTCAAAAAATGCGCAAATTATTAACGAACAAATTTCTGTAGCTAGCTATAAAAATGTAAACTGTTTGATACCTCGGTCAAACGAAATGCTATTAACACCAAATTTGAGATGCTTGGTTGCCATGAAACTGGGATGGGATGAGCCAAATTTGGCGAATTTTGCCTACTAGGCCCAATCCTGGCGGTGGGAAATTTAAGCCTGTCGGGCTTATAATACACTGGGGGAACCCATGGGCGCAGCTTCACATCAGACTGACCCAATGTTACACTTAATCTCTCTGACTGTGAGTTGTTCAAGCCAAAGCTCTTTATCACTGCAGCACTATGAACATGAGCACATGTAAACCGATCACACTGGCTGCACTACATACTTAAATTACAAATTAACATACACATTTGAGCTCATCTTTTATTTTACTCCTAAATACCGGCATGGTATTTCAGTCCACATCTGCCCCCGGGACGCCTCCCTCGGGAGGTGTTCTTGGCATGTCCCACCGGGAGGAGACCCCGAGGAAGACCCAGGACACGCTGGTGTGACTATGTCACCCAGCTGGCCTGGGAACGCCTTGGGATCCTCCCGGAAGAGCTGGAGGCAGTGTCCGGGGAGAGGGAAGTCTGGGTGTCCCTGCTCAGGCAGCTGCCCCCGCAACCCGGCCCCGGATAAGCGGAAGAAAATGGATGGATGGATCTGGGCTTTTCCTTTCACTGTAATTAAAATCGGTCAAATAACACCAACCATCTGTGTGGAATTTGCAGAAGAACCTAGAGAACCTGACTGCTGTTCTACAACCTGCTGCCAAAGTTATCTTTCTATTTCTTTCTCAATTGTCATTCTTTGTTAGTTCATGGTGTGTTGTCTTAATCTCAATGCTGTATATTTAATGCCTGATGCACTATGCCAGCAAAGATCACACTTCAGTTTTGATACAGTCCAATCTCATCAGCTCTGACTTGGCTTTATGAAACAGTTTAATCCAGGTTCACTTTGTTGGGCTTACTCAAGTCAGGTGCTTCACTATATTGATGTTTCGGAATTATAAATCCATTGCATTTGAGCATCTTCACAGAAATAACACCAGAAACAATCTTGACACGGATTATTTTATTTAACTTGAATTGTGATCAACATGCACTCTCTGCAGGACATTTTACAGTGTGGAAATCATCTTGTCAATGTTCTCCGATGAACAAACCATGTCCCCTAGTCTGGCACTTCTGTTTTAACATTTCTTACCTATTGTATTTACATATTCACAGAAATATGAATAGATCTGAAGTAATCTGATATATTAACTCATTTATAGGACTAACTTTACTTCTCACTATAGTCTGCCATCCTGAAGCCCCTTTTTTTGAACAGCCCTCTGGGCAGCTTACTGTGCATGTGTGCTCTGCTCTCACAGGGCTGCTCAGTACACATGCACCCTGCTGGGCTACACTCTGAAGAAGGGCGGGGCAGCGGCTGAACTTCACAAAACCATCAGTCAGCTGGAAGCACACATGAGCCTGACAAGAAAGTGTGAGTGAAGCAGCCATTTTGAGTTTATTGTCCCAAGCACCAAAGCTGAAGGACTGTGGCTGATGTGTGTTTGTGTCCCACAGTGCTGCGTCTGGGAAACTCCATGGAGGCACTGGAAGCTGCCAAGAGGGCCATCCACCTCTCTGACAGTGTGCTGAGGCTCTGCCTCACCATCAGCCACCTCAACAAAGCCATGTACTTTGCCTGTGACAACGTCCTGTGGGCTGGAAAAACAGGCCTCATCTCCAAACTGGATCAGCTGAAATGGAGTCAGAGATCTTTTAGGTGAGTCTTCTTTCTTTTCGATGTGCACCTTTTAACAAGTGCATCTATCGCAGAAATAATGACTAACCTTTGTGGAGTGAAAACAGGCTGATGTGGACCTTTTAAAATTGAGTCATTTACAAGTTTGATAGTTTGGTCTTCATCAGATCATGCAGTGAACTTTAAGAAATAATAAAATGCTCTTATCTAAACTGAGCTCTGAGTTTAAACCAGTGATGCAATGTCAATAAGTATTCTTACTGAATGTACTTTACTTAAAAGTATAACATGTCAGAATTCTGCATTAAAACATCTAATGTTTGCAACAATGTTCAAACCAGAGAAATCCTCAAGTTTACTCAAGCTGATGGTGCGTTTCATTAGGTCACCGCTGCTACTTCTGTGATGAAGTGACACAAAATTTAAGTGGACATTACCTCATTCCACCATGCACATGTGTGTTCAGCCTGTTACAGTACATTAATGCTTGAAACGGAATTCAGTCTCAAGCTTTCTTACATGCACTGTAACTGTGGATTTATCCATAGTTTACCTTGAAGAGCTGTATGTGTGGACGCAAATCCAAAATACATGTAGTTTTGATATCAGACAGGGTCATCATTACGAAGTAGGTGGTCGTCAAGCAGAGGTCAAGTAAGGCATGTGGTCTGGTATGAAGTTGGTCTGTCCAGCAGATGTCTTTACTTTTACTGAAGTCTAACTTAAGGTACTTTTTACTTGACTGGTTTTAAACTGAAGTTGCAGCAGGTTTAGGTTGAATCTAGAAACGTGAGCTCTTGTGCCCAAAGCGTCTTGTCTCAGACAATGCAGGTTTAAACCAGACAAATGTCAAACCACAGCTAAACTAATGACTGGGCTCCTGGTTAAGGACGTCAAATATTTGTCGTGTTGTGAAGCTCCATTTGACAAGTTAACATGGGTTAAACCTGGATCATTTTCATTATTCTTTTAGATTTCTGTTCATCATGCATCTACATTTCCAATTGTTTCTGTGGAAGGAACACTCTTTGTTACTGATAAATAAATTATTAGTTTCACTTCTAAAATAGGAAATCATTTTGGCAGTGACAGTTTCATGTCAGTGGAATTTCTGGAGTACAGAGAATTAGACCCATAGTAACGTTATAACCATCTCAGGTTCAAAATAAGCGTGTTCAGATAATGCCTGAGTTGATACCTATTAATATTTGGACAATGGTACTGTGGGCCAAAGTTAAGTTCACACCATCTGTGTGGTTAAATCTGCAGGTACTACCTCTTTGCCCTGATTCTCAACCTGACTCGAGATGTGTACGAACTCCGCCTCCTCATTGAGAGTGAAGAGCGGTGCAGGGCCTCCAAATCTCCACCCTCACCTTACCCCAGCACCACCCTGCCTGCTGACAGCTTGTCCTCATCATCTTCCTCGCCTGCAGCTCCGGCCACTATTGCCTTGCCCGTCATGTCGGCATGGCTCTGCAGGCGGCTCCACCTGCTGGGGATGGTGCTGTACAACAACCCTCCACTGCTATTAGACCTGCTGAAGAACGGTTGCGATATCTTCATCCCCCTGGATCGGCTGGGGATTTACCCTACCGGGCCAGGCTTCGTCGGGGCCTGCGGCCTGGCCTCCTCCATCCTGTCCATCCTAACTATAATCAACCCTTGGCTCAAACTCAAGCCGTAACATCAGCCTGATGGTACATGTTTGAGGGCTCCATCTGAGGAGCAACAAGGACAGCTGAGATCAGTTTCCATTGGTTTAACACACTGATCAATATGAGGAAAGCTAACTGCTGATGCACTGTGATCAGTTTGGAATAGTGGCAGGGCATCCAAATCCTTTAAATATCCTCAGAATAAGGGAAATCTTGCATCCAGGACTATTGACACCCATTTGACCCGGGTCCATACATAGCTGCAGTGATGTGATGCTGCATTCTCACATTCCCATAAAGCTAGCCTTCATTACGACTGTCATTATACAATAATATAATAAAGTAACTGAGCAGCTCATAGTGGCTGGCAGTCTTCTTTAGTGACTTATCCACCCTAACACAGAAGGGCCTTTCCAGTAAAGTCAGTCTACTGAGTGTGCTGCCACAGAGTGAGAACAGAGGGCACCTCCTGCATTGTCTTTGCTTTGACTTTATTTGTATTGAATCACAGCAGGGGTTATTGTTGTCAGGTCGAAGGATTATGATTGTAGCAGCCACTCATACAATAATACACCAAACCAAAATACTTCAGGGATTACGGTTAATTGTCCATCAGTCTTAACAGAAAGTTACAGAAAATTTAACTGGTACTGTTTAATGCATAGTGAGATATTTATAAATAAAATACATTTTATAACATTGAATTTAAAAGATTATCACTTCCTGTATTAGTTGTAACTGAAGCTATCATTAAATATAATAAATCTAGAGAAAACACATTTTCTTATCAGTAGAACAACTCCCGTCACCCATATCACTTATCACACTATGTTGTAAAAAGTATCTTTCAGAATGCACTCAAACTGGCATACAAGTACTCGGATCGAACCTAAGATTTTTAAATCATGTTTGTTTTTTGTTGCATGTAATAAAGAGTTTGTGGGACTATTTGAGCCACTTTCAGATTCTTCGATATCTGGTTTAGTTAAGGTACAAATAACAAGACTCAGGCTAAATTAAAAACAAAACAAAGTTTAATTTACCATGTTAATGTTGACTGATACAAATAAAGTAAAAACCAAATGGAAAATAAAATACAAAAAGACTGGTGCCCGTCAGGTGGAACATTGTTCCTGCTGGTGTTTCTGTTCAGGTAACATCCAAAGACCACATCACGGCCCAGTTGACAGGATGTCTTCATTGACTGACCAATATTGACTATGGATAGAGAGTAGAACAAGTGTGTTATGACTCTAGATGTCAAGGTGAGTATATATATACATATTATGGGCAGTTTAAAAAACAGCTGTATGTATTGTGTGGGTTGATCTCAGAACCTCAGCCGCACAACAGATGTGTGTACTAAATGGCATTGGGGTAAGGAGGTAAAGGTTTTGTCTCCTTTTTGTGAACTAACCCTTTAAAGACAACGCTATGACAGCAAGAGAACTGATGTACCCTCTTTGGGTTTAAACTAATTTAAATGATGGCAAACTGACCACTCTACTGTGGCTTGTTAAAGAAAAAAAAACACAGTTCCAGTCATAATGGATCTGGGAGAACCTTGGTTCTAATACTTGGCAAAAAACAAAAATACAGACATACATCTTTTGAGCCACAAAAAAGGTTCAGGGAATTAACTTGTGTGTTGTTGATGGTGGTAAAATGTGGGGACCCTCGAACCTGACCTCCACCTCGTCACTCCTGGGTCTCCATGCTCTCATCCTCTCCATCTCCTCCCTCCTCCAGGGCTTCATCTTCCTCCTCCTTCCTCTCTGGAGGTTTCTCATACGCCTTCTCTGATGGAGTGACAATCACACCGTCCCAGGTGGACATCTCTGTTGCCAGGTCTGCAACAACAGTCCGATTAGTATTATTTATGCATTTTATTGCCCATACAGGCTCAATTTGTGGAGTCACAGGTCAGTATATAAAACATGCAACTCAATGTCCCAGATGATAAAAGGTTATGATCTGTCTGTTTTTGAACTCAATGTCCATAAAGTCTCAGTTTGTCATCAAACTACTGAAATATTAGTCTGTGAAAATGGGTACATATAAAGACTACACAGCCAACAGTGTCGTTAGTGACATCTCATTGAATGCTCACCAAAACTTAAAACATTCCAGAGGTGCTCCTGTATCTTACTTCAATTACCACAAAGTGAGGATTTGGTAACCCTAATCCTACTGACTTGAAAAATTATCTTTTAAATTGACAAACACCATATGAGATTCGTGGCACAACTCAAACGCCATCAAAAGAATATTTGTTTTTAAGGTCCCATGAGGTCTAACTGAAGGGCCATGACTCTGGCTCTCTATGGGTGTAAAACAGCCCATCAAATAAATTTTTTTTTTAGTCTGTAGAAAGTCGTGGTGTAATATTGTATATTATTTTTTGTTATTAGCATCTCTGTTGAATACATTTACATGCCGATAGTAGTTACGGTTATTTGCTGACATTTATTTACCATGCTGGTCATTTTAATCGCCCTACTTAATCTATGATGTCTATTAGGGGTGTTCCAACAAGGGTACCTCACGATTCGATTACGATTATGGGAGCTTCGATTCTTCGATTATAACGATTGTCGATTCGATTCGATTATTGGTGCCACGATTCTTCGATTATTGCTATTTTTAATGCTTTTTTCCATACAAGATTGATTTTGTCTTCATCTGTGGCTACATTTGTAAATAAATAGCCTACCAATTAACTCAAAAAGCTGCCATAGGGAACAAAAGTGCATTCTTCAAAATTAAATAACTCAACTTATTCAGTCTAAACATGCTAAAAAAATAAGATAAGATTTACAGCCTCACCCCACACCATGTTCTCTAATGCAGACATCAAGTTTAAATATTTGACCAACAGTGTTTTACAGGAGGATGATCTGAACAGCTGTTCTATTCACACTTAAAATGTTTTTTGTCTTTTCAATGTAATTTTCAATCTATGAAATCAAACTGTGCTTTTTTTTGCCAAACTCTTTCAAATAATCAACCATCTACAGAACTTTAGAGCAAGCTATTTTTCTACTTCTTCTCATCATCATCGTCATTAATTATTATTAATAATAATGTTAAAGCGAGCCTCTTACAGTTTAACAGAAAAATACATCATACAAACAGCAACTTTTGCAGTCTTGTCAGTCTGATGGCGAGTTCTCACCTTTATGTGATCACTAACATACTGTTAATAATCAAAGAAGCTCTGAGGCTTTACATCTGTTCTATATGTTATAATACAAGATTTCTGTAATGAGCTACAATCAGGCTACATTTATGATTTTGTACAGTCAAACTAACCAAAAATCATTATAATCATCATTATAAAGTTTCAGGGCGTTCCTGTAACCATGGTAACTCACGGTGTCAGGGAGAGACGCTGAATGAAGCCGTTTACACAGATACACTGCAGACAAAGTCCAGACTATAGTTGTTATTTCACACATGTAGCACACAACAGGAGACTCTCCGTGTCAGACGAGTTCTCACGTGTTGACTAAACTCATAAACTAATTGGTAACGTAGCAGCGCGACGAGTCCTTGCTAGCTAAGCAGCTAAACTTTAGCGCCGCTCCGTGTTTTGATCCCGCCCTGTGTGGGTCACTACACTGTCATTGGTCAGGCAGCACACGCTGTTAACGATACCATTGGCTGTAGAGTGACAATCTGTCAATAAAAAATAAGTCGCCTCCGTGAAGTTTTCTGCTCCGTTTGTTGTGGTCCCACTCGCTAAACAGTCCGGGCGGCGCGCGCTAAGGTTCCGGTTACGTGTTTTTTGTTCCGGTCTTGTGGCAAAGCATCGACTTTAATTAATCGATGCCAAATCGTCACGTGAGGCATCGCGATGCATCGCCACATCGATGAATTGCACCCACCTCTAATGTCTATGATGTATTTTAAAAGCAAAATTGGGCCCTAGTTTCACACAGACATAGGAGAATATAGTTGAGCAGATATACGCCTCAATTCTTCTGATTGTGAATAGCTCAGTGTTGTGATCACTTTCATTTCTCCTGTTACAGGGTCAGGTCTGAGATGTGCGTATCTCAAACATTATCCCTGCATGATGTTACCTGTAGTATTTCATTTACTTACTGTCATTCAGTGATTGGACTTTATTTCTCTTCCCTCTTTGTATTTCCACAATGTTCTCCTCTGGGAGTAGAGGGGACTATAAAGAGCCTGACGAGTCTGTCAAGCAACCATTTCTCTCTTAAGGGCCAAGGGGCTTTGTGACTAATTTAAGTCTTGACTTTAAGGGAATCTCTTTGAAATTTTAAGAAGAGGGCCTCTGCCCTCAACTCATGGTGCAGGTAATTCCTTGGGGTGACAATAGACAACAGAATCAGCTGGAAATGTTACATAAATCATGTACAATCCAACTGTGAAGAAGCATTTCAGTACTGAGTAAAGCCATGCATATTCTGGATCACAAATATCTCTATTCTCCACTGATTTTACTGTATTTAAGCTATTGTGTTACGGTTTAGGGCAACAACTATAAAAGGTTCAGCAGCTCTCTCTCTCTGGACATATTTGGTTATAAAATCATACATTTGTATGTTTGTGTACAACACTATACTATACTAAACTATTTATGCATTAATAAATGCTTTAGTAAGGAAGCCTATCCTGAATTGTTAGCTAAAGATCAATGGAGAGGGAGTGGGATTAGAGAAGTTTACAGTTCTTCCCACTCCTTTTTGAAACATGCCATTAGAATTGCCTGTTTTCACATGCACTACTCTTTCGTTTTTTCGATTGTTTATGGGAAAAAAAGAAAAAAAATGTACTCATCCAAAATTAAGATTTTAATCAAATCAGGCAAACAGCAGGAAGTAAATGCTAGCACGTTACCAGCTCTAGATCTTGGTCAGTGTACTTAATGCTAATGTCTATTGGAGATATCAGGAGGAGTGCCCCACACAGTGCAGGTTGCTTCCTTTTTAAATGCTTAAAATGTTCATACAGTATAGAAGCCATCAAAACGTTGTTCAAAAAATTACTCATATTGAATGAGATTAACTTACAGCTGGCATCTCCCTCAAGGCCAAGGATCTTCCTGTAACCTCCATGAGAGAGCACCCTCACCAGGGTCTGAGCTGTGAAACACACCATGTCCTGCACAAACACACACATGGAAACATCGTCACACTGTCATCAGGTTCATGCAACACTCTTTCAAGTCTATTAAATAGCCAATTGTTAGATAGCCATGTGTGATAGTACATCATTAGAAACTAGGGTTGCAACAGTATGAGATTTTCACAGTACAATAACCATCTTAGAAAATATCACAGTATATAATATGACACAGTTGTTGTTTTCAGCATAAGTTACAATGACCCTCACAGGAATTAAAAGAAGTTTTTTTGGTTGAACAAATATAATTTCACTACATATTTTGTTTTGACAGACATGAAATTTGAAATATACAGATTTTTCAAGTTTCAAGGTAACTGTTTAAATAATACTAATACAGAAGAATACAATACAGTAAATAAACTGATGTGCACGTTACAATAACTGCCAGTTTTCACACTATGGCATGCCTGGAAACAAGGGTATCACTGCACCCCTATTGCAAACACAACTGGGGTGTCACAAAATTCACCTAAACACCTAATAATTTTAAGTTTTATAAAAACATTTTAAAAAAGAACAACAGTGTGTGTAAATATGTAGATGGGTATGGTGAGTGGTAAGTGGATGCTGGTGAATACATATTAAAATCAACATACATTATTGATTATGGGAATAATTCACGTTTATAGAAGACAAAAGAAAGAGTGGTTGATAAATTATATTTTTCAGGACATATTCGGTTATAAATCATGTTTGTATGTTTGTGTACATACATGAACTATTTATGTATTCATATTAAATGATTAAATAAGGAAGCCTATCCTGAATTGTTAGCTAAAGATCAAAAGGAGAGGAGCTATTTAAATAATCCTACAGAAAAATTCAATACAGTAAATGAACTGATGTGCACATTACAAAAACTGCCAATTTTCAAACTATGGCATGCCTGGAAACAAGTATATCACTGCACTCCTATTCCAAACACAACTGGGGTGTTCACCCAAATTTCACCTAAACAGCAGCTTTATATTCATGCATCATTAAGAGTAAAACGAGCTCCCCGTATGGCCAGCACTCAGGGGGGAGGAGAAGACCTACTTGCTGTTCCAGGGTCATGACGGTGTGGACTCTGAAGTTTCCACTCTCACAGGGGTCAGTGATGCCCACTGAGCCGGGCAGGAAGAGACCAGCAGCCAACATCTGCAGGCAGCGTCTTTAAAATTCAGAGTCCAACACAAAGTTAAGAGACAACGTCCTGCCTACAGTGACAGTACTAACTGAATACTGAGGGCAGTGGGAGCCAACCTGTAAGCAACGTTCAAGGACAGGGGCTGCCTGGACGGGTTGTTCATCACTGCAGAGTGGCCCTGGAACAGAGTGGACACCAGCCTATCATTGGTACATGTGCAAATATATACCACCTACCCAGTCTATCATTCAAGGCTTGAGATGTACATGCAGTCATAAAATATCAGCACTCGGACTGTGAAGCAGAAGAATTCCGATTCTCACCAGCAGGTCCAGGATCCAGGGAGTGAGGGGTTCAAAGCCAGGGAAGCGCAGCCTCACGTCCTTCAGCAGGCGGATCAGCACTTTGACCCTGAATATTATCAGCATCAAATAATCAATCAATTCAGGTGAGCATATTAGAATCGTGCCTTTACATGGATCACCTCCAGTAATAGAGAACAGCAAGCCACATGGGAGTTAAAGGAGATGTCCTTACGTTGACTGAGAAGCATTCTCCTCAAACCAGCGAGCATGGCGGATGGCAGCAAGGGCACTCTGCAGCACCTTAATGTCCACTGAAGAAACAATACAAATAACATTAACTTGTGACTTGTTTTCACAGGCTGGATTATAAATACAACTGAGGTCTGTGAGCAATAACACAATGGAATGATTACTGACAGTTTCCTAAGACATTCTGTAAAGACATGTTTCTACAGAGCATATAAACATCAAATTACACTGACTACAAATCAATCACAATGAAAATTCAGATGATGACTAAGATTTATAAATCGTGTACAGATAATGTTGGAAGGAAAAAAATGTCCTTGTCAGTTATGAGATATAAACTTGTTGAGCTTGTGGGGGCCCATGAGACTGAATGTCTTTTTTCGATTTTGCATCACACATCAGAGACAGCCTGTCTTAACCTGGGGACATTATGGCTCATGGTTAAGCTACAGGGTTACCTCAGAAACACTTCTTTTAAATGCTGAGTGCACGTTTGTGAGTGTGTGTGTGTGTTTTTGTGGACATGTGTACGCTCGTACAGTGCAGCTCTGGGTCCAGCTTGCGCAGGTTGGGCGGGACGGTGGTGATCAGGATCTTGACGGTAGCATCAGCTGAACTGATCTCAAAACCTGTCTCATTGGTCAGCATGGACAGCACTGAAAGCAACAAGTACGAACAGTCAGCTGCCTGTCACAGATACACTACTGACTGTGGGCCACATGATCAATGATCACCTGATCACTAAAACCTTAACAAATACAATGTGCATGCTTTCAAACAAATGGCTTGGGCGATGTTCACAGGACACACCTCAACTAAAACTTGTCACTGAATTAAACCAAGTCCATCGTCTAAATCCTGGATTAAATAAACCCTAAAAATAAAGTCACAAAAATCGTTAAATCAAGAAACATGCACATATGTTTCCACATTTTGTAACCTTTTAAGAAGTGAACAAAAGATCCTTGTTGTATCACCTTCAGTAGGGTCTTGGGTGCGAAGTGTCTCCACTACTTTGTTGCCGAGGGCAGCAACTGCCTCCACTGTAAAATAAAAATAAAATAATCAACATCCAATAAAGGTCTCTGAAGAAAGAAATGCTCTTTGCATTAAAATAACCAAGTGCCATTTGGTGTTTTGTTAGGGTATCACGATTTAAGTCACAATCTCGAACTTCGAATTAAAACATGGAATCGTCGATGCTGCCACGCCGCCATGTCATGTCCGGTCGGCTTACCGAGCGGGAAAAAAAACACACCCGTGTTGAAGTGCTGCGAGTCAACCTCCTCCAACTTAGCAACTAGCTAAGCCAGTTACTATTAGCAACAGCCAGCCAAACGATAGCATGGTGTTACACCATTCCTGTTCGGCTCCCGGACCGTGGTCGAGACGATTTCCTCCAGGGCCGAAGTTTGTGTTTACCCTCGGAGTGAACCCCTTTCACGTGTTAAGCTGGTCGGGAAATAATACCAGCGAGCTTTGCTGTATCTAGCTGTCGCCTTTACTCACAGCCAAACTGCAGACTGTATTGTACACTTTACTGCTGTCGCTACAACTGCTCCTTCCGCTTCTCCTTCCACTCTCATTTATTCACTGTCCGCATGTAAACACGCTCCCTCACTCACACCCGATGCACCGCCCTATTCCTGAAAGGGGCTACGCCACTCTTACAACAATGGCAGCTGCAGATGCAGGAGACCCATCGACAGAACTTGAACCCCCTCCTCTTTCACTGAAGTCGCCGGTGTGGAAGTATTTTGGATTTCCAGTGAGTTATGTTGACAACGTTCGTGTTGACGACAAAAAGGCCACAGTTTGCAAGCTCTGCAGAAACTAGTTGGCAGGTTATTTTGTTTAAGTTTCCAATTGACTGAAGATATGTTATTGTTACATTATGTTGTTAATAAATGTTTTAAACTTGACAATGTGGTGTGGTGCATTGCGAACAAAGGTCAGACATTATATTGCATAAAAGTCTAGTCTAAAAATGGCATAGCAACCTGTGCTTTAAAAAGAATGAATGTAAAAATCGAGAATCGAATCGTGACCTTAGAATTGAAAATGTAATCGAATCGAGGATTTGGAGAATCGTGACACCCCTAGTGTTTTGTCAGCTAGACTTTTACCTGATCGTCATGGGTATTTAATATGGAGAATAGGCACTTAAATCATACATCCATATCATAGAAGATTGGGTGGTGTGTCTTACAAGAACCAACACCCCACTTCCTACTGCTCACTCACGTGTAGGAAGGATCTTGAGGATTACAACCAGGTCCGCAACGTTGTGCCCTGTCGTCATGGTGCCCTTCTTGTATGAGCCAACCTGACGCACCTCTTCAATTTGCTTTTTAAGAGACAGAGACACAACATTATCAACATGTAATGCACTCACGTTATAAACTAGTTCGTATTATTCAAAGGCTCTATTTAATGATTCTGAAAACCTGCAATGGTACTCTTTATGCTGAACAAGTTGTTTTTGATACCCAAAGTGTCACATTCACCATATTTATTCATGTTATCAAAATGTTTGCCAAACAATCCTGATATTATCTCTGTTCACACTGACACAATAGCCTTTTTCATCCAGAGACTCCGCATTATCATCGCAAGGAAGGCCCATCTTTATGCTGCCTTTGTTAGTTCACACTGAACCAAACAGCTTAAAGCTGCTCCAGTGTGTCATTTCATACAGCATGCCAGCGCAGCGGAACTAACACGTTTCCCCGGTTTCCAACACAACACAATAGTGGAAGGTGACAAAGACACGGCGAGTTTAACGTTTTTGCTCTGAATCGTGTCACATAATCACCGCCATTCAACTGCAGAAACTGCCTTGCTCTGTTGCCGGGGACAGACACTGTTTTTCTGGCAGAAATGTGAAGAAGAGTCTGTGGAACAGAAAGGATGACAGAGGCTTTTCCATTTACAGATGCTTCATTTTTTCCCCCTAATATAAAAGATGCGTGTAATAATGTTAAAGATAACTTTCTTTGCCAAATAAATGAAAAGCATGTTGTAACTAGCAATGTCTCCTCTCTTGCAGTGCCAGAATCTTACCTACTTTTAACCTAAGACTGTCACAATGTATCAAATGTCAGACTGCCTCACTCTTTCAGTTTTAACCTGACCATACAAGACATAATTGATTTTCCTAACGATCAGCGTATACCAAACCGAACCGAAAACCGTGACCACAAAACCGTGATATGTACCCAACCATGGATTTTGTGAACCGTTCCACCCCGACGGTTTACTCATACTGATTTCGGTGTACTCATACCTAGTACAGTGTCTGCTTAGAGGCTAGGGATCAATTTCAACTTGCAGAATGCATTTCTATATTGATTCATTATTTGCCTCTGTATTCAGTGATATTGTGATTGTGAAATTATCATTTAACAACCCAGAATGTGATTATGGTGTCTTTTGAACACTGGAAGCTATTTTTAGGTTAAATGCTTCCAGACAAACTAAGGTTTTGTAACATATGAAACCAGACACTCAGGAATGATCAGCCTCGTGTTTTAAACAGACCATGAAAAGAGAAATGTTTCTGATAAATGGAGAAAGTTGTTTGAGGTCCTTTTGTTCTCCTAAAGTCAGGCTGACACATTTAAACTCACTGCTGAATAAGAAAAAAAAATGTTGATTTAATTTAGTTGAATCTGTTATCCATCTACACTCTGGTATGAAACCCCAGTCATTTGTGTGATGTAGCAGATCAGTTTAAGCCGCTGCAGCGTTTAATCAATAGCTGCTATCCAGTGAGGGGGCTTGTTGGCCAGTAAAAGATGTCTGTGAAGGATGCTTTTGTGTGTCCTTTCTCATTGCTCCTTAGAGATAGCTCCTCAGAGCACAAATAAGAGAATTGGTATGGCCTGCAAGGTGGCAGACAGGAATGACTTCTGGCTCAAGCGAGGCAACAATGAATAAGAGAAATGAGAACTACCCACAGACGTCGTCTCACCTCTACTGTGGCTCTGATACTACCTCCGGAGGCGGATCAGAGCCGGAGTATAACTGCCCCCTGCCCCTGTGTAGTTACCTTACACACACACCGTTCTGAACAACAATAATGTGCAAATCATTCATTCAGGTTTTTAGCCGCAGTCAAAGAAGAAATGACTCACCACTTCAAAGTTGCCTGGTGCAACAATCAGGTTGTCAATGACATTGTTGATCTTTGTGACCAGGGACAAGATGGAGGACTAAATGCAGGAAGTGACCAATAAACAGGGTTTCCGTCAGTGAACGTAAACAACAGTGCATAAACAAAAGATAAATTAATCATAATCTTGTGTTGAAGGACTGACCTGCTCTGCAGGTGTGGGGCTCAGGTCCTGATTTCTCTTCAGCAGACACTCACTGAAGGCCGTCTCGTCAGGCGCAGGCTTCACTCTGGGGAAGGCCATCTCACACTTGTGACAAACAACAGTCGGCATCAGTACACACACTAATTGAATACTTTGGTTTTTGCAGAAATCACAGCAAAAATATGTAACTATGCAGACCTATCACCTCCTGAGCCTCCTGCAGTGATGTGCAAGTGTAGTCTTGGACCCTGTGAGATCACGGCTGGGTGTGGTTGCAGATGCTACTGACTGTGCATTCATGTGCTGTTGGATCACAAATATTGTTTTTCCAAACAGGGAAAACTGACGTGGATGCCCTCTCATGTCAGAGCACCTATGTTACTGTAGTTTCCTTTTCACTCAATTTTGAAAACTGCTGTCAAAATGTTGTTTACGCGCTATTAATGATTAAACTAGTAACACGATACAATGACTTTATTTTAATTACAGAGCTCCCGTCAAATCTAATCCATATACATTCTACTGAATGTAATAATACTTCTTTGTATAACAAGTCTTGTTGTAATTTTTTAACTAAAAATACCATCCATCCATCCATTTTCGTCCGCTTATCCGGGGCTGGGTCGCAGGGGCAGCTGCCTGAGCAGGGACACCCAGACTTCCCTCTCCCCGGACACTTCCTCCAGCTCTTCCGGGAGGATCCCAAGGCATTCCCAGGCCAGCTGGGTGACATAGTCACACCAGCGTGTCCTGGGTCTTCCTCAGGCTCTCCTCCCGGCGGGACATGCCAGGAACACCTCCTGAGGGAGGCGTCCCGGGGGCATCCGAAACAGATGCCCGAGCCACCTCAGCTGGCTCCTCTCGATGTGGAGGAGCAGCGGCTCTACTCCGAGCTCCTCCCGGGTGACAGAGCTCCTCACCCTATCTCTAAGGGAGGGCCCCGCCACCCTGTGGAGGAAACTCATTTCAGCTGCTTGTATCCGGGATCTTCTTCTTTCGGTAATGACCCAAAGTTCATGACCATAGGTGAGGGTAGGAACGTCGATTGACCAGTAAATCGAGAGCTTCGCCTTTCGAATACCTAAAAATACCTTGGATTTTAATTAAATAAATGTTCTCTTACCAGTATTTTGTATTTTACTTTGCTAGATTTCATATTTGTATTTTGTAACAAGATACTCTGTCTAATTTTTGCCTGTCTGTAATGTTTAACTGGCTAAAGTCTTGATGCGATTATTCGACCAATGATTTATAATTAATATCTCTAGTCTGGGCGGGCAGAAACAGATTTTTAAAACGATGACACGAACACCTTTGTTCACAACAGTGTATTATCTATGTAGCATTACTGTCCAATGAGAGCTGGGAGTATGTTATGATATTTAGTATTTGAGTTTGTACATGAACAGAATGGATGTTAAACTGTCCATTTTAGAGAGAGACAGTGATGGGAAAAAGACAAAAAATGCCACTTCTGTAACCAACAGCACTACAGACATCCAAGTTATTTTTTTATATATTGACGATATGCCAGCATTTGAGTGCCTCAACTTCATTTTCTTGTGTACTCTGGTGAGACAAAAACATACCACCACCAAGGTAGTATTTTTACTCACCACATAAAAATCAAATGGGATGTGTGGGACAAATGGACGGTACCTAGACAGGAATGAAAAAGAGAGCTTCAAAGTTTGTAGTTTGGCAGTTACAACTTAAACACTGTACATGAATGTGGGGGATCAAACATGGATGGATGGTCATTTCACTCCAAAGTGGTGACATCACAATGTCTTAGTAAAATGTAATAAAAACAGGCTTATCTTATTTATCCCATTCAATAACAGAATTTGGCTTTGGTTTGGATTTTCATAATAAATATTCATATAAAATAGAATGAGCAGTACAATTTCATAAACATCGGTGAGTGAGAGAAAAATATATCGTAACTGTTTTTGTTCAATAAAAACATGTCAAATTGGCAGTCATAAACAACAAGTGTGCTAGTAGGGTAATTTATTGATGGTCTCCAAGTCTGCTAACCGTCATCCAGCTGCCAACACTGGGTGAGAGTGTCCAACTTCACCTCGGTGCAATATGAGGGAAGGATGCTTTAAGATGAATCTGCTCGTACACTAGAGTCAGCTTCGGATGCTATACTGAATAATAGAGAACTCACCCCTGGACCAATCCTCCACGGGACCCGAAGCGGCCTCCCCGGCCTCTGCCGCGGTCTCCTCTGGACACAAACACAGTAACATGTCAGAGCTGCTCACACACTACAACTTTTAAACATAAGGAATACTTCCTTTAAGCGCCGTTTCGCGAAACATTGTGGTGAATGCAGTCTACTGATCATGAGGGACTCAGCTGCTAACGATACTCTCCCATAACCTATGATACGATACACATTGTTCATTCATTCAATCAGCTACATGGCTAGGCGACGTTAGCCCACTGGACAGCTGATATATCATTCATGTTAAATTCAAATTCCTCCGCAGCTTAAAACCAACATGCTTCACCGCGACGATAAACTTGGAAGAATTAATAAGACAAAAGAATTCGATAGCTTGCTCACAGCTTAGCTTGTAGCCAGCGTTCAGACAATGCACGCTGCTAGCTTCATGTTATGCTAATACAACTCGCACTGTCAACACAAGAACTAAGCACTGCAACCAACATGTTCTTGTATAAAACTGTAAAACACAGTGTCATTTAATGTTAAATTGATTGAAATAGAATTACCTCATTGTGTACGACGTTTTGATGATCTAATGAGCAATTCTTTGGAGAACTGTTCAGCGTCCCTCAGTGGACCAGCACCCTTCTGCGCATGCGGCTGCTCCCTGTTATTTCTCTTTCTTCGTGGTTTACTGTCGCCGTGCTTCTTTTTCTTCTTCTTGGCGTTTTATGGCGGTTGGCAAACAACATTTTGGTGCATTACCGTCACCAACTGGTATGGAGTGTGGATCGTGAATCTAATTTACATTTACTAATTCTGACAATGGAAGTAAAAGAACCATAATAACAAAGAAATAAATATGTGAAATAAAAATAACTATATAAGATAAGGTTACATTCTCTCTATAAAATTCCCTCTCCTGAGATAGTGACGCAAGGCTTGATAACATTTCTCACTTGAACTTTTTTGTAAAATATCTCTTAAATCAAAACTCAGCTTAAATTTCTAAGGTTCTGTATAAATTCACAACTATGACTGCTAACGTGAGTTGTTCAAAAACTTTCTTTTTAGTAAACTCTGTGTACACAAACAATGTTCTCAATGCTCGAGTTCATGTGTAGAGACCCTGGTGATACTCCGGGCAAAGTTTCATGTTGTGTCGAGCCTCTTAGTGTTTTAAAAATAGCGATAGATGCTATCATAGTATTTGCTACTAGCACTCCACTGAAAATGATTTTGACCCGAAAACGAAAATACAGTCAATCTTAAAAGTGGTACTTTCGTCGTAATTATGCTTTTAAACGAACGTTTGACTCAGGTACATTAACAAAAAGACCCTAGGTTGTGTTTTGCAGAGAGTTTCACTTTAAAGATGAATTGGAGTCAGAGCATATGGGTGGATTAATGCAAGGTTTAAGAGAATTTCTGTGCAGAACCCTCTCTTTCCCTGTGTGTTCAGATTTAACCCGATAGGTTAAACCCTCTTTATCCAACTGTTTCACCACCACATAGGGCTCTGGATCCCACTTGCCACAAAGCTTGCCCCTTCCCCCATCCAGCCTATTCCTTCGCCATACCCGTTCCCCAGGTACTAAAGGCAGTGCCTTGGCCTGGCGGTCATATTGCTTTTTGTACAGTTCTGCAGCCTGGCCCATAGATTTAGCAGCTAAAGAGTAGGCATATAGCAAATGTTGATGGTGTTCAGCCACCCAACCATCCCAACTATACCTGACCTGCTGGTTCTCTACCCCCAGCGCTACATCCACAGGCAATCTGATATGACGCCCAAACATCAGATATGAGGGCGCATACCCAGTGGAGCTGTGTAAGGTGGCCATGTAAGCTTGGACAAGGGCAGGGAGATGTTCGGGCCATAGACTTTGCTTTTCATCCTCCAAGGTTCGCAGTATACTCAAGAGGGTCTGGTTTAGTCGTTCGCACATGCCATTGCCTTGGGGGTGGTACGGGGTTGTCCTACTCTTAGAGATGCCGTAAAGGCTACATAGTTCGGCCACCAGATGGGATTCGAAATTTGGGCCTTGATCTGAATGGAATCTCGTTGGGCACCCAGAGGTCTGTATAACAGATTGCCATAGCACCCTAGCAGTTGTCTTCGCCGTTTGATCTCTGGTGGGGATAGCCCAGGTGTAGCGGGTGAACAGATCAGTCATCACTAGGATGCTTTGGTAGGAGTCATTGAGCCTTCCTAAGGTTAGGAAGTCCAGCTCGATAACCTCAAGGGGGTAGGACACAGTAAAAGGCTTCAGGGGTGCTTTAGGGGCAGAGTCAACTTTTTGTACCTGGCAACGGGGACACAGGGAGTGGTATTGCTGGACCTGGGTCTGCATGCCTGGCCAGAAGAAGCTTAAAGTGATAGTTCGGGTATTTTGAAGTGGGGTCATATAAAGTACATATCTATTGTAATCACCGATCAGCGTAGCCTCAGTTTGGAGAAGTAGAGTGCCGCTCCAGCCAGATGCTCAGCTTTGTACTGCAGTGAAGGGGGTCCAGAGAAACCTTAACAAAGGTTAACAAATTAACACCTTAACAAATCTATAACAGTTCAAGTGTACGTTGTCTAGGTAAAATTCACACCGCTTTATATCGCGGTCAGACCACGCTTTCTTTTGGCACTACATTTTCTCAACCGCAGAACCCCCGTATCTCTACGCATGAGCGCTAATGCGGAGGGATACAGAGAGTTAAGTTTCGTTTTTATCGAAAGTAAGCCTCTCGTCCAGCAGCTGAGCCTCGCACTGTATTCCGCCGCTCACAGATCAGCTGTTGCCCAGTTATGCTAGTGCGTAGGGATACGGGGGTTCTGCGGTTGAGAAAATGCAGTGCCAAAAGAAAGCGTGGTCTGACGGCGATGTAAAGCGGCGTGAATTTTACCTAGACAACGTACACTTGAACTGATATAGATTTTTTTAGGTGAGCCTTGATTTAGGTGGTTTATTTCTCTTTTTCTCTGGACCCCGCTCACTGCAGTACAAAGCTGAGCGTCTGGCTGGAGCGGCTCTCTGCTCCTCCAAACTGAGGCTACGCTGATCGGTGATTACGGTAGGAAACAGACCGACTATAGATATGTACTATATATAACCCCACTTCAAAAAACCCGAACTATCCCTTTAAAGTTCTCTCCACCCCCAAGTGTCCGACAGCATTGTGATGTTTCTCCCATACCACTTTGCGTTGTTGAGTAGGACAGACAACCTGAAGGCGGGCTTCATGGGTGTTATAGTCAATGACTCGACGACACAAAACCCCCTCCCACATCACCAGTCTGGCCCTTTGCTGTAGCAGTTGTTTCACCCCGGGCGGAGCAGCTCGCCACTCTTCTCCAGTGGGGAACTTCCCACTTTCCACACACCTCCGCACTAGGTCCAGGTCCTTATCCTCATGCTGCTTGGCCCGCCAATCTTCCATCGTCTGGCCTTCTATGGATTGTCCATCTGTCACAGCCATCGCATGAGTCACAACAGTATCTAGAGGGGCTTCAACAGGAAATCTGGACAGGGCATCCGCGTTAGCATTTTCTTTGCCAGAACGGAACTTCACATGGTAGTCAAATGCAGCTAGCTGGGCTACCCACCTTTGCTCATTAGCTCCCGGGCGGGCAGTCTGCAGGTGAGCTACAGGATTGTTGTCAGTGTAAACGATCACTTTGGCCCCCATCAAGTAATCTTGAATTTTTCAGCTATGGCCCACTTTAAAGCTAGCAATTCCAATTTAAAGGAGCTATAGTTGGCATCGTTCTTCTGCATAGGCCACAACTCGCTCACGCCCATCCTGTAGCTGGGCTAAGACAGCTCCCAGACCAGCATTACTTGCGTCGGTGTACAACACAAAGGGTTCAGCGTAGTTGGCATAGGCTAAGACAGGGACCTGAGTTAAAGCAGCTTTTAGGTGGTCAAAGGCTTGTTGACAGTCATCAGACCAAGAGATCAGACGAGATCCTGTTTTCTTATCTGCAGGGGCTCCAACTAAGAGGGCATTCGGTGGGCGTGCTATCTTTGCAAAATTGGCGATAAAGCGGCGATAATAACCCGCCAAGCCCAGAAAAGCACCTCTCTTATTGTGGTCGGAGCCGGCCATCCAGTCACAGCAGTGATCTTGGTAGGATCTGGTTTCACTCCTTCCCCAGTGACCACATGACCCAGGAACTTTACTTCCCTCTGTAGCAGCTGGCACTTATCTACCCTCAGCTTGAGCCCATGGTGTTGCAGCCGCTCGAAGACAGTTTCCAGATGACGCAGGTGGGAAGAAAGTCTGGGGAATAGACAATAATGTCATCCAAATAAACAAGTACAGAATCAGCTAATTGGCCATGCCAAGCATTGTTGCATAAGCCGTTGAAAAGTGGCCGGTCCGTTGCAGAGGCCAAATGGCATCCTCTGAAACTCGTATAGACCTAGTGGGGTGGTAAAGGCAATCTTGGGTCGGTCTTGGGGGTCAACTTCAACCTGCCAGTAACCACTGGCTAGGTCAAGCATGGTGAACCAGGAGGTTTGAGTCAGGGAGGTCAGGGTCTCCTCTATCCGAGGGAGCGGGAAGGCATCTTTATGAGTCAGGGAGTTCAATTTCCAGTAGTCGACACAAAAGCGCCAACTACCATCTTTCTTGCGCACCATCACAATGGGTGCAGCCCAAGGGCTAGAGCTTGGCTGAATAACCTTCTTCTCCAACATATCCGCTAGCAATGTCCGCATTTCCTTGTACATCATAGGCGGTAGGGGGCAGTATTTCTCCCTTACACGGGGTGCATTGCTGGTGTGGATTTGGTGTTGCACCACATCAGTATGCCCGAAGTCCTCCTCATGGAGGGCGAACACCCTGACCCGCCGCTGTAGGAGAGCTTTAAAGTCTTGCTTCTGTTGTTCAGTCAAATCATCTCTGCCTTGTAAATCTCTCAGTACCTCAACAGGTGGTTCCAATTGTTCTCCCTTCCCAGCTTCCACAATATCCACCGTGACAGTTTCATCATCTTGTACAGTGAGGCTTAGATCTGTTGTGCCATGAACATCAGCATGGTCAACACAGAACGCCTTCGCCAACTTCTGGTAGCGGCCTACAAAGACAGGACAAGAGGTCACATTCTGTATACGAATCGGAATTCGTCCACGCTCAACAAATGCAACTATTTTTGCCACAGAGAAAGACCCTGTGTGAGGCAATGCTTCGATGAGGCCACAGTAGCCTTGCCCCCTCTGGCCCACGCACCCGCACCCAGACCACAACCTCACTTCTGGCTGGAACGGTCAGGCCCCTACGGCTTACTGGATGCACAAACCCCATGTATCCATCATCCCCCTCTATTACAGCTGTCCGTTGGCATACAGCAACTGCACCAGTCCAGGCCTTCCTTGTCCCTTGATCCCTTGAAAACAGTCTTTGGCCCATCTGGGTGATTAAATAAGTCATGCCAGCAGGTGGTGATAACATTCATGCCAATCAGTAGTGGGGCAGTTAGACAATGGGCTGCTACAATAACAACCCCCCGCCCTGAGATACTGGCACCCCCTACTTCAAAATCCATTACTGCATAGCCTTGATAGGGGATGGATAACCCATTGGCTGCTCTAAGTGTCAATTTGTTGGGGGCTGTACCATGTGATAGGGTGTCTGCTGGATAATGCTGGTCGAATACACTCTGTTGCATCAATGTCACTTGCGAACCAGTGTCTATTAGTCCGATCAGGGGCACACCGTTCACTTTAACCTCAACTTTGGGGCAATTACCCACAAATATGGTCCCTTGTCCTGCTTCCCCCAAATTCCCTGCTACTTGGACCTCAGTAGCAGGACATACTAGTTTAAATTAGCATTAGACTCGGATGGGGGCCTACAGAACCTGGCAATATGCCCTGCGCGCCCACACCGGCGGCATATAGGCTTACTGTCTGCAGCCCAGGTGTTGGGTATGTATGTCTGGAGCCTCCTCCGGTGTGGCGGCTGATTGGGGTGTTGGGGGTATGGTGTAGGCTGGCCTGCAATCGGTTGTAACTGCCAGGTCATTTCCTGCCTTAATGCATTCATCTGCCCCCTCACTTCCTGGAGGAGCTCCTTCCGGAAGGTCTCAGCCCAGGCATCTTTCCCTGTTGCTGGTTGGGAAACAGAGGACTCACCCACAGCTTGAGCAACGATTTCATGTCCAGCCCCGGGCGGCTGTTCACATTCCAGCTCAAAAGTTTCTTCCAAAACTGTGTTGAAGGTGGCGTCCGGGTTACGGCGTGCATAAGCCCTGATTTCGGCATTACGGATTCCCATCAATAGCTGGTCTAACAAGTGACTTTCATCAAGGGGGCCATTTGGGTCTCGTTTCTTTAATCTATGGAACAATTCCCGCAGCCTGAGGACATAGGATCTCAAACTCTCACTGGAAGTCTGAATACAGCTAAAAAATTGCGACCTTAAAATTGCCACAGGGACTTGATCTCCATACAGAGTATCTAGACGGTTTAAAATTATTGCTACAGTATCACGGTCTGTGTCCCCTAAAACACAAACCTCCCTTTTAGCTTCATCAGTTAATGCCCCCAATACTATGCTGACTTTTTGCTGTTCATTAAACTCCCCTGACTGCAATAAACTCTGAATTTGCTCTTTCCACTCATTCAATTTTAAATCACCACCCGCCCCTTTAAATTTAGATCCAAGGTGCAGCCGCATACATTGGCATCATCATCATTTCCAAAATAGAGAAAAGAGAAGAAAAAAAAAATATATATATAATGCAATAAGATGCGTATATTAGCAACTGTATAACGTATATAAACAGGCTATGCAGTTTGAGTGACCTGTATGTGAAGCTCCAAACCAAATCCTGCCAACAACGCCAAATGTGAAATGGCAACAATATAGCCCGACAACGCCACCCAATTAGAGAGCTGGGACTCTTACAATATTGAAACAACTTTTTTCTGTTAGCAAGTTCTTTGGTTTGGTGGGAGCAACACAGCAGATTTACCCAGACAACAGCTTGAGTGTATAAAAATATACTGTATATATTTATTACAATACGTAGTTGAATATAAAAAAAAAGGTGTACACCATTCCACACTTATTCACACATTCAACTTAAAAGCTGGCTGTTCAAGCACACACATAAATGGGCCCCTTCGATCGGGATAGTCCACAGTCCACAAGGGGTTCCCCTAACACAAGTCCGTCTCGCGCCCAGCAGTGACTTCAACGCAGCCGGCGACCTGCCAATCACTCGCACACACCAACGCAATCACTCACACAAACAAAGAGAAAACCACCAATATCTCCACAATAAATAAAGAAGAAAACACAGCAACACAGCAATGAACACAGCAAAAAAAACACACACACACAGCAATGCAACGCTAAAAGAGCAGTCATGCAATTCACAAAATCACTGCAACTCATAAATTATATTTATAGATAGACTATGGTTAGTAGACAGTCTGGAGCTCGATTATGTGAGACGTAGATCTTGGAGAAAGCGAGGCCGCATAGCCGGACCAAAGGCGTCACTCACCATCAAACTGGGAGCAGACTAATCTAACTCCCAGTCCTGTTGCACAGCACTTCACACAGCCACAGGTGCAGGACGAACAAGACAGGGCTCCGGACAGCACACCGGCGGCGGCAACAATCCCAGCAGGCGAGAAGACGGAGAATCAGCAGATGAGAAAACGGATCACAGCAGGAGGGCAGGTGGAGAATCACAGCGGCCACCAGGCTTGATGCGAGGTCTGTCTGGAAATGCTCAATTTAGAAAGCGTCATGAAATGATTTTTGTTGCGAATTGGCGCTATACAAATAAAGATTGATTGATTAAATAACACACCAGTTTTGTTTCCGGAATTTTTTTAAGCATCTGTAAAACTTTTAACATAATCATAGTAGTTATTTTCCATGCAATCCTTTATTAACTGTGGATGTAATATAAATCCCCTCTCCTTGTTCTTCTTGCTAAGCACTGTGAGATCAGCATTAGGTTCAGGAAGTATTCATGGTGCTATTGAGAGTGGTTCCATCGGACTGATGTTATTTCAGTTGTTCTTTTGCTCTCTGCTCAACTGTTCAGCTAAAACTTTTAGCTTCTTCCCTCTCCTTGTCCCAAAAGGGCTTCATTGTGACTTGTGTTGGATTTGCTGAATTACGTTCCTCTTGGTGTTAACTCAGTAACTTAAAACTAGCTGTTCTCTCCTTAGTTCCAGTGGCATTTCTCCCATTTGTACTTGTAAAGCTGACACTGGAGTTGTTCTAATGACACCTGTACATAAACTTTAAGCCTGGTTTTTTAATATGGCCTTACTTTTTAAAATTGCGTTTGCTGCAGATCCAAAAGCTATACACTCATAATCTAATACTGATTTTATTTTTCCTATGTAAATGGTTTTCAGCTCCTCCTCTGAACTGCCACCTTACCGTGGTGGAGGGGTTTGAGTACCCGAATGATCCTAGGAGCTATGTTGTCCGGGGCTTGATGCCCCTGGTAAGGTCTCCCAAGGCAAACAGGTCCTAGGTGACGGGTCAGACTAAGAGCGGTTCCAGTGCCCCTGATGACAAGTATAAAAACAAGGACGTTCACGTTGCCTGGATTGGCGTTACCGGGGCCCCACCCTGGAGCCAGGCCTGGGGTTGGGGCTCTCAGGCGAGCGCCTGGTTCTTAGCCCGCGGGACCCGGCTAGGCTCAGCCCAAAAGAGTGACGTGGGCCCGCCCTCCAGTAGGTTCACCACCCGCAGGAGGGTTCAGAAGGGGCCGGTGTCATGTGATTTGGGTGGCGGTCATGGGCGGGGGCCCCCGCGACCCAATCCCCGGACGGTGACTCTGGCCATGGGGACATGGAATGTCACCTCGCTGGGGGGGAAAGAGCCTGAGCTAGTGCGGGAGGTTGAGCGGTACCGGCTAGAGATAGTCGGGCTCACCTCCACGCACAGTCTGGAGCCCAACTCCTTGAGAGAGGCTGGACTCTCTTCCACTCTGGAGTTGCCCGTGGTGAGAGGTGGCGAGCTGGTGTGGGCTTGCTTATAGCTCCCCAGCTCAGCCGCATGTGTTGGAGTTTTCCCCGGTGAACGAGAGGGTCGTTTCCCTGCGCCTTCGGGTCGGGGATAGGTCTCTCACTGTTGTGTGTGCAGAGTACCCAGCCTTCTTGGAGGCCCTGGGAGGGGTACTGGAGAGTGCTCCAACTGGGGACTCCGTCGTTCTACTGGGGGACTTAAACGCTCACGTGGGCAGCGACAGTGTTACCTGGAGGGGTGTGATTGGGAGGAACGGCCTCCCCGATCTGAACCCGAGTGGTGTTTTGTTACTGGACTTCTGTGCTAGTCACAGTTTGTCCATAACAAACACCATGTTCAAGCATAAGGGTGTCCATCAGTGCATGTGGCACCAGGACACCCTAGGCCGGAGGTCAATGATCGACTTTGTGGTCGTGTCATCTGACCTCCAGCCGTATGTCTTGGACACTCGGGTGAAGAGAGGGGCTGAGCTGTCAACTGATCATCACCTGGTGGTGAGTTGGATCCGCTGGCAGGGGAAGAAGCTGGACAGACTTGGCAGACCCAAACATATTGTGAAGGTCTGCTGGGAATGTCTGGCGGAACCCTCTGTCAGGGAGGTCTTCAACTTCCACCTCTGGGAGAGCTTTGACCAGATCCGAGGGAGGCTGGGGACATTGAGTCCAAATGGACCATGTTCTCCACCTCCATTGTTGACGCGGCTGTTCGGAGCTGTGGCCGTAAGGTCTCCGGTGCCTGTCGTGGCGGCAATCCCCGAACCCGGTGGTGGACACCGGAAGTAAGGGATGCTGTCAAGCTGAAGAAGGAGTCCTATCGAGCATGGTTGGCTCGGGGGACTACTGAGGCAGCTGACGGGTACATATCAGATCTTTTCCTGGCAATTAACTCTTAGTTTTCCTGAGAGCACAACTCAGGTCTGCCTTTATGAATGGTCCATTTATTAGATCATCAGTATCTTCATTTTGCCTTATTAGTCCTTTATTCTCAGTTATTGTACTTCCCTTCCTCTTTTCCCGTCTTTACAGATATTATTAGAGCTGTGCACTTTTAACAAAGGTACATGCCAACTGGTCTGCTTTTTTCTCATCTTTCACAGCTGTACTTTCATTACCAACTAAGACAGGATAATTCCCCATACTTTAGCAATTTTGTCCCCCTTTCCTATTGTACTACAAAATTTCCTCCAATAGATCTTTTTCAAACCTTTAATTGTTCTCCTTACCTTCGCCTGCAACCTTTTGTTTTCAATACAATTCTGGAAATTCTGATCTCTTTCTTAACTCTTTAAATTTTATTTCTCGACTTTATTACATTCTTTTGTCCACCATGATATATTGTCTTTTTATGCTTACCTTCCTTCCTTTCAGTTGATTGCTTTGCTGCCCCTAGGACAGTTTGATAAACAGAAAGATGTAATACATTGTTATCTTGATGTTTTGTATTACTAAAGTAAGATCAATTGTTGATTCGGAGCTATTTCTAACATTGATTCTTTTAACATTTCCATTATTCAAGCATGCCAAATTTTTGATTTCCATTAATTCTTCAATCACCTCTCCATTTCAATCATCCCATCATGTACAAATAACCACCTAGCCTTACAGCCGGCTGCTCCAGTTCTAATGAAACCTTCCTGCAAACTATCACTATTTTAGTACTTTTTGTCCACATTTCCAATGTCACATTACTGCCATCTTCTGGAGTAAATGAACTCCTCAAGAGTCTGGTGGTTTGTCAGATTTTCCCATTAATCCTGTTCTCCTGAGGAAGCTAACTGATGGGGTTGGACAGAACAGCCAGAAGTCATGGATAATGTTTTTGGTTTTTTAATTCTGTTTTAGTTACATTGACAATGGAAAATTGCTAATGTCACTAATTACAAAAAATTAAATCCATGTAATTTGTGTACAGCTGTCTACATTAACATTAAATAATCTGACCAAACCCTGCTATTCAAACATGCTTGTGTCCAGGAACTACCACAGCATAAAGAGTACATCCTGCGACTGGATCTTCTGTTCTGTCAGTAAAAACCTTCACATAGTCAGTATACAGTACATTCCTTACAGCTGTAACACATAGTGTTTTGCTGTTGCATCTCCCCTCCAGCCAAGCTCTTCCTTTCCCAGCAGACCTGGAGTACTTTTTGGTTGGCTGACTCACAAAGATATCCAATAGTCAATAAGAAGCTGTTTTCTGCATAAACATAGTGGCATTCTCCTGACTTGATTCGTAGGACACACGCAGGTGAAATTCTTACTGCTCCCACACATAATCTGAAAGCCCGGCCCTGAACCATGTCTTATCCTCCAGGAAAGGTTTTTGACGCAGACCCATAAATTAAACTTCAATAATCTAACCTCTGTTTATTTGTTTATTGCACGTTCCTTCATCCTGAATCCTCTTTGATGCCCTGCAAATATGTCCTCTTCCTTTGATAGTACATAAATCTTTTATTATTCATCCACATTATTGAATGTGAAGCTTGTGTCGGCGTCTATAAGACCCCTATCTATGTAAGGACAGCTGTATGTTTCGGTGACTATGCCTTCAACTGAAAAATCTCTGTGGGACAACATTAAAATGTCATACACCTCTTTATACTGTTTGGTGTGTTTCCATTTGATTCTAATGAGGCAAGGGATATGTAAGTCCCAATGAGAAACTATGAATCCACACACTAAACACAAAAGCTAAATATTTGTCCTTGTACATTTTCTTTATCTAATTATGACACTGTTAATCCTATACATTCTAAATTCCATTCAAATGAGCAGTTTGTGAAGGTATTTTAAAGGAGATACATGTATATGCACTGAGAGAATATCGATGGCTGTGTAAAAACAAATCAAATCTGAAATCTCTCATGTGTATGTTTCCATTTAGTTTAACTATATCTTAATATCAGGTCTTAAGAATTTTAATCAGCTATCTGAACACTCTATGATTGATATCAAAGTGTCTGTGTGAGTCTATTTAATGCTCAGTAATAGGAGCTGTGTGCCTAACTCAAATTAATCGGAGAGAGTGGGAATGTGTGGAGGACTGTCATTACAGTAGATTTAATTTCAAACAAAAACGAAGCATTCTTGTAAGGCTTTTAGTACAACAATTAACCCTGACCATGGCGTACACAACAAGCTCTTACCATAAATGTCTTTGCAAGCAATGATTAGATAATAATTGTAATAAAAACTTTACGCAACACAAGGATATCTACAAACTAAATTAAATTCTATTTGCTCTTACTAGCAAAAGTAAACTCTGAGGGTGTAAGTATGAATCATAGAATCAGTAATGTAGAAGAGATATCATTCACCTGTGGACCAGCCTCTAATCCCTGCCCATTCTTATCCTGAATGAATAAAACCCTTAACATTAAAGACTACAACACCATTTATGTAATCTAGTATCCCAGAGATCACAAGAGCAGTATTTGGCTTGTATTCACCATGGTACGACCGAGATGGCTGTGGACCAATCCTTTGTGTTTAATGACCATGGCTATTTCAGGTAAGTCATGCTCAGGCATTAATAGCTAATATTTCTATCAATTACAGGTCATTCAGGAAAGCTAGATGTCCTGCTTGAAAGATTATTCTGTTGTTTTTCTTAAACACTGGTACGGTTCGATAAAATGAGACATGTGAAATAAATATAAAATCTGTGGTGATTAACTGAATAAACTGAGAGACAACAGATTTTAGATGCCAAAATCCTAGTGGCAATATAAACATGCAGCTATGAATCATGCGTCTGAACAGCCGGTATCAGAAGCCTTGTTTTAAATGGTAGTGTTATTATTTTGAAATCATTTTGGCATTAAAAATTATATGTGGTTGTTTTATAGCTGTCAGTCATATCACACAGTCTCCCTCCACTGATAGAGTTTTATAGGATTGTGTATGTTAAAATTTGCCATTCTTCTGAGCTCATCATTGACCTTGGAAGTTGCATTTATTATGGTTATAAATTCCCCTCATCTAAATGATGAACAAAGAACCTCCCAACAGCTGCAGTCCCAGGGACGCAAATCAGTGCAATATATAAAAAAAAGGCCAGGCTTATTCTACTGTTGATCCAACATGAAACTGCTTGTTATCCAGACAAGGTCACATATTTCTATAACTGATATTTTCATATTCACTTGATATATTTTTGAGTATTTTTTATCATGATTTTCAGACAGTCTGTCGACAGCTCATTCAATAGAGTTGAGAATAGAATACATAACAATGCCATACTAAAATTCAAGACAACCTGATGGAGTAAACTGGATGGTTGGAACCTACAAATAGGGTCTGCAGTTGGAAGGAGAAGTAAAGAACAGCTGCAATAGACCTTATGTTTCTTAAATCAGTCACTTATATTTAGATAGTGCTTTTGACAATATGAAAATGATCTCTATCCACATTTTGCTACACTAATGTCCAATCAAGCCTATATACAGGGTTTTGAGGTGACAAATCAGATCCAAAACATGAATGTGTGATCCATGTTTTTCTCCCAGTTTAATGATTATATGTCCCACTGAAACCTGCAGGGCTTGTGGCTTTTCAGTCTCTGCACCTGAAAGACGTTCTTAGTGCAGAGCAACTCAGCTCTGCTCAATACAGCGCCTTCTACCTGCCAGTGGAGATCACCAACAGAAATTTCAGCTCTGCACTGCTCAATCCAGCATCTGAGAAGTATCAGACCATGTATAAAGAAACCACTGTCTTGGTAAGATAAATAATAACTGACAATGTACCACCAGGGTTGTATCTACAGTTTAGGACAGTGAGATCATGTCCTGGACATGGAAGACGTTGTTATTTGTTTTTCATATCTGCAAAAACTAAAATAACTCCTCTGTGAAATAACACTGTGATCTTATTGAATAAATGTCCTCACAAAGTTATATTTTAGTATTATTCTTGACATTTCGACTGTATTCACGAAAATTGTATTCAGACTTTATTCTCGACATTACGATGTGCATAATGAAAAAAATAAGAAACATTTCCCTCGTCCCTGGCCCTTCTTCCATAGATAAAGCAAATTTAGGGCTCTTATGTCATCTTTACGTTTTCATGCCAGTGAACACTATTTTAGCTTATTGGCTAGCTTACTTAGCCTATATAGTTAGAAAACTATCTTGCTAACCCCACAGTAGCTCATTTAGCTTCAGTGCTAATAAGGTACTAGAGTCTAATAAGTTGATTCTAATTACTTAAAGACATGCAGTTAGGGATTTTGTTCAGTTTTACTGAGGAGTTTTGTTCAATTGCACATACTTCATTTTGGGAATATTTTACTTCCAATAAGCACACTGAAATAGCCCTGATGATGTAAAAGGGGTGTGATTGGCTGATCACAATGTTGGTCCAGGAAATTCAACAGCGTACTGCAGGAATTAATTCTGAAACCCAGGAAATAAGTTATCATTTTTGCACATCCCTTCTCTCAAAGTCAATGGGCTTTTATGCAAGGGTTTTCTGTAAGAAGCCTGAAACACGGTCTGTCTGAACAATACCTTAAGAGATTCCCACTACAACCTAAACTACATCAGTAAATACCCCACCTTTGAATAATAAAGTGTATATATGCCTTAAAAAGGGCAGTCGTTAACCGGGCCTTTAAATGACACCAGGCCTGATACAGACTCATGAGTCACTCTGTCTCCTGCAGTCCCTTCAAGAGATACCCTTCAGCATAAAGAAACAAGACAACAGAAGAACTGAAACACAGTGTACAAGATTACATGTTTTACCTCTGTATTTCAAAGTGACTGTATATGGTGTTGAGTGACATTGTTTTCTGTTCTTGTCTTTCTTGTTTGCAGCTTACAGGTGTCTATGGCTGCGCTGATAGCACTGTATGTCAGACAAATAACATGTATTCAGGTGTTGTTGGAATGACCTTCAGGTATTATCAATATCATTTATGCTTTAATCATCAACAAATTATATTTAGGTGTTTACACTAGTAAAGCAGTAAAGTACACTAGTTAGGTGTTGGGGCGACCATGGCTCAGTTGGTAGAGCGGGTCAGCCTATGTTCGGAGGGTCAGCAGTTCGATCCCCTGCCAATTGGGTCATGGTCGTTGTGTCCTTAAAAATAAATAAAAATGTGAACAACTTTCTTTTCACAGCTCTGGGTCAGTGATTGCCAATGCAACTATAGTCTTCAATACCTCCTCTATCAATCACGCAGTTGTCTTTTACTACTTTCAACTCAATGTCAACAAGGTGCAACCCCAAACTCTCCTGGTCAATATGGACTATACGACCAGTAAGATATCACGTTCTACCAGCTCGTTCCTACTGCTCCTCCTCATTTTGAACATGTTGGCTCTTCATGTGAAGTTTTGTAATCACTTCTCCTTTTTTTCAGTCGACAAAATAAAAAGGACTGCTTTCCCGGCTGCTACTACAACTACCACAACTACAACACGTACTACCACTACAACACCTACCACAACAACACCTACAACTACAACAGCTACTACAACTGTGACACCTACCACTACACCACCTACCACAACTACAACAACACCTACCACAACACCTACCACGACTACAACGATACCTACAACTACGACACCTACCACAACACCACTTACCACAACTACAACAACACCTACAACTACAACACCTACTACAACTACAACGCCTACAACTACAACACCTACCACAACTACAACTACACCTACAACAACTACAACTACACCTACAACAACTACAACTTCAACCACAAAACCTACCACAACTACAAAAAGACCTTCAACTACAACACTTACCACAACTACAAAAACACCTACAGCTACAACCCCTACTACAGCTACAATACCTACAACTACAACCCCTACCACAACATCTACAACTACAACATCTACCACAACTACAACACCTACGTTACCTAATTCAACTACCTATACTTCAACACCTATAAATACAACATCTACCAAAATGCCTACTACAATGCCTACAACACCTACAACTACAACACCTACTACAACTACAACATCTACCACATCATCCGCAACTACAACATCTACCACAACGGCAACAACAGCTACAACACCTACAACTACAACACCTAACACATCGCCTACAACACCTACAACTACAACACCTACTACAACTACAACCACTACTACAACTATAACACCTACCACAACTACAACAACTCCTACAACACCTTTAACTACAACACTTACCACATCATCTAAAACTACATTACCTACCATTGCAACATCTATTACAACTATAACAACAGCTACAAATACAACTACAACACATACCACAACTACATCTACCACAGTCAGAGATCCTGGAACAACATCTTCAAGCCAAAGGAACTCCTCTACTGATGACACAATCATGGTTTCAACCATCAGCACTACCCATTGGAACCGCAGCCACACCTTCACAACAGAAGCAAGAAAAAAGCCAGTTGTGGACAGCACTACACCTGACAAACACAACGTTTTAACTGGACAGCCCAGTGATCCCCAGACACCAGGAGGTGGCAGCAGCAGTGGGAACAGTGATTGGGTACCTGGATGGGGTATTGCCCTCTTAGTATTAGCTGCTGCCATCTTGTTGCTACTCATAATCATCTTTATCATAATGGTGAGTTATTAAGCAGGTCTTACATAATCTCCTTAATAATTTCTTAACTCTTTTTTGATGATGGCTTCGTCTGGCTGGATGTTGCAGAAATATTACTGCTAACTTGATTAGAAATGGTTATATTAGCAGGAATGGGGTCAATGAAAGTCTGCTTTGACATAACAACCGTTTGTTTGTGGCCAGAGAGGTATTTGCCTTCAGGCAGGCACAGAACATACAGACTTGTTGGCCCCAAGCTGTAGTCTTTGCGGTGTGATCAAGTGCAGCTTTTCTGGCCAAGACAAAGGAGATGTGAGGTGTGGAACAGCCAGCCTTTGTCACAGCTAGTCAGCTAGTCAATTGTGTGTGTCAGGGCCTTAAGGACACTGACCAAGCGACAGTACTTGATAAATTAGGAGTGTGAATGTGCTGGCAGAGATCACTGCTGGTATTTCTCCACCTTCAGTTGATCATTTTAGTTATTTATTAGATTTTGTACACATTATATCTTTAATATCTGAAAATCAGGCTGTGTCTCTCTGAATATACAGTACTTTTGTCATGACAGTCAAACACATAACTGATCAAATTAAGAATGGCTGATCAACATTCGATCCTGTGAGTGCCCAGGGCCTGCCTAATGTGGTGAATGTTGACTTACTGCAACAGAGCCAGAACTGAAGCTGCACAAGTCAATATTTGGAGCTTAACAACACGCAGAAGGTTACTGATGGAATTAGTTGTTCAATCAGACACAAACGTTAATGTTATAGTAATTGCACTGTACATTTATATGTCTGTTCTGAGCTACTGTAGAAACATGACAGATTCTGTGGGAGAGGATGTACTCCCTTCGTAGATATAAAAAATTATATTATATTCCTTAATTTCTGCCAGTGGATCTCCCTAAATCCTCCACACTGGATCTTTCAAAAGCCATATCATTTGTAGAAGGAGCTGAATCAGGACGAAGCTTCCTGACATGGTTGTTCACTCTAATTTCTCCTCTCAGAACTCTGTTTTGATGCTCTATATTCCAGTTGATTCGATTGTGTTGTAAGAAACCTCAAAGTGGCAACATGGACACTACTCAGGATCCATTCTACCCAGAAAAGAAACAACCCCCCCAGGACCAACTGCCAGTGTACACACCTCAAGCCCCAGTGACACCAGGACCAGGATCAACTCCCATCATTGTAAATACGACCTGTGCAGTGTTTTTGTTTTGCTTATACATTTGTATCACTTTGTTTGTGGAAATACACTGTTGACAGTGTATTTCAACAGTGTATTAAAACATTCCCCGTCAAAGAATCTTCTGATCTTGTCCTCTCATGTTTTTCAACAGGGGGACACACCCAAGAAGAACAGGACAGGGTTTTATGCAGTGAATCCCTGAGACAGTCTCGATGAATGATATCCATCAAGCAACAGGTGGGCAACTTAATTCATCCAAGTCCAGGCCCAAAAGTCTGAGACCATTAGTCAAGAAACTATTAGTTTGCATTTGTTTTGACTGTAATAATATTTTTTTTTTCACAACAAATTACATTTTCAGCTTAATGCCTCCAGTGAAAAGTCAAAATTTGAATAATGAAGGTCAGAATATCTCAGTTTTTGCTTTGTCCCCCTTTTGCTTTTGACAGCATGCACTCAAGCTGCATGGACTCCACAAGTTAGTGTAAAATCTGCTAACTCATTTTATCCCAGCATGATGTGACAGTGTTACACAAAGCTTCTTATGATGTTGAGTTCTCGTCTTTCTTAGTCTTCAAGTGCCTCCATAAACTTTCAGTGGTGTTAAGGTCAGGTAACTGTGGAGGACAGTCCAGGACAGTCATGACTCCTTGGTCTTTTTTGGTCTTCAGTCGTTGTGTCAAAGCTTTGAGGTTTGTTTGGGCTAATTATTCTACTGCAGTATCAATCCTTCTCCACAAAGATCAAACCAGAGGGTGGAGCACTTCTCTGAAGAATGAAGTGGTGCTTCTCCTCAGTCAGTTCTGTGCACGGCAACCTCTTGTACACACGTAATTATGTCGTACTGTGCCAAAGCACACCTCTTTCAACTATGCCAGGGCCAAGAAAGTCTGGGCATGGTACAGACTGCCTGGTGTGAGTGGGCCCTTACCTTTTGTTTCCCCAATCTTTTCCAGGCATATGTGACAATATCAGAAATTGCTCTCAGACTTCTATAGCCCACTGTTTACTCATGGACACCCAGCTTTATAGGAACAGACCTTTTGGATTTGATATGTCCACACTCTGAGTCTGGTGAATTGCTGTACAATGAGAGAACAATAGCTTTCTATCCTTCATCTGTCCAATCACATTGAATTGAAAAGGAAAAGGTCAAACTTAAAATCAATGATAACTGACTAAGAGAACACAAGAAGCTCTCTGAGCATGTGACACAGCTCTTGCGTGATGTTTGCCCCAGGTTAATCTTGAAATAATCAAAATAATGTTTGATTAATGTTACAGCTTAATTGTAATCTGACAGAGATAAGAACACTTGATGAGTCACATCCTGTGCTAAGAGGCTCTGTAATTAGTTTTGCTAGGAGGCCCAGGATAAGCTCAGTAGCCTGGTTGAATTTTCAAACATGTTTTTAAGCCAACTGGATAACTTAAATATGCCTTTCAGATGAGTTTAATCTATTTTCTTTGTTTCTGTATCTGTTGAAACTTTTGATACTTTTATTGTCACTCTCAGGTGAAAAACACAAAGTTGGCACATTTCTTTAAGTTGAGGTGATGGATTACATGCCATTAAACCACAGATATCGAACTTGTTCGATTTCACATTGCTAGATTTGAGTTAGGTGCATGTTTATGAAAATCAAGCAAGGTGATACAGTACATTCTCTTTAATGAGTTGAAAACATTCTCCTATCCGACTCATAGAAACTTTAGGTTTATCTCCAACATGCACCAAGCCCAACACAAGGTGATACAGGTGTTTTTTTTATCACAGGAACATTGTAATAAATGACTAAATAAATAAATACAGCTGAATTTTTATTTGTAACTGATTGCTGTTATATAACACCTTTGTGGAGGGAGTGACCTCTGTCACTCTCAACAATAGGTCCTAATCATGGCTCACTCATTAGATTTGTTACTCACATCAAGGCAGTCTGACAGTCGAGGAAGCTGGACGTTGTATGAGATTAATAAACAAAGCCTACTCACCCAGACAACAAAATACATGCTTTCCTTTATGTATATGTATAAGAACTCCATATTTAAATCACACAAACTGAACAAACAACAAGCTCCTATAGCATGACCAACACATATCTGTGATAAGCTGTTAAAATCACCTGAACCACTATTTTAAATCAGCATTCAAGGGTATATGTATTGCTGCTATTAGATCATGCTATTAATGTGAGAGGTTACTGAGGTTCTCAACAAATATATGAAGGAAGAAGAATGTGTGGAATCAAGTGATATCTCTGCTGTACCAATTCTGTTCATTTAAACTGTCCATAATGATTCCAACAGTGTTATAGGAGTGTTATGCAGACCACTGGACTGCTTTTCTAAATCTGATGCCTACATTTCCCACAATGCAACTTAGCCACTAAGTGACATTCCTGTAGGCAGTTTATCAGATTACATGCAGCTTCCTCTGGAGCCACAAAAGGCTTTTGTACTACTTTTGTCACATAGAGACACTTAAATGTGTGTGAAATTGGTGGAGTTAACCTTTCAGAAGTGTGGGCCTGCCTCAAAAATGCATCAGGTGAAATGTCAGCATACTTACTGAACCACATTTGTGCTTGTGCTTTCAAGGCAGGCTTCAGTAAGCAGAGGCAGAGTGAAGAAAATGACACCTGCAACAGTCAAGAGCAGCATGGGCAGTGTACAGCACAGATTAACACTTATTTATTACACAGTTGTTTCCTTTTTATTTCAGTTCCAGTTCAGAATGCTTAAGTATAAATTGTATATACTCATATAGACCGTAGTAACATTATTTATCTGCATAGCAATATTTAATACAAACCAGTGATGAATAGCTGATAAGTTTTCTTTAGTAATGTTTCTCTGCATGATTTTAGGAACATAAATCACATTAGAGATTAAAAGAACCAAATATGTGCCCTTGAATATGTGCGTCAAATGTCACTTTTTTTTTTTTTATTGTATGTTAAATTGTTAAATACTGAAAAAAAATCTGATTAAATCTGTCTCAAACCTGCCAGTGTTTTCGCGTGTTTGGATCTTTTGCTCTGTATTTCTACCCTCCAGACAGCCAGACTTATGCATAATTCATCTTCATCCACACAAACATACAAAAAACATAGCCAGACATAAGAAAATAGCGAGCATCAGAGACATCCCTAAACATATTTAAAGTTTAAAGTTTTAAAATCCTCTGTAATTCATCCTAAGGTATGCAGTACTAAAAGGCAGTCTTTACTTGAGAGGGAACAGGAGTGTAACAGGCCTGACATCTGCTCTGGTTCTAAATGAGAGAATAGATGTAATAGACCCAGGCAGATTTTTGAGAAGACAGTTATTAATGAAACAAAGTGATATACTTCTCTTCCTGTTGCTATGAGGGCCACCTGACTTTTTCATTTCCTACTGCAGCTGGCACTACTTTTCAGTTTAACATCAGAGAGATGTTGGACTCAACCATCTAATATTAGAAAGACATCGAATTTTGACTTAAAACCAACCAAATGTCAACATCAGTACTGTATGTCAACTTGATGCTGGTATTAAACGTTTTCCTGTCTTTTCATTTAAATATATTAAAAATGTATTTAAACATAAATATAAACATCATCCTCAGTAATGAGGCTGTCTCCTGTTATGAAACACAACAATAAACTGCAACATTGCCGTATTAAGGTCAAGTGAGGAGCTCCATAGACACTACAAAGAAGTTAGTGTTATCGTAACATTTGATTTCAGTGGTAGAGTCTTAGCTTGAATTTAGTGATGAACTGTCTCAATGACTTTCCCAAATCCATGTATTAACATCCTTTATACATTCATATTGGTGTTTGATGCCGCATGTGGGGTCACCGACATTCTGAATCTTTTCAGGAAATTACGGATTGTAGATGGCTAAATACCTAAAACTCATGCATTGATAAACATACCTGTTTGCTGTTTTCCAAACTGTTTTGCTTATGTGGTTTTGGACAAAGTGTTGAGCCCTGCCCCACCCTTGCTTGTTAACAGCTTTCGAGGATAATCCTTTGATTCCCAACTATGATCCTGTCACCTGTCACCAATGCACATGTTTACCTGTGGAATCATCCAAACAGGTGTTTTTTGTGTGTAAATATTTGATTGTGATGTTTTCCTCAGGGTTCTACAGGGACTTGTGATGGCAGCATGCAAACATATACCTGTTAGGAACGTATTGTAAAATTGAAACTACTGTTTGAATGGTATTGTGGTGCCACAGTACTGGGCAGGTAACACCAATGATAACTCCTCTCTAAACTCTTTTAACAGTAGCTAATCAGTGCATTAACCACAATGATATAATACTGAGTGCTGCGTAAACACTTAACTCCTGCTCTTTCTTCCGTGCTGGAGAGGCAACTTTTACTCAGAGCAGTTAATCGGAAGATTAATGGTTGCTGCGTTGTCAGTAGAATAGTAGGCAGAATGGAACAGCACAATGCAGGGTGTAACCAAATACGATCCTAATGTGGCCACATACACACCCACACACGCACACGTGCACACACGCGCAAACACACACACAAGACACACACACACACGCACGCGCGCGCGCACACACACACACAAGACACACACACACGCACGCACGCGCGCGCGCACACACACGCACACACACAGCACTCTCTTGGTATCATTGCTGGAGGAGATGTACTGTAGGTGAATCTTAAGGTGTGTTGCTGAGTTTAGTATCAGTCCCTTTTTCAATGTGAGAAATGCAATTATATAACAATGATTCAGTGGTTCATTTTATTAACCTGCTGATTGTAGTGCGAAGCATTTAAATGAAATGCTTAAAAAACACAAAGTTTCAAGAGGTAAGATAAGGGATGTTGATATTGGACTGTATGTAAAAAACAATTGTCCAGCAGAAAATGCTCTGACCCCATTGTTTATCACACCAATGTCATGATGTGAGGTGGGAAAGCACCACAAAACTAACTCATACAGGTGTAAAATGCATTTTCTACATAGAAAAGATCTAATTTACCATTCCAGCTCAGAAATGTACTGTATATTTATATTTATCTATTTTATTTAATATAATATGTTAATCCCAAAGTGGGATTACACTCAGATTACACACAGGCGCACACACAAACAGTGTAGAGGAGATGAGTGAAGGGGCTTGAACCAGCAACCTTCAAGTCCCCAAGCCAAGTCCCTACGGACTGAGCTATAGAGCTATAGAGCTATAGAACAACAGGAGTGAGCAGTTTACTCCAACGTTCTACACTACACTATGCTACTGTGTACAGCACAAATGGGTACCAATCGACACCAAATGGTCTGAAAGGAGCCCTGTCCATCACTGAAAGTGCTTATAATGGCCACTTAAAGCAGCAGAACTGAACCACAGAGCAATAGAAGAAGATGGATGGGTCTGATGTCCGTTTTGTAACATAGAAAGAGATGGCACCAGCAAAACAACTGGATAGGTCAATTATTTGCATTTCCCAAAAGGATATTCCCCAAACTACAGTGACACATGTACCGGGCCTTCATCGTACCGTCACAGTTTGGTTTGTTAGTTTTAGTTAAACTGATAACGTTTTTAAAAAGTTAAAATAAGTACACTACTTCTGTCAGATCAGTTACAAGCATATCTGCATCACCTAACCCCAAATTTCCACCACATACATTTCCGCTGTGTTACGGCTCCGATCCGGTTTTGCTCCGCCCTCCACCATCCGGCAACCCCCACCGAACAACACGAAGTGTTTCCGGCCGAAGGATTAGCAGAATAGCTTGTGTTTGTCTCTTTTTTGAGATTTGTGTGCTGGTGTCAAAACAGTGTTTTATTTTGAAAAGTAACCGGTTGCTATATTGTTATTTCGGTGTTTGACTTCCTGTCTGCACGGTGCTAAATTCAGCTGAATTGCTGCATCGTGCTCCGGCATCCGCCAGATATAGAAGTCCTGCGTATATGTTCTGGAGACTGACGGAGCTGGAACGGAGCAGATACACAGCGCAGCGGACCTGGTGGAAATGAACACAAAGACTAAAGTGAAACCTATCAGCTTCACTGGCGTGGCGGAGAAGTAATGCAGCAGACACATATCCAGTGGAAATTAGGGTTAGTCATTTATGCAGCTATTTCACGTTACGTTTTGCTACACTACACTATGCTACGCAACAATAACGCGTCGTGTACGTTACGTTGTGTACGTTACGTTGTGTGCGTTACATTGTGTACGTTACGTTGTGTACGTTACGTTGTGTACGTTATGTGGCATTGCATTATGTTACCTATTTGGTGTTTTTTCTGATGAAGATGGGATCCACCAGGATGCAATATGGGAAGAGTGCTGTTCTCTGCAATGTTCTGCTCAGAAACCTTGGGACTTGGTTACTTTGACATATGCCACCGATCCAAACATTGCAGACCACGTTCACCCCTTCATGGCAGCAATATTCCCTGATGCCAGTGGCCTCTTTCAGCAGGATAATGTGCCATGCCACACTGTTCAAGAATGTTTTGAGGAACATTACAGAGTTCTCGATGTTGATCTTGCCTCCAAATTCCAAAGATCACGGTCTGATCGAGCATCTATGGGATGTGCTGGAACAACAAGTCTGACCAATGGAAGTCCCACCTCACCACTACCAGGAGTTCAATGCTCTGCTGCTAAGGTCTTGGTGTAACATACCACAGCGCAACTTCAGGCGTCTGCTGGAGTCCATGACTCAACAACAGGTCAGAGCTATTTTAGTGGCACAAGGGCAACCTACACGTTTAATGTTGTTGTTGATTGATGTTGTTCATAAAGAAAAAGAACCCTTAATGTGTACTGTAAAAGTCTTTGTTCGCTTAATTGACATTGGCAGGGCAAGTGGATGACTAAGAAAACCAGCATCATTTAAGGACAGCGTCACACAAATGCTTTATCTGTTTCCAATTAAACAAGTATTCATTCAGTCCTATGTTATCCAGATAAAGGCCATATGAAAAGGGAGTGCCTACAATGTTGTGGGTTGCATGCTTTCAGCCCCACACTTCTGTGCATGTGACTCATACTGGTGAAACAGTGTTTCATGTTATTTGTTGATCTATGCTTAAAGTAGCCATGAATCATACAGCTGACTTGAACATGAATGAATAGATATTTAGTCGATGTGAGGGAATTATTTTGCAATTCAAGTTTTTATTGTTTTTGTCTTTGGTGTATGACAGTACAACAATTCACTTTGTGAGACAAACCTTGTTAATTACCACCTACATAGTATCAGTGGTTAAATGAGGAAAAGAAACATGGTCAAGTAAATCAGTACAAAACAAAGGCACTAAGGACACAAACGTAGCTTAGAAAACATGTAACAGCATGTGGCAGTGTTCATACAGCAGGTTTATCAGCCAGTGTGATATGAGTCCAGAAAAGATCCCACATTGATGCTTTTCGGTTGGTTCCATCACTCATCCTGTTGAGCATATGGTCACAGGAAGCTGTTCTCCTCATCATATTTGCCCATTCTTTTAGTTAAGTAGATTTAAGCTTTTTTCCCAGTATTATCCCAGTGGCCACTGTGGTGCTCACCAAGATCACTGAGAATTCTCCGTCCAAAATGTTGTGTATTTGGGTTCTGTCTCAAAGTAAACACAGTCTTAGTGATACAGGTAAAGTCCTTTCCAGCCAGTTGCTCAAATATTCCAGAATTGTCCTCCAGAAGGGCTGTATAACTGGGCATTCCCAGACGCAGTTTGAGAAAGTGCCTATGTCTGTCTCTCTGACATTTCCAGCACAAATTGCTATTTAAAAAACCCACTCTGTTGAGTCTTGACGGTGTCCAATATAATCTCTGTGTTATCTTATATTGGGTGAATTTCCCTTTAGCTTCCCATATGTACTTCCCATAATTTTCCGCCATTCATTATTCTCAATTATACATCCCAAATCCTTCTCTCAAAGTCTCTGTAAACCTTTACAGTCAACAGCAAGCGGTTGGTTTGTTGTTCTGTACAAACAGAAGCACGGTGTTGCTCCACTGGTAACCTGAAGCAGTCCATGATGTGGTTTCTATCTTTGAACTGGATCCTGGAGGTTCTACAGTTCCGGATTTGTAAATATTTCCAGAAATGTTCTTTTCCTCAAAGGCTATAGTTCCTCATCAGAACTGGTCAACTAAGGACAGTTCAGAAGACTTGGATGTCTTACACCTTTCTCCTTGATCGAGGAGGCAGAAACATTTCAAGCATTACCAGACTCATCCGTACATACACAAGGACTCTATTGGCTATTGGAATCTAAACAAGAAACTGTTTAGTCACACTGTGTGGTCACATGTCATACACTCTAATAGGAAACAGTCTGTCCGTCTGTCTGCAAGAGTCTGAAGCAGAGTACTTCATATCCATTGGCCATGATGCTTGCCCCGGAGACAGAGACATATCAGGACAGCTGTACTGACCAGTCCTCCTGAGGAAACACAAAGGTGAACTAGCCCCAGAGGAGACTGTGACACTTCACCTTTAATAACCCAAAGAAGGAAAATTCCTTCAGTCTATACAGTATGTGTATGATTACTGTACATGGCATCTGCAGGATGAAAATGAATGGTGAGGAGAGAAACTTTCTCTTCTGACTGATATGATCTTCCATCATGGTACCTTACCAAACCAACGTTGATGTTATGTTGTTTGTCACTTTGCTAAAACTTATTCTAATTTTATTCTATTAACCAGAGTGGCAGAAAAATTTTGGAAAACTTTTACTCAGTTAAAAGAAGCAACAACATTATGAAGCTAATTTTGATTATTTATTAAATACACTCAGCGATGTAACAGTGGCCAGAAGTGTCTGAAAAACAGTAAGTTCCTCTTTGGTCATCTAACAGCATCAGTGTATGTTTCCACTCTGTCAGAATTCTGTTCTCTACTGACACCTACTGCTCTCAGCACTGAGCCGCATGCCAAATAGGATATAACTCAGATCAGTAATCTCTGTGCCTATATTTCTCAAATGTATTTACATGTGAATAATTAATTGCATTTCACACATTGAAAAAAGGATTGATGCTAAGCTCAGCAATACACTGTAAGATGTAGCTTCACCTACAGTACATCTCCAGCAATGATACCAGTAGAGAGTGTGT
>CAEMYA010001018.1:12803-32340 GCA_903131615.1 Diplodus sargus | reverse complement strand
ATGCAGACAGTGACAGGCAAGGCGCTGAGCTTACATTGTCATAAGACATGCGGGGCATCGGTCTTCATTAGCTGCATGGTTCAGTTGTCTCAAATAGTAGAAAAGTGTAGAAAAAAGTATGAAAGCCTGGCCAGATAGAAAAAGAGAAGTGATGAAGACCACAAAGAAAAAATAAAAGTGACAGAGAGATGTCATGTCAAGTCAAACTTGTAGTTGTGACAGTAGAAAATTTGCCAAGTCCACCAAGTCAAGGGTGCGTGTGACACACGTGGACTCTTATATAAGTAATGCGGTATTAAGTTAGTTAAAGTGAGAAGTCTTGTGGCAATTGGTGGACTCTAGTGCTTAGGGGCCTCATCCTCAGTTTGAGACAAAAGCCAAATTGCAGTGCATGTAGTGTGTGACGTGTGAGTTGTGATGAAATTAAGCTGAGTGTTAAAAGATGTGGTTCGGGGCCCAGTTGTGTTCAGTGTTGTTGTGCTTATTGTGTCCTCTGAAGCTGTGTGTGCACGGTGAGATTCAGTTAAAGTTGATGTGAAAGCTGATTGTTTGTCCATAGAATTAATTATAAGTAATCTATCTATTAAATGTGCATTATTAGAATATAATATACACAATGCATAGGTATTGTGATTGAAATTGGAGTGTATGAATAGGGACTTTTTATTGCAGTTCTCATTGAGACAGCCTGGGCAAATGAGTCACATTTTTGCCTCACAACCTAGAAGGGACAGTTCAAGTCTTGTCTTGGTCATAGTTTCAAAATGTGGATAAGTGAGTGAAAAAGTCATTTATCGATAAGATTTCCTTGCCCTCCATTCTAAACTGAGTAGTATGCTTTATAGGTGATTTTCACCTTCGGCTAAGGTTGTTCCTGTAAATCAGAACTAGGTCTCAAAGGACCTGCCCGGTAAGATATAGGTGAGATAGAATTGAAATATGCAGAACTGTACCGGACTTCACATAGAGGGAATATTAATTGGTGTAAATTGGCTATATAGCAAAGGAAATGAAGAATTGGTGGTATGAAAATGTACTCATCACTAAAGTTATTAATTATATGCACAAATAGTACTATTAATCACATAAAAGAGAAAATTATGGTAGAAGTGATAATGAAAAGCTCAGGGGATATTATGCAGAGATAAGTTGAAGAAAATAGGGGGGGGGACGATAGAAAGTTAAATATTAGGTTAAATACTTAAATGAGACGTGTGCTAAAATGCAATGCATCCTTGTTGAATTTGGATCAGAGGGATCCAATTGAGCATTCTTTGTCGCTATTGAGCGGTGCATGAGTAATTACCGGGGAGTGTTGTTTGACTTGTTTTAATGTGGAGAAGTTCAATGAATACGTTAAGTAGGCATTTGTGGACGTACGGACAATTGTTTATTTGGTCGACTGGTTCAGCTGGTCGAAGTATGGAATTGTTCTTTTATTCACTGCAACTCCCACATGCTTGAGTGGGAAGTGGGAAGCCCTGATGTAAAGGAGAGTTAGTTGAATTGGAGAAATCAATATTTTAAGGCTGAAATTTGAACAAATAAATTATTACAGATCTGAAGGCATGAGATAAATTAAATGCATGATTAGAGTAGCAAGACTAACAGTTAACTAAATACTAACATGACTGTGTATGTAAATGTATAGGGACTTTTAGAGTATCCAAAAGCCGTTTTGTTAGACTTCTATGCAGTAAAGCGCAGATATTTTCCTGCGGAGACTGAAATTTTATCATGCATGTTGAATTTACTCTAAAAACACCTCCCCAGAGCAAATGGCTAAATTGAAATTAATGACAAAAGTGACAAGTGAGCTGTCATGAGTCTGGCAATATTCCTCATTTAAGGCGAAGTTTGTGTCATAAAATGCCTGTTTGAATGTTGGCAGATAAAAAGTGTTACTTTATGATTAACAATGAGCCGATCCAGATCTTTTTAGTCTCTCTCTGCGGTTGAGATGAGTTTAGAGTGTGCGTGTCCGCAGAGCAGAGAGAGAGAAGCAGAGAAAGAAGGGGCTGAGCAGCGGGTTTGTGAACGCGCAGACAGAGAGAACGTCGCTGCGGGTGTGTAGTTACTCCCCCTCCCACATTTAGATACAGATAATCAACATAGCTTTTTACAGATTTACTGATTTTACGTTTGAGTTCTTTGAAATAAAACAGATCTGCATTAATGAAATAATGATGATGTTAAGCTGAATCTGTGTAATGTTTATGTTACTTGAATGATGATAAAGAAGTGACATTTTTAGCTTGTTTTCAGTATGGATGAAATAATAGTCTTCATTTGTGTTTTCTTCTTCTTGTTTTCATACCCCTGGGTCTCGAGACTCCGAGAAAGAAGGCAAAACATCTCAGGCCGGGGCCTACTGGGGGACGGACGAGAATCACCGGACACCTGTTACATCTGCCGGTGCCCTCCACCTGTGCAGCTTACATCAAATCTGCCAGGCTAGTGTGATTTTATCCACAAACTCTTTAAACATACACACACTCTCACATAAACACATGTGTGGTACTATGTAGGGGACAATTGCAAATGAAGCTTGGCAATGGACTGACAAATTATAACATATTATTGGCTGTCAACAGTGATTTCGTTCTTGGGGGAATCCATATTTGATGTTTGAATTATTTTATAATTGTTGACAGAGATAGACATCATGGTGTAGACTGTGGGGAGATTTGAGCACGCATTGGAAACGTTGGTTGGCTCTTTGTGGGAACTGGTGAGGTTTCAGGTCTCCATGTACATTGTATCCTCATAAATATCTGAGCTCTATGATATTTTAGCCTTTAGAGCAATACACTACTGGCCTTCTCTGAGGATGGCAAATTTATTTCATTTGCTTTGGGAATTGGCTGTGGTGACACGGTGTTTGAAGACACATTTCTAATTGATTTAATTTGATTTGAGTGACTCCCTGAAACAGGTGAATTATCTTTCTTTTAATAGTATCTAAAGGTTTATGAAGAAGAAAGTGAAAAGAAATAATTTCACAATGCCAAAGAAGGGCTCTGGAATTTCAAGAGCAGCTACCCCGTTGATGTAGTGCAAAAAAACAACGCCCTTATTGAAGGGATTGCAGAAGTGTCAAAAAAATGGCATAAGCGCTGGCCAGAAATTGATCAACCCTGGCCAGCGGAGGGAACCCTTAATCTAGAAGTAATTAAAACTATGCAGGTGCTGGTGTCCACATATAAGGAGGAGCAAAAGAAAAGAAAGAAAAGAAGAAAGAAAAAAGGACAGAAGAAAGGAGAAGAGGCAGACAGAATTAGGAATCTTGGACTTGTTTGAAGTTGAGGGACAGAAATGGCTCATGATATCTAAAGAAAAGAGGGAAAAGCTTGCAGAGGAATTAGGGGAAAATTTGGAGGTTACTGGGAAGCTGCTAGCGGAAGTCAACACACCCTTTTTTTTTACTGCTCCAGTAAAACATCCCCCTCCTTACGAGAAGGAGGTTACGTGTGCCGATGTGTATCCTCAGCTCCCCGTGATATACCAAAAGGGCATACTGGACGACTGCGAGCGAATAATACAATCCGGGAAGGCAATAACAACCATAGAAATGCACCCAAGCCCCAGAAGTGAGAGAAAGAAGGGACGTCCAGGGAAAAGGATTGATCAAGGATCCCGAAGGATGGAGATAAAAATGACTGAGGGTGAGGGTGCCCAAGGGGGTCATGATTCAATAATTAAATGCGTACTGGCCAGAGCTGAGAGGAAAGGAAAGATAACATTGAGGAAGACTGTAAGGAGAGATAAATTCACCCGCAAAAGTGAGACTAAAGAAAGTAATGGAGACTCTGAGGATACAGAGTATCAGAGTCTGCCTTCCAACTCAATGAGTGGTGAGAAGTCAGGCTGGAAGCAGGTTGAAGGGAGCGGAGATGACAGTGACGATGAATCTGAGCAAAATAACTCTCAGGAGCTTTTAGATTACCTATTGAAGAAAATAGAATTGACAGAAGCGGAGCGACAGAGAGGAGGATCTTCAAGTGAAAGCACTCCAAGATGTAACCGGCAAAGCGGAAATACGGATAAATCCAGTAAAATGCTATAGTATAGAGCAGTGGTTCCCAAACTTTTCACAGCCACGTACCCCTTCAGACATCTGACCTCCAGCCATGTACCCCCTACTACCGCACACACAAAAAACCTGTCTGTAAGCCCCCCACCATCACCACGCGCATGCACGCATTCACACACACATACATACACACAGCATATAACACATCAAAAATCACTTATTTCTATATTATTTTTTTTCACCAAATGGATCAATTCCTACCAGCATTTTTAGTGAGCAACACCAGTTCACTTTTGAAAAAAGTAATCTACCAAACATTTCTACATTTCTAGAACATATTCAATTATAAACCGCTTGAAACTGAATTACAAACTCACCGCAGCTTTAATGAGAAGGGTGTGCATGAGAGGATGCGCATAAGTCTGCAATATCTGGCTGAATTTGAGAAAGTCTGAGTCTTAAATCGTTCTCCACACAAAGTCTTGCTCTGTATTTTGTTTTCATACTTGTCAGAGCTGAGAATCCACTCTCACACATGTACGTGGTGGCAAAGGGCATCAAAGTCTTGACAGCGCGTTTGGCCAGCACGGGGTTTTCTGTGCACAGTCCGATCCAGAAATCCGACAGTGGCTTCTGATTAAATTCCATTTTCAGGGAACCATCTGTTGTGATCTCAATGAGACTCCCCTGTTCAGATGTTGATAACGAAGCAGGCACATCTGTAAACGGATGACGTATCCAACTGTCTGAGCTGTCAGATTCGGGGAAATACCTGCGCAGCTGTGCAGCCAGCTCACTGAGGTGCGCGGTTATCTCGTGTTTCATGCTGTCTGACAGGCAGAGTTCATTTGCACACAAAAATTCATGCAACGTGGGAAAGACCTCTGTGTTGTTGTTCTCCGTGCAGTTTAACCAGAGGTTCAACTTTTTTATCATGGCTTCAATTTTATCTCGCACGTTGAATATGGTTGCTGAAACCCCTTGTAATCCAAGATTAGACGAGAAAAAATATCGGACAGATAACCCAGGCGTGTAAGAAACTCTTCATCGTGCAGATGCTCAGACAAATGAAAGTTGTGATCACTGAAGAAAATCTTAAGTTCATCTTTGAGTTCAAAGAAACGTGTTAATACTTTGCCTCTTGATAACCAGCGACCTCTGTATGAAGTAGCAACGTCTCATGATCGCTGCCCATTTCACTGCATAATGCAGAAAATATGCGAGAGTTCAGGGGCCTGGCTTTCACAAAGTTCACCATTTTCACTGTTGTGTCCAAAACATTTTTCAGGCTGGCAGACATTCCCTTGACAGCAAGAGCCTCTCGGTGGATGCTGCAGTGAATCCAAGTGGCATCAGGAGCAACCGCTTGCACGCGCATTACTACTCCGCTGTGTCTCCCGGTCATGGCCCGTGCGCCATCGGTGCAGATACCAACACATTGTGTCCACATAAGTCCGTTTGATGTCACAAAGGTGTCCAGCATTTTGAAAATGTCCTCTCCAGTTGCCCTTTTTTCCAGAGATTTGCAGAAAAGCATGTCCTCCTTAATTGTCCCATCATGAATGTATCGCACATATACCAGGACATGTGCCAGGCCGGCTACATCTGTCGACTCATCCAGCTGTAGTGCATAAAATTCACTGGCTCGTACACGATGTAGTAGCTGTTTTAAAACGTCCTCTGCCATGTCACTGATGCGCCGAGAAACTGTGTTGTTTGATGAAGGCATGGTCTGTATAGTTTTTTTGGCCTTTTCCCCCAGCATTGTCCCGACCATATCCGTGGCAGCAGGGACAATTAAGTCCTCGACAATAGTGTGTGGTTTGCCGGTTTTAGCCACTCGGTAACTCACCATGTAAGATGCTTGTAGCCCGCTCCTATTAACGGTATCTGTCTCCCATATGCAAGTCTTACTGGTAGAAAGTCCTCTCAATTCTCGCTCAAAAAACTCCCGTGGCTTATTTCTCAAATGAGCATGTTTTGTTTCTAAATGTCTGCGCAACAGTGACGGTTTCACTGAGTTGTGAGACAGTACTTTTGCACATATGACACACTGTGGCCGAGTAAATCCACCAGTATTAATCTTAGTGAACCCCAAAGCAATATAGTTTTCATCATATTTTCGCCTTTTTGACGAGGTTGTTCCTCTGCCCGTCGCTGCATGCTTTCCCGCATCAGGAGGCTCTGCATCGGACTCCTCACCGCTGTCCGTGGATATGCTCTCAGCTTGACCAGCCACAGGTGCATCGCTAGCATCCCGGTCAAAGGTAGACGTTGAAGGTGAAGAATAATGTGGGTTGTTGTCGCTGGAAAGTGCACCTTTGACTGTTTGCTGACTGGTGGCAGCAGTGGATGTCCCTCTGGAAGGGCAATTTATCCTTTTTAGCCATTTATCCATTTTCGGCGGTTAGCCGGGCGGCAGGCAACGTGTTAGTTTTGGCAGTGCAATTAATTCACTGACCACTAGAGGGTAGCCTATACATGTCTATGCATGACAGTGTGTGAACAGGCACTTATTTATCCGCCAGTAAAAAAAAAGTAATGAGGCTCTTTGCAAACCATGTTTTTTTTGTTTAGTTTTTTTGCATTTTTTCGCGTACCCCCTATGTCACGTGGCGTACCCCTGGGGGTACGCGTACCACAGTTTGGGAACCACTGGTATAGAGTATAGGTCGTGGCAGAATGCAGATCTGTCACATATAATCGAGAAGCTGCCCATTCTTCAAGAGGGGGCACATCCATGGATCTCCAAATTGGAGGAAGTTTTAATAGGAACACATGGGAGATATCAAGAGACCTCCTAGCTAACCTCCTGGGGGTCCCAGGCATGGAAGAGCTCTGGTGAAAGCAGGACTGAACCGATTTGTGGGGACGGCAGTTAATGATGCAGACCTGTTTGCTGCATGTAGAGGGCAGCTGTGGAAAGCACTAAGAGAAACATACATCTTCATCATGCATCCAGACAACATCCTCATCGAGCCTTTGGGTCAACAGGAGAACCCATGAGCTTATGTGTCAAGAGCTCATCAAATGTGGAGAAATGTCACTGGAAACAATCCGGATTTGAACCGGATGGAGCAATCAATCTTGCGAGCTAAACTACAAGAGGGGCTACCCGTACCAGTGAAAATCAAATTAGCAGAGGTGGTTGGCCTTAAGGACATGGCAAAGAATATCTACACAGATCATGTAGCACACCAGGTTGAGTTATATCGAAAGAAGGAACATGCTCAGTGAGAACAAGACCAGGAAACTCTCAGGAAACTCAACCAAATACAGTTGACGATAACAAAAAGAAGGAGAAAACACAGGCTGTAGTCCTGCTGGAACAGGCCCAGCCAACTCAACTAATCCAGCCACAGCCACAGTCGATTGATCCTCAGTGCCAATCGTTGCAGCCAATGTTGTGATTTCCAACTGTCACCAATCTGCAGCCAGCCATCAGTCAGCCACCGGCATGGAGAGGAAGAGGACGTCGAAACTTTGGAAGAGGAGGAAGAGGGAATTTTAATGCAGGCTATCAGCAACCTCCAGGAGCATGCTATAATTGTCGACAGTTTGGCCATCTTGCTCGGGAATGTAATCAGCCAAGCAGAGACTATCCCAGAGGAGGTTTCAGAGGAGGTTTCAGAGGAGGATACAGAGGAGGATTCAGGGGTCAAGTGCAGTCCCCCTGGGGACCGGCGAACCCGTGTAGGGGCCTGAACCTGGACTCTAGCGATGCCCAGAGGATCCTACGTCAGCTGGTAGTGTCAGGGCCGGAACGAGATGCAACAATATCGATGAAAGTAAACAATCTGCCATTTAAAAGTGATGGTGAATGGCGGAGCAGCTTTCAGCTGTAAACGACCTGAAGATGCTACACATCTCACCATGTCCGACAAATTTGTATGGACAGTTGGGTTTGAGGGCGTGAAACAGCTGGTACCCTCCATGAAACTGATTGAGCTCTGCTATCAAAATCAAAAGATTACAATACCTATACTGTTTGCAGAAAACACTCCAATTGCTCCTATTCCTTGGGGAGAGATGCTTTATGTAGATTGAACTGCACGCTACAATGTACACCAGACAGCTGTCTGATTGATGTGCCATATGATGTTCGCCACCAACTACTCCTGACGACAGAGTCAGAGGGTTCTTCAGTATTTTGGATTGGAATTCTTAGTGAAGAACTAATGGAGCCAATCAGATTGTGGTGGAAGTTTCTTTCTGCAATCATAGCTGAGGCTCAGCTCAATAATTTCCCAGTCTGGAATCATTAAAGTAATTCTATTCTATTCTATTCTATTCTATACCCACATCATTGCACACTCAAGTACTTTAAGTATGTTGTCCAACCAGATTTTGGTGAATGGTTGAGTCGACAACCAAAACAAGCTCTGCTCAGCTCTGGTTGCATAATTGTGGGACCACAATTGAGTATCTTGGCAAAGAATATAATAATAACTAGAACTGCAAGCAGTTATGAACGGGGGCCAAGCCCCCCTGCGCGACTTGGACCCCGCACACCGCAGAGCCCACGGAAGTTGACCCAAAGGATGACGCGCTCGGGACAAAAGTGAAGACACAGGCCAACGTCTGAGTCGTGGTATTCGCTGTAATGGGAAGTGCACTGGAAGTGCAAAAGGCTGAATGTGTGCCGATTTGGATTTGTTTTACTAAGCCACGCCCACATTGACCAGTCATGACCACCTTGAAGATATGGCCTCAGGACTGGCCCTACATCATACGACCAAATTTCGTAAAAATTGGTGTAGCCGTTCAAGAGATATAAACTTCACATATTTTTAGCGCCCCTTAGTGGCCAAAATTTGCCAAATTCGGTTCATCCCTTCCCAGTGTCATGGCAACCAAGGATCTCAAATTTGGTGTTAATAGTTAGTTTGACCGAGATATCAAACAGTTTACATTTTTATAGTTAACTACAGAAATTTGTTCGTTAATAATTTGCGCATTTTTTGACCTTGCAAAATTCTTTTGATAACTTTAGATCAGGTCCAGCTGAAGAGTGCATGTGCCAACTTTTACGCAGATTGGACAAAATCCCAAGGAGGAGTTTGAAAAGTAGGGTTTGCATATGTGGCGATTTAGCGAACAAAATGTGCAGCAGAAGTGGGCGAGTCCTATGTCAGAAAACCCAGCTGTGTTCAGGGAACATGTGGATATACGGTTTGCAAATGTGTTATTTGAAATGTGGAAGTTACAGGCAAAAATGCGATATCATCCATTAAAGCGCCACCTAGTGGAGTACATGTACAATTTTTGGTATGGAAAAACTGTCACCTATTCTATATCTACCATATAAATTTCAAAGCTCTCAGCATAATAGTTTGGCTGAAATTAATGTTTGTTGTTTATCTTGTAATAAGCCACGCCCACATTGAGCAGTCATGACCACCTTCAAGATATGGCGGAGTTCGAATATGGAGGAGTTGGAAAAAGTAGGTTTTCCAGTTTTTGCGATTTTGCGAAAAAACTTTCTAACCGAAAGTGGGCGTGGCCAATCGCAAGGTTTTTGAATGTGCGACATACGGTTTGGGAGTTATAGGCAGAAACGTGTTGGCCTAGGTTATAGCGCCCCCTGCAGGCGGATTACGTAGTTTTTTGTGTCTGAGATATTCGCAGGAGTCTGGACGAACCCTCCAAATTGCACCGCCCTCCCTTGCACGGTTTAGCCTGCAGCACCACTTTTAGCCGGAGAAAAATAAAAATAAAAATCTTTACAATTACAATAGGGTTCCTAGCACCGCTGGTCCGAGGAAACGCTTATGCTTGCATACGCGTTCCCTCGGCCCCTCGGGCTTGGCCCCCTAACTAGAACTGCAAGCAGTTATGAACGGGGGCCAAGCCCCCCCACGCAACTCGGACCTCGCGCACCGCAGAGCCCACGGAAGTTGGCCCCAAAGGATGACGGGCTCGGGGCAAAAGTGAGGAGACGGGCCAATGTCTGAGCTGTGGTATTCACTGTAATGGGAAGTGCACTGGAAGTGCAAAAGGCTGAAGGTGTGCCGATTTGTATTTGTTGTAATAAGCCACGGCCACATTGACCAGTCATGACCACCTTCAAGATATGGCCTCAGGATGGGCCCTACATCATACAACCAAATTTCGTAAAAAATCGGTGTAGCCGTTCAAAAGATATAAACTTCCCATATTTTTAGCGCCCCCTAGTGGACAAAATCCATGAAATACGGCTCATCCCTTCCCAGTCTCATGCCAACCAAGGAACTCAAATTTGTTGTTAATAGCATTTAGTTTGACCGAGATATCAAACAGTTTACATTTTTATAGCTAGCTACAGAAATTTGTTCGTTAATAATTTGCGCATTTTTTGACTGAGCAAAATTATTTTGATAACTTTAGATCAGGTCCAGCTGAAGAGTGTACGTGCCAAGTTTCACGCAGATCGGACAAAATCCCAAGGAGGAGTTCGAAAAAGTAGGTTTTGCATATGTGGCTATTTAGCGAACGAAATGTGCAGCAGAAGTGGGCGTGTCCTATGTAAAAAAAAACAGCTCTATTCAGGAAATATATGGATGTAAGGTTTGCGAATGTGTTATTTAAAATGTGGAAGTTACAGGCAAAAACGCCATTGCATCCATCATAGCGCCACCTAGTGGAGTACATGTGCAATTTTTGTTTTGGAAAAAGTGTGTCCCATTCTTTATGTGGGTGGTTGACCCTTTCAAATTCCTTATTTATTTTGCATTTTATTATTTTTTTTGTGTGGTAGTCCTAAATATTGTCCACCGGTGTGACAGCACTTTCAATGTTCATATTTAATTCAGAGATTGTGTGACAGATAAGACAATAATGCACAATCCTTATCAATTTGTCCTAATTATATTCCAACATCAAAAGTAACCAATAAAAATTCACAATCATGTTATTATCCTACTATAAGATGTACACATAGGGACTTTACGCAAACGTCTGGATTATATTCATTATAATTTGTATAAAACCTAATGAAGCTTCATTCCATCCTCATATGTGCATAGTGATGATATCATTATTATGCTATTCAACACTTTTTACATGAATTTTCCACTTATAATTCAGTTGTCACACCGCAGGACATTCCGTCACACCATTGGACAACAAAATGTACCGGTATGCCCCTGTTTTGTACTAAGTCACATTTATTATTTCTTGTTCAAATTCATTTAAAAATTCATTAAAATAAAGTAACAATTTCAAGTTAAAATGTTTTTGGACAATAAAGTCAGAAGAAAGAAGAGAGAGAAAGACTTGGGAGCCATCGTAACATTTAGCAACATAACATGAACATGTAAACAAAATTGACCTGGCTTATTACTTTTCTGTTCAAATTAATTTTAAAATTCACTAAAATAAAAAGATAAAAGTTTTAAGTTAAAGGTTATACGGCATAAAAAGTTAAAACTACTGTTCTCTGTACTTAATTCAGTTACATTTTTCATACAACTCAAGTAAAATAATTTTTTCAAATAGCCATAGGGCCTTCTTGTCACATTTCTTAACCATAAATGGAATTGCCCAAAAAAAACCAAACTACTGTCAGGGTAAAACTCATTAAAAAATGTTTTTAGCCTCTCCCTATACTTCCTGGTCCTTTCCTTGCTTGTGCCTCAAACGTACTCAAACTCATTTTCAATGGGAGTGCATGGGGCACTTCTACACTCGCATCAGAATCTCTTTTTTTAAAACACTAAGAAGGCTCGACACAACATGAAACGTTGCTCGTAGTATCACCAGGTTCTCTACACATAGCTCAACTGAACTACATACACTCTACCCAGACGTGTCGACCCCTGAGTACACCTGGGCTGCCATGACGACGGCGAGAGGAACAAGCTACTACATGTCACACTATAGGACAATGCTGTCACACTAGTGGACGTTTTCAAGATCAAGGCCAGTTTATGGCCTACCTATATGAAAGACAGTCTTCAATCCTGACTAACAGTGTTAAGGTTTACACTATTTTCAATAGTAAACCAATATATATTGATCAAAAATTTCAGATCAATACTTAAATTACGTCACACCAAAGGACTGCATAACGGGAACCATTTCTAACAGTGCACGGAAATAGCAATATTATGAAAATATTTGAGACAGAATTAACCTTATGTGCAGTTCATGTGCTCCAGTGAGGTCTACTGCATTTCCTGGATGAGGAAGGGCCCCTTTCGGTAATAGGGTGCCCAAATTAAAGCCCGTTTTATATGTAATGGTGTCACACCAGGTGGACACCGGTTTTGCGGACAAAATGTAATGTGTCATAATTATTTTAAATGGGGACCTTAAGACTTATAACCTTTACTTTCATTAAGTTAACACTACTATAACATCTATACAAATATTTTTATGTATTTAGACTTATTTTTCATTAAATTACAGTGGTTTAAAGATAAGCAACGCTACCCTGGACAGTCACGCCAGTGGACAAATGTCATGTTTAAAACAAAATATTTACATATTTGAATTATATTGCTCATTAATTACAGATGCATTAGTTTTGGAAGATTAAACTGTATATAAAAACAGATATTTTAATGAAATATTATAATTTTGTATTTATATTTGTCACCATGAACACAAAAATGGAGCGTCACGTCAACCACCCATGTACCATATACATTTCAAAGCTCTCAGCATAATAGTTTGGCTGAAATGAATGTTTGTTGTTTATCTTGTAATAAGCCACGCCCATATTGACCAGTCATGACCACCTTCTAGATATGGCCTCAGGATTGGCCCTACATCATACCGACCAAATTTCGTAAAAATCGGTCTCGCCGTTCAAGAGATATAAACTTCCAATATTTTTAGAGCCCCCTAGTGGTCAAAGTTCGCCAAATTCGGCTCATCCCTTCCCAGTGTCATGGCAACCAAGGATCTGAAATTTAGTGTTAATAGCATTTAGTTTGACCAATATATCCAACAGTTTACATTTTTATAGCTAGCTACAGAAATGTGTTCGTTAATAATTTGCGCATTTTTTGACCAAGCAAAATTCTTTTGATAACTTTAGATCAGGTCCAGCTGAAGAGTGTACGTGCCAAGTTTCACTCAGATCGGACAAAATCCCAAGGAGAAGTTCAAAAAAGTAGGTTTTCCAGTTTTTGCGATTTTGTGAAAAAACTTTCAACCGGAAGTGGGCGTGGCCAATCGTAAAGTGATTCAGCTTCATTCAGGGAATCTGGGGATACAAGGTTTTTGACTGTACGACATACGGTGTGGGAGTTATAGGCAAAAACGTATTTTCCTCTGTTATAGCGCCCCTTGCAGGCGGATATATGTAGTTTTTTGTGTCTGAGATATTCGCAGGAGTTTGGACCAACCCTCCAAATTGCACCGCCCTCCCTTGCACGGTTTAGGCTGCAGCACCACTTTTAGCCGGAGAAAAATAAAAACAAAACTCTTTACAATTACAATAGGGTTCCTAGCACCGCTGGTCCTAGGAACGCGTATGATTGCATAAGCGTTCCCTCGGCCCCTCGGACTTGGCCCCCTAATAATACATTTCATTTTTATAGCGCCTTTCAGGGTACCCAAGGACACTTAACAAAATGGAACAAACAAAACAAAGAATAAATGGATAAACAAAAAATACATATAAGATAAAAAAATAGAGAAGTTGATTGATTTGGCTGGATCTAGAGCTGATGGGCCTTATTAAAAAGATGGGTTTTTAAGTCTCATTTGAGAGTCTCCAGAGAAGTCTGTTTGCGGATTTCAGCTGGGAAGTGTTCCAGAGAGTGGGGGCTGTCACACAGAAGACTCTGTCACCAAAGGTTTGTTTGGTGTGAGGGATGGAGAGCTGGTGAGTGCCTGATGAGCGCAGCATCCGAGACTGGGTGTAGGGGTCGAGGAGGACAGACAGATATTGGGGGGCGAGGGATTGGAGAGATTTATAGGTCAGGAGGAGAATTTTGTAGGTGATGCGTGATTTAACTGGGAGCCAGTGAAGGCGGATGAGAGTGGGGGTGATGTGTTGCCAGGGCTTGGTGCGGGTGAGAACCCTGGCAGCAAAGTTCTGCACACACTGGGGCCTGTCCAGGGTTTTGGAAGGGAGCCCAGACAGGGCAAGTTGGGTGGCAACTGCTCTTTCCAGGATTTTGCTTAGGAAAGGAAGGTTGGAGATTGGCCGGTAGTTGTGTAAGTCATCTGGGTCCAGACCTGGCTTCTTGAGGATGGGGGTCACTGAAGCTGTTTTGAAGGTGGACGGTACAATGCCAGATTCTAGGGATGAGTTGATAATTTCCATCATGAGGGGGCATAGGGCAGGAAGGGAAGACTTCACCAGAATTGTTGGCATGGGGTCCAGAGAGCAGGTGGAGGCTTTTGCCTGGGAGACCAACTTAGCTACAGAAATAGAGTCCACAGGAGAGAAGGAGGAGAGAGAGCACTGGGGCAAGCAAACAGTGGGTGGATCAGCTATCTGTGTCAGAGGTGCATGTGGTCGGGTGGTGGCAGGTGCCAGGAGTTGCTGGTGAATGGTAGCCACCTTTTCCTGGAAGAAGTCCAGGAACTTGAAACAGAGATCAGGGGCACCAGAAAGCTGGGGGACATCGAGAGAGCTAAGGAGCCGGTTAATGGTGGAGAATAACATTCTGGGGTTATTTTGCTGGTCTTCAATGAGGGTGGTGTAGTAGTTTGTTTTAGCCTTGGAGAGAGCTTCTTTATAAGACTTAACGTGGTCTTTGTAGGCTTCATGGTGGGCGGTGAGGCCAGATCTTTTATAGAGCCTCTCCAGGCGGCGACCAGTAGTCTTAAGGGTGTGGAGTTAATGGTGAACCAGGGGGCAGAATGGGTAAATGACAGAGTCAGGGTTTTAAGAGGGGCAAGGGAGTCAAGACCCCAGGAGACAGCAGTATTATAGTGGGCCACCAGCCCATCCAGTGAGGAGTCGAGGGGATCAGAGGCCAGGTGGGTTTCCAGGATGTTGGTCAGGGCCAGAGTGTTCACTGTCTTGATGTTCCTGTATGCGATGTTTCGACTTATGCGCTGCTTGGGCGCAGGGACAGGAACAGTGATAGTGCATAGTGGTCAGAAACAGTGAGGTCCAGGCATTGTAGATGGGAGGGAGCTGTGCCAGTGGAGCACACCAGGTCCAGTGTGTGGCCTTTGACATGGGTAGGACCTTTAACATGCTGTGTGATGTTGAAACAATCCAGGAGTGACAGGAATTCAGAGGCAAAGGGGCAGCTGGTGGAGTCCACATGGATGTTGAAATCACCGAGCAGGAGCGTAGATGCAGACATGGAGCAGATGGAGGTGAGTAGCTCAGACAGCTCAGACAGGAAGGTGGAGGAAGCTTTTGGAGGGCGGTAGATGAGGACAAACTGTAGCTGTGTATGCCCAGCCAGAGAGAAGGCTGCACATGTCTCAGTAAGGCAGAGAAAGTCAATTTTCCTGTCTGTGATGATGTCATGGATGAGTAGTGCTTTGTTTAGTGAACGTGGATTTAGCAGCATGAAAGCTGCAGTGTTGTTCACGGATGCTGATGCAGTGGATATGGAAGAAACAGCACCATTCACACAAGCCAAGGGTCTAAGATAGCTCAGTGTGCGCACCTGTGGTTGGTTTAGATGACGTAGAGCTGGTGCGATGGAGCGCCTGTCAGTCAGCTTGGAGGGAATAGCAGCACCGCTGTCATCGCTGCAGGGAAAAGCACTGTCTGTCATAAACTTGGGTCTGGAGGCCCTGTGCATATAGCGGGGGCGACGAAGGAGACTAAGAGATTTAATCCTACTGATGGAGTTTGGGATGAAATTACAACAAAGGTCTGGGAGCTCCAGCGCTGAGTATTTAAAGACCCCGTCAGCAGCGGCGGAGCAGCGACCAACCAACATCTTCGCAGGTCTGGGGAGACCACAGTAGCACAGGAGAGTGATGCAGGAGCCAGGCGGTGAATAATCCTGAGGTTGTAGTGGAGAGAGGACCAACGGAGTAATGCTGGATAGCCCACAGAGAATTGAGAATGCCGGTTTTGAAGTTAGCGTTGCCAACGGTTAATTAGCGGGGCTAACAGCTGACCAGCAGGGCTAACAGCTGTTCGGCGGAGAAAGGTGAATCCACCGGAGCCAGACATTTAGGTGTGCAGCCTTCAAAGTTTGTAGCGCTGCTCTAGAGCTTGTAAAGACAGTTTGGCTTTCATATTTTCAGCAGAAAAAGTTGTTTGGTTGTGGATGTCGAAGCGACGATATTCATGCCATCATCCTCTCGCATCCGGTAAGAAAGACTTAGAAAGAGTCATGTTCAAGTGAGGGGGTTGAAATTGATGGTTTGCCACGATTGGGGCACAAAGTGAGCCAGCCTGCCAGCTGAAGTGTTTTCGCACCTGAGCCTGTATACGCAGGGACTGATAAACTAGGGGGGGCAGTAGATGCACGGCGTGGTGTGATAGGCATTGCCAAATACAACAAGGCTGAGAGGGATACTGGGAGGCTTGCATCAGCCTCCAATTGGACCCAGGCGGGGGCTTCATAGTTAGCGTGGGTTTGAAGCCAATAAGCCAAAGCTCTCAGGTTACTCGCCCAATAGTATAGCTGGAAGTGGGGTAAAGCCATCCCTCCCACCAATTTGGGCCTTTGCAAAAATTATTATTACAGATATGAGGTGGCTTCTTATTCCAATTGAAATCAGAGATAATCTTGTTGAGATGTGAGAAGAAAGACTTGTTGATAAAGATTGGTATAGTTTGGAACAGGTATAAGAATTTGGGTAATACGTTCATTTTTATTAGGTTAATTCTGCCAGCTAATGAGATAGGAAGTGTAGACCTTCTGTCAAGGGTCAACTTGGTGTGCTCTAAAAGAGTAGCAAAATTAAGTTTAAAGAGGTCTGAGATTTTCCGAGTTACAACTAATACCAAGGTATGTGAATTTATCAGTAGACACCTTTAAAGGGTAGGAGATAAAAGACAGTGATTGTGCAGCAGAGTTGACAGGAAATAGTTCACTTTTCGAGACATTAATCTTATACCCAGAAAGGTTAGTAAAATTATCTAATGTAGTTATAATATGTGGTAAAGTATTCTGGGGATCAGTGATATATAACAATAAATCGTCAGCATGCTGCGAGAGGCTCGATAGCTATCGCGAATAAAAGGGGTGAGATTGGGCATCCTTGCCTCGTGCCACGTTGCAACGGGAAATATTGGGAGTCCGTATTATTAGTGCATACTGACGACATTGGGGATTTATATAACAATTTTAACCACGATATGAATTTTGGACCAAATTTAAATCTCTCTAGACACTGAAAAAGGTAGCCCCACTCAACCCTATCAAACGCCTTTTCAGCATCCAGAGAGAGAATTATTTTGGGTAGCGGCTGATTGGGATCTGTGTTCTGCATAATATTTAAAAGTCATCGAATATTAAAAAAAGAAAGGCGTTTTTTATAAAACCAGTTTGATCTGGAGAGATAATGGAAGGTAGGGTAGCTTCCAGGCGGTGAGCTAAGATCTTAGCTAACAATTTGTAGTCCACATTCAGGAGTGATATCGGGCGGTAAGACCCACAACTAAGGGGATCCTTACCCTTTTTCAAGATAACTGAGATAGAGGCCTGAGAGAACGTGGATGTAAGTTGGCCCTTGGCAAAGGATTCCTCAAAAACAGTGAGTAAAATTGGCAGCAACTTATCTCCGAATCTCTTAAAGAATTCGACTGTGAATCCATCAGGTCCTGGAGCTTTAGCATTTTGCATGCTGTAAAGAGCTGATCTAGTTTCCACCAAAGACAGAGGTTCTTCCAATTGCTCCATAAAGGATTCAGTTATTTGCGGTAGATCCATGCTCTGAAAAAACAACTCCAGCCTAGAAGGGTCGTGGACCACCTCAGAGGTGTAAAGGGAAGAATAAAATACTTTAAACTCCTTATTTATCTCCTGCTCATCATTAGAGATCTGACCATCATATTTACGGATACTTGTGATCAGGGTAGAGGGTGTGAACTGCCTGATCTGTAGGGCAAGAACCTTGCCTGCCTTGTCTGAGTGTTCATACAGATTAGAGCGAGACTGAAGCAGTAGCTGCTCTGTATAATGAGTGGTCAACAAGTCGAACTCTGTTTGCAGAGCTGACCTCTCCTTTAAAAGTTCAGGGGTAGGAGCAGTCGAATATTTTTAGTCCAGCTGATGAATTTGGTCTGTGAAATCCTAAAGGGCTGTTTTCTACTCCTGCCCTCCCAGGTGGACTATGAAATAATCACTCCTCTTAGAAAAGCAATTCCCAGAGAATAGATTTGCTAACATCTGGTGTGTCATTCGTGGACAAGAAAAAAAAAGGTGTGTGTTTATGTGGTTGATGAACCCCTCATCACTGAGTGAAGCATTGTTAAACCGCCGCGGACGTCGAGCAACTTTCTTAGGGAAGGATATTTGCAAAACTACAGGCCCATGATCAGAAATGACAATACTTTCGTACCTGCAATCTCTGACTGAGGTCAACAACTGGCTATCAATTAAAAAATAATCAATGCGTGAGTAAGAATGATGCACAGGGGAGAAAAATGAATAGTGTCTTAAATCGGGATACAGGAAACACCAGGGATCAGTTATATTATATACTTGAAGGAAAGAATTAATAATCTTCGCTGAATTAAAGTCACCTCCTAGAATAAGCCTGTGTGTGTTTAAATTGGGTAATGAGGTTAAAAATGTCTTCAAAAATTGTGCATCATCCCCGTTTGGCACATATACGTTAGCCAGAATTATAGGTATATTATACATGGTACCTGTGAGCACAACATATCTCACTCGGTGGTCTGCAGTGACAGTTTGCATAATAAAAGGAGTATTCTTATTAACAATAATTGCAGCTCCTCTAGACTTGCATTGATAATTAGAGTGATATAATTGCCCTACCCACCCTTTACATAAGTGGCGGCCCGCCATTCCTAAATTCTAGCCGCCGCTCCTTCAAATTTCTCTTTTTTTAATTTTAGATTTTTTTTTAATTGTCGCAAATACACCACCGCCACATGTCTCCACCTTCACAGTAGAGTCCTGCACTGGGTCGGATACTCTCGAGTAAGGTAAACTACAGATAACTATCTTGCTCAGTATCTACTCTTTGCACCTCGATGACGGACCACAGCGTGTTTTAAATCAGGTGATAGAATAACAACAGTCTCAGTAGGCTACAGATCAGTGGTCGCTGTTGCCAGTGTCTTTTTAAAATTAGCGGGTTTGATTCTCGTGTCGGACGTCGCGCTCGAGTGCTAGTGGAAAAGCAAAAGAAAAAGACAAACAACTGAGTGTCTCAGTCCGCTGGGCTTATAAATAATCAACACTGATGATCATTCAGGACATCTGCGCCGTAACGTGCGGGGCCCTGTGTCGCGGGTGGCGGGGGGTGACGGCGGCGACGGCGACACAGCAGAACGATCCTGTGTAGGAGCTGTCCATGGTTACTTAACCAAAAGTCTCTTGAAGTAGGCTATCAAACAAAGACAACTATGGACTGAGGAAGTTTGATTAGGTGGTTAGATACAGAAGTTATCAT
>CAEMYA010001018.1:0-12698 GCA_903131615.1 Diplodus sargus | reverse complement strand
TCGGGTGCCGCTCCGCCACTCCTTAAAAAAATCCTAGAGGTAACACTGCCACCACACACACCCATTAATACAAAATACAAAAGGTTAAACATACAGAAAAAAAACACATCATGCCCCCTTCCCGGAATTACCTCTCCCCAAATGAGAGGTAAGAAGCCCCATACACACTTGGTACTCCTCCATTGTGCTTCCAGAAAAAAAAACCCAACAAAAAAAAAAACCACCCTGCTCCTAAGAGTGTTATATGTTTCAGTAGTCACAATTAAAAAGAAACTAAAAATCCCTGCCTTCAATATCCAGGTATAAATGTGGAGAACCAATCATGATAATAAAGGAAACTAAATATATACACACACACAAATAAAATAGTGTGGTCTGCTCGAAACAAGGATATGAACTTGTGAGCTGCATGATGAAAACATATGAGCATACCAGTTCTGTACCTGAGCTGAGCCTAGGATCAAAAAGACTAAAGAATATATGCAGTCAGTTTCTTGATATGCGTTTAGTGTTCATCCAAATACGTCCCTTACCAGAAAAGAAAAGAAAAAGGAAAAATAAAATAAATAAATGTCTCTCTTCCTTCCTCATTAATAATAGGTCTATAAAGAATAAATGAGGGAGTGATCAGAAGTCGCGTCCAAGAAGAAATTAAATAGATAAGTAATAAGGGTAATAATAATAATAATAATAATGATGATGGCATTTGGATGGGAAGCAAAAAACTTAAATCTTAATTCAGTTGGAGGTAACAAAAACATGGCTACATCATTACGGGTTACAGTTCTAGTAGGAGAGAGATCCGAATACAACAAGAAATACCGGTACCGTTTTCCTATGTCTTCGGTGAGGGGTGACTTCGTCTGGCGAGGAAATCTTCCACATCTGCGGGTTCCTTGAAGGAGTGTGAGGTGCCGTCACAGGTGAGACGTAGATCGGCTGGATGAAACATGCCATACTTGATGCCCGCCTGTCTGAGCTTCGCCTTGACCGGGTTAAAAGCTGCTCTGCGGCGGCTAAGCTCAGCGCTCATATCCGGGAATATGTGGATCCTTGCCTCTCTGAATTTTAGCTCGCCCTTTTTTCTGGATACCTGCAGGAACTTTTAGGTAGTGTAGTCGCACAATCATGGGTCTGGGGCAGTCGCCAGGTTTGGGTTTTGCAGCCAGAGTTCTGTGAGCACGGTTGAGCACCTCGGTAAAAAATGAAGCCATGAATGCAGTGAGTTTGCCGTTTTCTGCGCCCTCGGGGATCCCGTTATCCTCAGGTTCTGGCGGCGGCTTCTGTTCTCAGAAGTCATCATTCTGGTCTTTTAATTTCCCGAGCTCCCGTTTGAGCTCTGAAATGACGCTCTCCATGCTGGTGATGCTGGAATCATGAGGGTTCAGTGCGCCCTCGATCTCCCGAACAGTAGTTGTGTGGAGCGCATAGCCGTCATTTCAGCTCTGATGTCAGCCTTTGTGTCTCGTCGGAGAGCCTCGAGGTCTTGTTTGATTTCAGCACGAATAGTCACCATTTCTTGTTTGATTATATCAGCCAGTTGTTGATGAGAAGACTCCATCTCAGCTTTAAGTAGCTGGACAAGAGCGTTTTCGTCGGGTTGCTGTGGCGAAGATAGGAGGCCCGGGTGGTGGGTGGCGGTAGCGCTAGCATTAGCCATGAGCGTTTGCTTGAGTGATGGGCTAGTTAAACTTTGCACTGCTGCCTTGGTCAACTTCTTCTGAGTTTTACCCGCCATAACACACAGAAATGGTTCTACAATACATGCGCAGCAGAGTTCTGCCACCAAAAAGTTAAAATGTTGTGTCCTACTCGAGATAATAATTTTACATATACGGAGCGTGTTGGACCTGCAGCTACTCCATGTCAGGTGCTAACCGGAAGTCCCTTACAGAAGTCTTTTTAAACCCTAGTATCTATACTTCTACCTGAGTAATGAATGTGAATACTTTTGACACCTCTGGTTATTCAGTACATGGATGATATTATCATTTGCTCCCCAGACAAAGAAACTTGTCTTGAGGACTTTACTGCAGATTTTGGCTGAAAAGGGACATAAGGTTTCCCAGAAAAAGCTACAGTATTTACCGGAACAGGTGACTTATCTGGGCCAGACAGTAACTCAGGGACATCGATGTGTCTCAGATAGTCATTTAGACACCATTCGAAAAGTTCCAAAACCCAGGACAGTTGGAGAAATGATGGCGTTTCTTGGTATTGCCGGTTATTCTTCGGCATGGATCGAAGAGTGTGCTAATCTATTCGGACCTTTGAGGGCGATGATCAAAGAAACAGGGAATGATAAGCTCCACTGTAATCTCACTTGGACACTGGATAGCCAGGTGGCGTTTGAAACAATTAAAGATTATAGGAGGTCCCAGCACTTGCGCTGCCAGATTACTCAAAAAATGTTGTGTTATATGTGTCCATGTCCACTAGGGGTAGGTTTGCATGTGGAGTTCTTTGTCAGCCAACTGGTATGGGTACAAGTCCTAAACCTGTAGCCTATTATTCCACTGCTTATTCAGAAGTGGAATTGGGGTTATCATTGTGCCATAGAGCCATGGTGGGAGTCTATTTGATGTACGAAAAAGCATCAGCTGTTACGATGGGCTATCCTGTGACAATCCTGATGCATCATAGTTTGAGAAATCTGTTGAACATTGTAAATACTCCTTGAAAGTTTCTAGGCTTAGAGACTCTCACAGGCTACTAGAACAGGAAGATGTCACTTTGGCGAGGTGTACCACAGTGAACTCAGCTGAACATTTGCCATCTCCAGAAAATGGGGAGCCACATGATTGTGTAGAAGAGGCAGAAAAATATTCAAGGCTCAGATCAGACTTGCAGGCCCTCCCATTGCAGGAGGCAGAATTGGAGTACTGGACTGATGGATCTTGTTATCGGATTGGAAAGAAATTGAGTGCTGGCTATGCAACAGTGAAGGCTCAAGGATCGAAATTTGCTGCTGAAAAAGCTGAAGCAATATCTCAGCCTGCTTTGGCACAACTTGCTGAACTAGTGGGTTTAACTGAAGCGTGTCTGTTAGCAGCAGTGTTAATTTCGTTGACGAAGACTATGACGAAAAATATTCGTCAACAAACCTTTTTCACGGACGAAAACTAAATGAAAACTAAATAAAAAGTCAGATAGGGACTAAAATAAAGAAAAGAGGATCGAGAGGTGGAGTGAGAGAAAGACTACGGAGGCGCGGCAGCAGACATCCTCTACCGGTAATAACATTTTCTAATGTTCGCTCTTTGAGCAACAAGATGAATGAACTGATTGCTAAAGTTCAATATGATAACGAGTTTGGTCAGAGCAACCTCATCTGTTTTACTGAAAGCTGGTTGAAAGAGGAGATGTCAGACCCCAACTTGCCGGGTTACACAACTATTTGGGCTGACAGAGACATAAATTCATCACGGAAATCTATTGGTGGCGGCTTGTGTGTTTATATGGATACACGCTGGGCTACCCAGTACACCGTCCGGGAACGCGTCTGCACACATGATTATGAAATCCTGGTGGTCTCATTTCGTCCATTCTACCTCCCGAGAGAGTTTGGCCAGATTACAATCATATCGGCCTATGTACCTGGGCCAGACTTCGTGGGAGATGCGGCCAGGATAGCCGAGAGCTACAACACCGCCCTGTCCCGCGCAGTTAACCAACCCGTCCTGTTGCTCGGGGACTTTAACTCTTGTGACCTGTCCGATCATCTACCCACTCTTCATCAGTACGTGGACTGTCCTGGCACGCACCCTGGATAAGTGTTATGGCAATATACCAGACGCCTACAAATCTACCTGTAGGCCAGCCTTGGGGAAGTCTGACCATAATGTCATACATCTACTTCCACGTTACAGGGCTAAACTGAGACGGGAAAAGACAGTGACTAAGGAAATAGAGACCTGGACTGAGGACTGCATGGAGAAGATGAGATGCGACTTGGACCTGGCTATTTCTTAATTCATGTGACACTCCTCATGAACTAATTGACACTTTTACATCTTATCTGTTGTTTAATGAAAGTTAAATCATTTGAACAAAAACTGTTAGAATATTTCCTAATAACAATCTGTGGATGTCTAGTGATCTTAAGAAATGTATTCGTGAGAAAAAACTTGCTTTTAAAAATGGCAATATGGAGTTACTTAAGGAGAAAAGATGTGAACTAAGATCTAAACTGAGAAAAGCAAAAATAGAATACAAGGATAAAGTTGAACACCATTATTTCTCAGGAAATGCCAAGAAAGCATGGGAAGGTTTAAATGTAATGATGGGCAGGGAAACTAAGCAAAAGCGTACCCCTCTGTCACACCCCTCTCCATCTTTTGCACGTGATCTTAATGTCTTTTTCAGTCGTTTTGACAAGAATGATTTCAGTGCCGAACGTGATAGTGTGTGTAGGTCCATTTTGGGATATGTCTCTATTACACTAAATGAACATGAGATTGTAGCCAGCCTGTCTAGTATTAAGCCCAACTCGGCACCGGGGCCAGATGGCCTTAGAGGTAGAGTTCTAAAAGAAAATGTTCATGAACTTAAAGGTTGCTCAATTCTCTAACAATGCCCAAATTATGGAAAATGTCTTATATCGTGCCTCTCCCCAAAAAGCCTGGAGCTACCGAATTAAAAGATTTCAGGCCCATTGCTCTTACTTCGATCTTGGGAAAATGTTTTGAGAGAGTTATAAGCAAACAAATTACAGCGTCAGTTTCTAACAGCTTAGATCATCTCCAGTTTGCTTATAAATGTCAGAGGGGAACTGATAACGCAACTGTCAGTATGTTCCACACCCTGTCAAAGCACCTTCAAGTCCCCTCCCACCTTGCTAGGGCCCTGTTTATTGATTTTACTTCTGCTTTTAACAGCATGCAAATTTACATCCTGCTGCAGAGACTTATTGATATAGGAGTAAACGGTGGTATTACCCACCTTGTTAGGGACTTCCTTTCTGACCGTCCTCAACAGGTTTTGGTCAATAATACTCGGTCCGACATAATTGTTCTTAATACTGGTGCCCCGCAGGGGACTATTTTATCCCCATTACTCTTCTCCATATACACAAACGAATTCCAATTAGATCTGGAAAATGTTCGTTTGTTTAAGTATGCAGATGATTTGGCCCTAGTTACCTTATTGAAGAGGGGGGACTTAGTTGGAGAGGAACAAAAACACAGGAACTTGTCTTTCATGAAAAGGACCCTGTGCAGCCCCTTATAATTAAGGGACAAATTGTAGAGGTAGTAAACAAGTTCAAATATTTAGGTACATATATTGATTGTAACCTAAATTTCAGCGAAAACACTAACTATATTTTTAAAACTTGTAACCAACGTCTCCACTTACTACGCAAGCTCAACTCCTTTAGAGTGAGCCAGCATATTATGGAAACAGTTTATAAGAACCTGATAGAGGGCATCTTAACTTTTAACATAGCAATGTGGTACGGTAATCTAAACATAAAAGGAAGAAGCAAGCTGCAGAGAATAGTAAACCTAGCCTCAAAAATCATAGGGAGGAGACAGAAACAATTAAGTTGTATGTACGAGGAAGTGCCTAGGAAGAAAGCTGTCAAAATAGCAAACGACCCCTCTCATCCACTCAATAGGGAGTTTGAACTTCTTCCCTCTGGTAGACGATATAAAGTACCGAGGGCAAATCGTAATATTTTTAAAAATTCTTTCATCGCGAATGCCATTGGAGCACTGAACACCATGTCCCGTTGATGTGTTTTTTTTTTGTTTTTTTTTTGTTGTTTTTTTTAATGTATCTGCCACTGCTGTCCTGCTTTTTGCCCTGAAGATGTTTGTGTGTAAGTGTTGCTGTTGTTGTTGCCATCCTGCTTGTTGTTTTTATGAGACCAAAGACAAATTTCCACATTGTGGACAATAAATGAAACAAACAAACAAACATATGATGATGAAGACTGTGACGAAATATAACGGACACTTTAGTCAACGAATAAAAACGAGACGAAAATGTTAGGGAGGGACGAATGGAGAAGAGATCCATTCAGAGCGAATCTCTTGAGGGTAGGTTGACCGATGCAGAAGCAGCAGAGCCACTTTAAAGCTAGCAAGCTAAACAGAGGCAGCAGGATTCACACAGAATGAGAACAAAGACGAGTTTGCAGAACTTCGCACAGTTTCCTGGACGTTTTCACAAGAGTTAGGTTGTTTACATGATATTTAGTTGCACAGCTCTGGCGGATTTCAGCTGACTTCGCTCGTTAGCAAGACACTAGCGTTAAGGGTTTGCAGTGCACCCGGTCCGAGGGCAACGGCATGCCTCATGAACAACAGAAATGTCAGAGCTAGGTCAAGGATGAAAACGAAGAATTGATATCTGGTCACACCTCACATATGACAACCAGACCGTCTGCAAACCGTGTGGAGCAAAAACACTACCAAATTGAAGCGACATTTACAGAGCGAGAGAGAGAGAGGACATTTTCAGTTGACACAAACTGATTGATTCATTGTTATTAATTACTTATTGACCGAGATTAATTGATTGTAACTATGACTGAGTCAATAATAGTTACAGTATTACCAACAGTATAAATTATAAGTAATTTGTTGTAAATATAGTTTTCCTTTATCGTCATTATTTTTTATTTCCAAACCCTTGCTTTGGCAATATACAGTGTTGCCTCATGCCAATAAAGCCATTTGAATTGAAATGAATTGAGAGAGAGAGAGAGAGAGAGAGAGAGAGAGAGAGAGAGAGAGAGAGAGATTTACCACTCACTAAGACTAGACTAAGACTAAAAGACTTAAGACTAGACTAAGACTAAAACTCTTGAGATATTTAGTCGACTAAAACTAGACTAAGACTAAAAGATTTCAGATGACTAAAATATGACTCAAATTAAATGGTGTGTTATTCAAAAGACTAAGACTGAATCAGAATTTGCTGTCAAAATTAACACTGGTTAGCAGAGGGCAAAAGTGAATATCTATACAGATTCTGCTCATGTGCACAGTGTTGGTCATCTGTTCGGGTCTGTGTGGAAGAACTGGGGATTTAAAAAAGGGGATGGAAAGCAGTTACAGGCGCAAATACACTGAGTAGGGTTCTTTTGGTCACTCATGAGGTGGACCTGGAAGACAAAATTACGCTCAGGGAAGTGATTTCTATGCAAGAAACAGTGCAGGCCATAGGGGTTAATGGTGGCACCCCCAGATCTGTTGGGTCTGTTGATTCAAGAGGGGGTAAGTCAAGAGAAAAATCCTAAAAGAGTATGGCTTTTGGGCACCATATATGCTTGAACTAATTGATCATGTCATAGGCAGATGTACAATCTGTTTGAAAAACAATGTCAGGAGAGGAGTGATGGTCCCTCCTGGTTACATTCCAACTCCAAAATGCCCCATGCGTGAGCTAGTTATGATAAGACATGACATGATAAGAGATACATGTTAGTAGTTGTAGACAGATTTTCGCGATGACCTGAGTCATACTAAGCGGAATGATGCTCAGTCTCTTGCCAAGTTCTTATGTAGGGAGGTCATAAGCTGATGGGGACCTCCAGATCGCATATCCTCAGATAATGGAAAAGAGTTTGTGGATAAAACGTTGAAATTAATCTTACAAAAATTGGGAATTCAACAATGTTTAGGAGTGGTCTATCACCCTCAAAGCCAAGGTATTTGTGAAAAGATGAATGGCGTTCTGAAAAACCGCATTATCAAAATCTGCCAACACACAGGTCTAAATTGGGTAGCGGTGCTTCCGCTTGGGTTGATGGCGTGTTGCTCGAGCGCACTTCGAGATTTGCATATGACGCCTCATGAATTGGACATGGGTAGACAGATGTTGACACCTTGTTTGCGCACAAGCGGAAAGGGCCCAAGTCTATCCCTTTTGGAAGACGAAATGAAGGCGTATACCAAATATTTGACAAATTTACATAGGAGTAAAAGCAGGAGGAGGTGCTAGAGTATGGAATTAGATTTGTGCCAAAATAAACAAACAAAAGTCAAACAAAAATAGGAATTTGAGAGAACATACAACTAATTTCAAAAATAAAACTTATAGCTTGCAATCGAATAATTTGTCAAATAGTGTAAAGTATTGGTCTTTTACTCTTCTAATAATGCATTATTTTGTTTACGGTTCCCTTTGCTGGTCTCTCTCCGCTCAGACTTTTGCGCTGACTCTCAGCTTTGCGGTCTCTCTGCAGCTCTGTCTCGTTTGCGGTCTCTCTGCAGCTCTGTCTTGTTTCCAGTTTTGGCACAAACCTCTCGGGTGGGTGGGCTTTATCAGCAGAGCGTCCCAATTGGCTAATTAGTTTTTGACTGACACAGCTCAGCATGTGTAGGTAGCTGGCTAAACGACCCTGGCTTTAAAACGCAGAGAGGAAGAAGATGACGACAACGACAATGAAGAACAACATATGTATGTAATAACTACTTACATTTCATTAGTTTTTCTGTTTTCTTTTCCGCTTATCCGTGAGGGTCATGGGATGTTGCCGCTTTTTTCCCCCTAAGGGGTTGCGGGGCTTACTGGGGCCAAATCCAGTTTACTTGATGGGTACAGGAGCAACTTTGGGGTCTTGCTCAAGGATACTTCGACATGTAGCTCAGGAGATGGGATTCGAACCAGCGATCTTCTGATCACTAGTCCACCAGCTCTACCCACTGAGCTACAGCCGCCCCAGTTTTTCTTGTTGTGGATTGTTATTGTTGTTCTTCATTGTCGTCGTCTTCTTCCTCTCTCCGTTTTAAAGCAGGGTCGTTTAGTGCACCAGCTATCTAGACATATAGCTCAAATGCGTTAAAATGATGTGGTGTCATTTATCACACAGTGTCAAGTAGAGCCCGACCGATAAAGGATTTTTAAGGCCGAAAACGATACAAATATTTGGTGATTTAAAAATCCGATATTCCGATATATCAGCCGATATATATATATACACATATATATAAAAAAAATCTGCAATGTCTCTCCAAAGCTGCTGTGTCAAATCCTCAGCCATTACTTCACAGCGCTGTGTAACTGTACTTCTTGATAACTGAAGAGCTTTGATTGATGATAATGTTTGTAGTTTGTTTTTAAAATCCTGAAACAAGGAGTCAGCTGCCTCAACAAAGGCATCTTTTATCATCTTAGCACTTAACAAAGTGGAACAAACAAAACTAGAAAAGGCAAGTTCTGAAGAACTTGCGGTTGTGAATGCTCCTCGCGAGCAGCTGAAGCTAAATGCGGACTGCTGGCTGTGAAAACTTTGAATAATGTCCACAATATCTAAAAAACTGTGAAATAATGTAGAATTTGTTCAAAAACTAAAGCTAAACTGAATTGGTAGCTTTAATTCATCTGAAGTCTCGTCTAAAGAGAATGAAGCTTTGTAATAGTTGGGGAAGAATTAAGCATTAAAATATATAGAGTTTGAAGTGATGTTACAGTGAGAATGAGTCAAAGACTCTGAATCAGACAGAAATGTAATAAATCTTCATGTGTCGATGATTGGAAATACTTAAATAAATTTAAACAGAGTTCCTGGGTTGAAAATAATGTAGAATTGGTTAAAAAACTAAGGCCAAACTGAATTGGTTGCTTTAATCTACTTGAACTCTCATCTGAAGAGAATAAAGCTTCCTAATAGTTTGGTGTGAATGAAGCATTAAAAATAGAATATAAGGTTTGAGCCAAACTGCAATGCTCGCTTAAATTTGTGTTGAAAAGCAGCTGATGGAGTAAGAAGAGATGTTACAGTGAGAATGAATCAAATACTCTGAATCTGACTCAGAAATTCAATAAATCTCAATATATCGATAATTAAGACATTTAATTATTTGAATGGAGTTCCCGACTTGAATGACAGAAAAAAGATAATCATTAAATATAGTTTCAATGTTAAGAAATATACTGTGTGTGCGTGCGTGCGTGTGTGTGCGCGCATGTGAGTGTGTGTGTGTGTGTGTGTGCGCGCATGTGTGTGTGTGTGTGTTTATGTGCATGTGAGTGTGTGCTTAAGCGTTGCTTTATGTGTGTGTGTGTGCGTGTGTGCATGTGTTTTTGTGCATGTGAGTGTGTGCTTAAGCATGGCTTTATACGTGTGTGTGTGTGTGTGTGTGTGTGTGTGTGTCTGTACATGTGTGTTCATGTGTGCATGCTCACACATGCATATCTGAGTGTGTGTGTGTGTGTGTGTGTGTGTCAAACTGACTCATTGATAAATCTGTCTCTCTGTGTTGGCTCAGTTGATCTCGGTTGCCACGGTGATGGTAACCGAGCTGGTCCTGGTAACCGACAGCGAGAGCTGTTTTAACAGTGATTTCCGCTGAGGCTCACCTCACATTATCATACTTCTCTTTGCAAAACAGTAACTGCTATCACTAAAATAATGGTATGGTCAAAATTATGAGAGTCTTTTGAGCATCCTCTGAAGTTTTTGTGTGTCTGTGGTCAGAAGTGTGTCTTGTTGAGCAGTTTAGAAAAGTTAATGTTTTTTTTCTGCCTCTAGATATTTTTCCTCTCATTTTAATGGGACTCTATGCGTCAGTTGGTCGGTGTTCCTGTCAGTAAAATGCCCACCAAGCCAAAAGTTTTTGTCCGATCACCTCCAGAGATCTGCTGTAAGCACGAGCGTACCTACAAGCTGGTGTTTTTATTTTTCTGCTGGAGTGAACATTGTAGAAATGGTGGCGAGTTGAAGACGAGATTTTCTGAATATTGGGCAGCTCCTTTCCACTCTGTCAGTTGGCCTCTGCACTCTGGCTGTCAAAATTCCACCCATACACACCAATGCAAAAATCTCAAAGTGGCTCAAAAGTTTCCAATGTTTGAAGTGCGACTGTGCAAAAACTATGAATGCTGTGAAAAAGTTGAATTCAGGGAAGAAAGTCCTAATCTTTGTGAACGTCTCACAGTTTGAATGGAGTTTTAATGTGGACGTATGAATTATTAGATTAACTTTGAAAATGCATGAAAAAGTGTGAAAATCGAAGATTTTTGAAGATTCCGTCATCTGCTTGAATGGGAAAAAAAGGCTGAAAAAGGTCTAATATTTCTGAAATTATGAATGATATCAATTAGAAAAATAGACGCAATTGATTCCCAATTGAGATGAATGTTCTATGTTTGAACGGAGTGAATCCGTTGAAAAATGTGGAAGGAGTAAAGATTTGAAATTTCTGACCCGGAAGATATAATAATAACTAGAAAAATTTGCATTTCCTATGAAAATACAGTGTGAACGCTGAAGTCTGAAGCGAAAAGCTGAAAAGTTGAAAAGGTCAAGGCCGAAAGAGCTTGAAAAGTTGAACATGTTGATAGCTGAACAGTTTCTGTAGCTGAACATGAAGCTGAATGTATGAAGAAGCTGAAAAGGCAGAAAGATGAATATTTTAAAAAGATGAAGAGACAAAAAAGTTGAAAAGGGCTGAAAGGGTTGAAAAAGTTGAACATTTTCATGGCTGAACATGAAGCGGAATGGTTGAAGGAGTTGAAAAGGCAGAAAGATGAATATCTGAAAAGGCTTAAAAGCTGTAGAGTAAGATGTCTGATAGAGCTTAAAAAGTTGAAAAAAGACTGAAAAGACCGAAAAGTTGCCGAGTAAGAGGGCAGAAAGAGCTTAAAGAGGTGAAAAAAGGTTGAAAAGGAGAAAAGTTATAGGCAGAAAGATCTTAAAATGACTTCACACATGGTGGAGCAGGAGCCAAGTCAAAAATGAACATGTCCCAATTAGAATGAATGGCAAAATGCCTGCCAAACCCCTGCGATTTTTGAAAAAACTGTAAGGGTTATCACCAACATATTTATGTATTATAAAGTTGAAATGCTGTCTGTAGCTCAAAAGAAAGATGAATATTTTAAAAAGCTGAAAAGGCAGAAAAGCCAAAGGGGGCTAAAAGAGTTGAAACGGTTGAACATTTTAATTGCTGAACATGAAGCTGAATGTTTGAAGGAGTTGAAAATGCAGAAAGATGGATATTTTAAAAAGCTGAAAGGGCAGAAAAGCTGACGGGGCCTGAAAGAAAAGGCTTCGCTGATTGGTTGTGTGCTAGCTTAATGGCCGTTCTGATTGGCGGTGTGCTAGCGAATCAGCGCGCTGCTTGGGAGGGCGGAATACTGTGTGCGCTTTGTTTTTCTATGGACTCCGTTCCGTCATTCCCCATTTTCATGTTTTGCAGGCAGTTCTGGCACGAGACTGGCTGTTATTATGTCCGTTCAGGACGAATAAATCTGTGTTCATTTGGTAATGCCTCGCTGCATGTTGAGTATGCAGCTGTTTTTATCTGTAAGCCTGTAGGGAAAATGACAGAGAAATAAGCAGATTCGGCGTGCTCACTCAGAAAGTCTGGCTGAGGACGGCTGTGAGCCGATGCTTATGCAAGTAGCCTCCTGTGGTAACGTCACCACAGGAGCAGAGTCAAAATCTTGTGCTTTAGGAACGCACACTATTGTGCACTATTCCTGTTCGGAAAAAGAGCCAAAGCGAAAAAAATAAGCCACTTTCAAACAATTTTCAACACCAATATGCATGATTTAAGGAGAGAAATTGCGATTTCCGGGTGATGAGGAAAGTTAAAGGCAGAAAGAGCTTAAAAAGGAGAAAAACGACTGAAAAAGGCCGAAAAGTTGCAGAGTATGGGGGCAGAAAGAGATTAAAAATGTGAAAAAAGGCTGAAAGGTGAAAAGTTAAAGGCAGGAACAGCTTGAAATGGCTGCAGACATGC
>CAEMYA010001017.1:108222-132252 GCA_903131615.1 Diplodus sargus | reverse complement strand
TGGCTTTTACATGTTTTAAGTAAACACATTTATGACCTGTTTAATGTGTTTAGAAGAAAATGGCCGATTTTGCTTTACACGGACTTTAAAGACCAACCTCTGTGATTAACACAGAAAGCCAGCGCTGTGGCTCCTAAAGAGGCATGACGATACACGTCATGATGATCACGTGTGTGTGTTTTCAAGGTGTTTGTGTCCTACTGTCAGTCTAAACCTGCAGACAGTTTATAATCATATGAATGCTGTTACAATGTGTTGTGATTGAGATCCTGACCCACTAAACATCCTGGAAAGTGACAAAGTTACGTTTTGCGCTATAAATTACATAATTAAATAAATGTCATCAGCTGTCTCCTCAGCAGTGGGCAGAGTCTTGATCTTATCATATAACTCTTGTTGGATTGAGTTTGTTAATTCAGCAAATGTTCTCCATGAACTTCATTCTGTCTTTGTGTAAAAACATGGAGTCTGTTTGAACCAGTACATTTGCATATAGAGCAGGAAGTGACATCTGATCCCAGGTGGTCACTAAGGACAGGTGTTTATGGATGTTAAAACAGGTCTGTTGAACATAAGGGAGTCTGCTGCTGTGGACTGAAAGTGTCCTATGTGGTTCATCGAGGAAAAAATACACCAGCAGACTTATCAGTATGACATCCAGTGTTGTATTGTGGGATAATATAGCCATAGTAAGTAGTTATGGGTCGATAATAATTGCTATGTTATTAAAAAGAAGAATGAAGTGTGAAGAAATTACAATGGATGGTTGAAATATGTATTATTCTGCACCAGCTGATTGAATGTGTACTCATCAGTTGAATCACAGAATTGTAAAATCTACAAGAAAAGGATCATGTAATCAAATGCTATATACAAAACTTGTGTTACTTTTAAAGCAACTTTATTGTTGTAAGAGATGTGCAGTCAGTAGGTCAGTGGAGTGTGTCAAGGGGGAGACAGAGAGATCGAGCTGCAGCACTCTGCCTGATCTCTGCTCATTGCAGAGTAGGGAGGGGTGCAACAGGAGTCCAAGGCCGCCCAGCTGTAGTACAGTAGGTAAGGGAGTTACCGCTGTTATGCAGATGACACCCAACTGTTCCTCTCTTTTCCCCCATCCTCGTCCAACACCCACGTTGAGACGCGCATCTCGGAATGTTTGGCAGACATTTCCACTGAACAGCTGCACATCACCTCAACCCAACCTTAGTAAAACTGAACTCCTCTTCATGCCCTCGCATGGACCTGTCAGTCACTGTCGAGGATGTCACGGTATCGCCTTCGTCGAGGAACGTGGGCGTAATCCCCAACGACGGACTGTCCTGTGCCCCCAACATAACTGCTTTGGCCAGATCCTGCAGGTTTGCCCTCAATAACATCCACAGGATCTGGTCTTTCCTCACAAAAGATGCAGCGCACCACCTGGTCCAAGCACTGGTCATCCCCTGCCTAGACTACTGTAACTCTGCGACTAAACCATTGCAGCATATCTAGAATGCTGCAGCGCGCCTCGTTTATAATCTACCCAAATTCTCCCATATGACCCCCCTCCTCCATGACCTCCACTGGCTTCCTGTTGCGGCCCACATCCGATTCAAGGCGATGGTGCTGGCATTCAAGGCCGTCAACAGAACTGCACCCATCAACCTCCAAACACTGGTCAGACCACACACCCCAGCAAGAGCACTTTGCTCTACTACATCAGCTGGCCGGCTGGTACCCCCGTCGCTGAGAGCAAACAAAGCCTGCACAGCAGAGTTGTGACGGTTCTCTCTTTTTGGCAACTCAGTGGTGGATAAAACTCCCATCCAATGTCAGGACAGCGGAATCACTCCCAATCTTCCGCAAATGACTCAAGATTTATTTGTTCAGACTTCACCTCGACACCGCATGGCATGATTTGGCTAGCAATAAGAGCATATGAAATACCTAAGTGAAAAGATAGAGAAGAAGAGAGAAGTAAGTTGGAAAGATTGAGGCTTTAAGTGTTGAGGAAGTGTATCTCACATAAAGAACCAGATGAAGAGGTTGTGTCAGAAGGAAAGAAGTAAGTGAACTGTGATGCAAGGCGGCGCCAGCTAAAATCTTGCCTAGGGCACCAAATTGTTCAGGGCTGGTACTGCCATGAAGCACTACAGAAAGCTGTATTCAAACCAACCTTTGGTTTTTATTTCAACATTCAACCTAAGCCGTGCAAATTATGTATTACCTGGCCTCAACATGCAGCCCGATTTCAGATTCACTATGTAAATTGAGCTGAAAAAGTTTGCTTTGGGAGTTAACTTTAGAGGCTTCCCTGTTCTGTTGTAAAATCTGGCAGCGGGTGACTTATCACAAAAAGTAAAGGGTGATTGATTCGAGATGACATTTTCTTTGTCAGTTTTGTAATCAAGCTCTATAAATTATGATAGTCAGAAGTTAAATTAATCCTTCATGCAACATGTTTTCTTTGCTCTCTCGTCAGACAAACACTCTGTGGATGAACACCTGTCTGAACTGATGCAGAAAGTGAGTGATGTCACATCAGGCTGACTTTACACAACACACATTCATTTAATAAGATGCAGGTTGAAAATCCACTCTTGTGATGTAAATTAAACACATGATTTAAACTGATGCTGCATTCAGGTGAGCTTTGATATTATCCACTGACATTAAAGTGAAATCATATCCTTTTTTTTATGTGAATTCTTCAGGGAGCAACAATCACAACAGACAGAGAGAGGCTTTTGAATGTGCTGGAACATTTGAGACAAGACGAATTCAAAAAATTCAAGTGGTTCCTGCAGGACAGTGACATCCTGACAGGCATCCCATGCATCCCACAACAACAACTGGAGAAGGGAGACATGTTGGACGTGGTGGATCTGATGCTGCAGACCTACAGCCAACAGTCTGTGGAGCTGATCAAGAGGGTTTTTCAGAAAATACACAGGAATGATCTGGTGCAGAAGCTGTAAGACGTCAGCCTTCCTTTAATAGACACTGACTGGAAATCACCGCGTGTTGAACTGATGAACTATATTATGCAAAACAAAATGTAATTTCTCAGGTAACAGACTGGAGGCTGTATTCAGGTTTATCTCTTCGGGCACAATGTCCAGGTTTCCTTGGATAAAGTAACAGTACTGCGATCTTTAGCACAAAGGAGGAGATGTTAATGTGTAAGCACATTATTCAGAGTTTTTTATTCATGTCAGTCAAACTGAATTTCTGAAGTTTTTTAAATTTGAATAGTGAAATTATTGTAACTCTATTTAAGCATGAAAACAATGCAGCAGTCAAAATACTATAAAATACTTCATTATTTTATAGCAGCACAGTGTGATTTTGATTTCTTATTTAGTATTTTTGGATTCAAACTTTGTTGTATTGATTTTGTTGCACTTTGTTTATCTTTTCTATTTTGTTACTTTTTTTTTGGTCGTTTGACTCATTTTCGTTTGTTCTCTTGGTTTTTGTATTTCTCAGCTTTGGTAATATTAAAGCTTGCTTTTTGTTCTCCCCTATCTTGCCTCCCAAGTGTCTACATTTGGGTTCACCTTTTACTTTTCACATAATGTTGTTTCCCCTTATCTTCAGTATCCTTTATGTCACCAAAAAGAGGATCTACAGCTACTTTAGCTCACCTGTTTATAAATTTGAAAAGATCTGCAAATCTTGGTCTCTTTCCACTAGCTTCTTGAAAATCAAATGTAGAAATTCTCCCCTTTTTTTCTCATTTTATATGGTAAATTGGAGACAATGATTCTAAGATTAGTGGGATTCTCTATTTCTTGCAGCTGATCAAGGTCTTGCATTGCATTGTTACAACCAGTTAAGATCAGAGAGTAACTATGGAGAGCCTTAGCATCATCTGGCTTGATTTGTGGCCAATTGAGAGTCCTATTCATGTAGGCAGATAAGATTTTCAGCTTATTGCCATAGTGACTAGTTAGCAATTTTCTTGCTTTACTGTAGCCTTGATATGGACTCATATGTTGGCAACTCCTGACCAAGTCTCTCGGCTCACCTCTGGTAAGCTGTTCAAGAGAGTAAAACCCGTCATTATCATTATCAGTTTTGTCATGAATGGTATAGTCAAATGCCCTTGTGAAGGATTTAAACTGAGGGGGGTCACCACTGAAAACAGGTATGTCTCTTTGGGGCAAATTTGGGTCAGTTTCTGTTGTTTGACTAACATCTCATTGACTAACATCTCATTGATGTCATTTTTGTTTCGGCATCACTTCACACAGGTTTACTGCACCATTACTGATATTAGTGAGCTGTGTCTCATTCCTTGTTTCACTTTGTTATTCACCTGTGGCCTTTTAGTGTAGTCACACTTTACTGCTGACTCTTGTCTGGATATCACTGGATATCAGGCTTTTAGATATCCACAATTACATTCTGTATATCTAGAATAGAATTCTTACTAGGAAAAACTCCCATTTCAGATATCTTCAATCCAATTGCTACTAGTCACAATTTTCAGATATCCAAAATGTAATTTTGAATATCAATACATTGTGACTAGTAAAAATGTCAATACAGATATCCACAATTCCTATGACTAGTAAAAATGCAATTGTGGACATCTGTATATATATATTGTGGATATCTGTAATGACATTTTTACTAGTCGCAATGTATTTTTGGATATTCAAAATTACAGTTTTTAATTTTGGATATCTGAAATGAAAATTATGACTAGTAACAATTGGATTAAAGATATCTGAAATGGCAGTTTTTCCTAGTAAGAATTCAATTGCAGATATCCAGAATGTTCATTATAGATATCCAGAATGTAATTGTGGATATCTGAAACTGAAAGCCCATTACACATGAATGACAAAAGTGACGTCATTTGTCCTTGGAAGAATGTAATTGTGGATATCTGAAATGACAATTGTGGAGAGGAAGAATGTCATTGTGGATATCTGAAATGTTCTTTTTGACAAGGAAGAATTGAATTACAGATATCTGTAATACATATCCAGTCTAGCTATTAGCTATTAAAAATGTTGAACGGGTCTCTTCAGTGTGACAAAATTGAAAGGACTTAAGCTCCAACTACTGAAGCGACCATGATAAATCATAATATTAGCCTGATTTCTGTTACTTTCACTTTCAGAGCTCTACTTCTGACACAGATGAGACATTTTACTGTTAGCTAACACTTTGCTAACGTTCGTGTTTCCAACGGTTAACAGTTAGCTAGTTTTCTAAAGTGGTTTAACACGACGGTTGAGTTATAATTGTTATTTAGGATTAGGTTATTTATTTATTTATGTATGTGTGTGTGTGTGTGTGTGTGAGAGAGAGAGAGAGAGAGAGAGAGAGAGAGAGAGAGTGTATGTAGTGCTAATTTAATTAGCCTAGCATTGATGAGAAAGTAGCAGCAGCACAGAGCTGTCCTGTCTATTGAAGGTTTCCAGGAGACTCTGTATGTGAGAAATTTACTTTTCATTACTTCTTCTGTATGTTGACTTTTTAGAGAATATTTAGAAGTGAACTCGATTGATGCACTCCTTCAGTTAAAGTTTTTTTTACTTTTTTTTTCATTGGCTGTCAATCAATTAACTGAAAATTAATTGGTAACTACTATAATAATCAGCAGAAGTACCAAATATTGTCTTGTTTAAGCCTCACAAATGTGTGGATTTGCAGTTTTTCTCTTTCATATCACATGAAATTGAATATTTTTGCTAATTGAAACATTTGTTTTGCACTTAGGAAATCAAAACTGCTATTTTTCACAGTCTTCTGACATATTTCTGACTGAAAGAGTGATCAGTTGTTCAATCAATAATCAGCAGATCAACCTCCAGTGAAAATGATAATCACATGCAGCCCTTCTTTAATCACTTGTCCTATCTGACTGATCCGACTTAAGTAACTTAAAGATGATAGTTTTGACTATAACTGCTTTTTTCAGCTTTATGGTGGAAGATGTGCATCATTATGTTCCATGTACTATTTTTTCCTGGTGGCTTTATAAACTGTTTCTGATTGACACATTCCTTTCTGCAAACTTAAATGTTTTGGGTTTTTTTGACCATTTTGTAGTAAGCGAGCCTGACAATGTGTGCAGTGTACCTGTTTTAATGAATAACTTGTATCTTGCTTTATTTGTGCTCTGATTGTAAAAGAAAGACAGCATTTTGTTTTCTATTCATATGTACAGTATATGAGATGACAGAGGTATGCAAAAAGTTAAAGAGCAGTACATTGTTCGGAAGTCTAATTTTTTCTGAAATTCTTTTTCATCTGCATTTGCATCTGCTTGTTCCTCAGTGGGAGCGACTGATGTAAATACAATGGCAGAAGGTAGGTGCACAGGTATTATATATATTCAGTCATCTCACTAAATGTCTGTTACTCACTGAAATCAGGTTGTCGAAAACAAGCCACATTTAAACAGAGAATCTGATTGTAAAACTTATTTCCATGTTCAGTCAGTCAAGTTTTTATCTCCAATAGTAACAATAATTTTCCTAATTTTGTTTCCGCTGCAGGACCCTCGTCTGTAGCACATGGTGTAGATACCAAGTCAGACGGTAGGTGTACAGGTAGTATGTTGTCTCTTCTGTTAATGCTTTGTACTCTGTCTGTCAGGCACGGATCACAATGTCTGGAAACCCAAAATCTGACGATAAACTTACTGCTTAATTTTCTTCGTGGTTGGAAATTTCAAACAGGCTGAACTTGAGTTTGTTCTAAAAAAAAATATTTGGGTTCACAAAAGGAACAGTGGCCGCTGATAAATGCTGCGTAGTATTACTGAATTTAAATAAAGCGTTTGACATTTTAAACAATCTGCTTTATTGCTTCATCACCCAGATCTGTACTAGAGATCGACACCACTCAAATGTGCGTTAAGAATAATGTCCACCCCTGACTCACAAGCATCTCGCTAATGTGGATTAAGCAGCAACGAGCATTTATTCAACATTTTTTTAATGGTGAAGAGGCAGTAATGTGTCTGATTCATATGTATTATCTTATTATTGATCATAATAACTATCTCCATGCTGGACAAATTTCAGACATAAAATGTGTTTGTGTGTACGAGCTACTGTGTATAATAGCCTGTTTATAAAAATAGATGTTATAGCAATTCTTGACGTATTTTTGTACAACCCCTTTTATACATCACTGTAGTTGAGTCATGTTAAACAGTAAGTACACTTCCTGGGACCCACATGCGGTTAAAGATAATTAAGTTGAGGCACACAAACACAACTAGATTAAGCACTTCTGGCAACAACATCTGAAGGCATACATTGTCAGTTCTTAATATTTGATTATCATCTACACTTTCATATAGAAAGTAGAAGTTAGACAGCCTCTTGTAATGAAACCTGTATATTAAGTGGCTTCATGTTCTCTTCAAATCCAATCAGTCATTAATTTGTAGAATAATATTTACCTCTTTTCCTCAGATGAACACTTTGTGGATAAACATCAGTCTGAGCTGATTAAGAGAGTGAGCAACGTTGGACCCATTTTGGATGAGCTCCTCAGCCAAAATGTGATCCAACAAGAGAGTTATGATAAGATCAAGACTCTGTCCACTGCTGAGGAGAAGATGAGGGAGCTCATCAGTGGGCCACTGAAATCCAGTGGAGTTCAAGGAAAAGATATCTTCTATGAAATCCTGATTGAAAACGAGCCACGACTGATACAAGACCTCAAGAGAATGGATGCTGAAGTGAGTAAATCTTAGTTATATAAATCATTCTAATGGCAGTGTGGATAGCTTAGATTGTGTCTCTCATGTAATCACTGTTGTAGGGGCTCAAATGGTGAATACAACTGAAGTTTTTATATTTTAAATTCATAAGATGAAATGAAAATTTGAAAACTGCACAATATATTGTTTCAGCATCAACATAGCAATCTGTGCAATAGTCACAATGTCACACTGATTTAAGGGTTCATTGATATGCAGAGTTTGTTGCTTGTGACTGACATGTTGGTTTTAAGACTCCAGGTTTCCTCGGCATCAGATGGTGTTATGAAGTCTGTGTTATTGCAGCCAGTTCTTGGTAAAACTTGTGTCTTTCTAACTGTGTTTGTGTCAGTATGATGAATCATTATGTGGATGTCAGTTGATAGTCAGTTGGTTCGTCAGGAGTTGCTGGTCTGAGTGAAACTGTTTTTGTGACCATCAGCAGTAAAAACCCGGAGCACGTTTTTGAGTTTTGTTTCTTTTTATGGTTGTGAACTGGATTGGAACTGGGATGTTTTGGAGTTGTGGGGAAAAAAAGAGGCAGTTTTTACAAATATTTACTACCATTTTAGGGGATTAACCCTGAGATGAGTCTTTCACGTGCCCACACTAACAGCCACACTTGTACTGAATTGAGCTGTTGACTTTTTGTTGTTGCAGTACTGTTTTTTCTTTGCCAATTGTTAATTGCTTTATTGTTTTGTGTGATTTTACAGAGTTATTTATTTTATATTTTCATATATTTTATCATTTTAAAACAACTGTGCTTTCCCACATCACAACTTGTATTGCTGAAAGAAAAAAAATACCGTGCAGCCCTAATTGAAATAAGTTAAAAACAGTTATTTAACGGAACTTTATTGATTTGGAAAATATTCCTTCTGTCACCATTGTTTTATTGAATGTAGATGAACCATGAGACATAAGTTCAAAATTTACTCTACTGTGCAGCAGGCAGGATTTTTTCAAACTATGAGTGTAACTATGTGATTATGTGTATAAGTTTAACAATGCTCAAAATTATGTTTTACTACTACATTTATTTATTCATTTGATATTCGCCTCACATGCACTGTGTTGAAATCTGCTGACTGTGATCATTCCTTTCATTCTAATCAAGTCAATGAGCCATCAAGCCCTTTATCAAGAAACTGAAGTTCTGCCTTTACAGAACAAATATCAGTGTGTAATCTTGATGATAAAATAAGAAAAGCCAAATGTCAGACACTCTGGTAAAAAATCTTCCCTCCCCTCCCCACATGCAAAACAACATTATTTTTCAGTAGCACCATCACTATATTCTTGGTCTAGCCGTGCTCAAGATGGCTGTGATTGGTTTAAAGAAATATAAACAAGCCGGAGTATTTTCTTCCCTACACCAGAATGACAAGTGGTGCAGTGAGACCTTTTCCACTGCTGACACAATGCCACAGAGAAAAGCCTGGCTGTGGGACAATTCTGTAATATCTGTGTGTGATATGGTTGATTTACTCTTACCACATCAATATTTCTGAAACACAAACATTGAGGGGATGGAAAAATCTGTGATCATCCTTACACCCATGCCCATGAACATTTTCTTTGAATTCATCAGGTGAAAACTACGTCTTATATGTTAGAGCTGCTTCTGGAAACACTGAGAGATTTGACTGATGCAGAGTTCAAGAGGTTGACTCAGATGTCAGTTTGATGCAGCAGAAGGCACCAGACATCTCAATGCTGCTGACATTAGCAGACATGCAGCACACATTGGCCCTCATTTATCAAACGAACGTACGGCAGAAAACCGTGCGTACGACCATTTCCACGCAAACTTCGGCATTTATCAATTTGGACGTGAGCGGAAGCTACGATCAGATCTCACGTCAGGTCTGAGCTCGTGTACACAAATTTGAGTCGGTGGATTTGCGGTGCAGCACAGCGAAATCTGGCTGAGACTGAAAATATTTATGAAACAAACCTCAGCTGTCATTAAGCATAAGCAGTCACATTTTTAGAACAGATCAAAACCGATTATTTTTTACGTTTTTACTGATACCACTTTTTTGTAAAATAAAATATGTAAATAGCCTAACATGACAACTAGTTAACGGAGTACCTAATAACCCCGCTGGCAAACCTGCTGCAGAGCAGGAACGCAGATTCAATAGTGCGCACACACGCACACGGGTCACAGTGGAGCTGCTTCGGGCTGCTGAAGGGCAGGTGGCTCCGTCTCGGACCAGCAGGGGGAACTCTGCTGTATCCCCCAGAGAAAGTGTGCCATATTATTTTGACCTGTTCAGTTTTGCACAACATTGTATTCGTGAATGGAGCCTTTGATGTGCCGGCGCTGCCGGGATGCCGATCTCCATCTCCGAAAAGTTTCTCTTCTTGCCAGTGTTTCTTCTCTCCATGTTTTACCTCAGTGTGCGAGGCCTCCGAACCAGGAATATTTAAGGGCGTAGCATGTTAATGACGATCAAATTCAGGCCACTGTGTTTAATGGTGCAGAATTGTGGCCAACAGTCTGTGGAGATGACCAAGGTGGTTTTAGAGAAGATCAAAAGGAATGATCTGGTGCAGAGGTTGTCAGACCGCAGCTCAAGACCCAAAAGTAAGACAATAAAGACAACACATCTTTATAATATATGTCCTCTTTTCTTTACATTTTGAATAATAAGATCTATAATGGAGAGAAAAATATAAAATATTTTATGACTAATGTGAAGTATTATAAACTATTTTTGGAGATGGAGAAAATTGTCTGTGATAAGTTAGGTGTAAATTTAGATGAGCTTTGAGCATGATTGTATGTTGATTGTTTTGTATTAAAATCTTTTCTGATACCAACCACTTGTTTTATTTCCTTTACTTTCTTCTTTTCTCCTCAGAGAAACCCTCTGTGGATGAGCAAGCTGCTCGGATCCACAAAGTAAGTGATTTCATATTTGACCATGAAAAGCTTTTATTCAGTAAGAAGCAGGTTTTTAAATGTTAACATTAATGTTGATCAAACCAAAGTCATTATTAACATTTGATGTTTCTCACAGAACTCCAGCTGAGATGACATTGATATACAAAATATTTGTATTACATTGAAGAAATTTCATATCTGCTTATGAACATATTACCTGGAACTTTACAGGTGATGATGATGGGGGTTGTTAAAGATCTGAGTTATGAGGAGCGAAAGAACTTCAAGTGGTTTCTGCAGTTCACATTCTTCCAAAGGAGCCTTCCACAGATTCCCTGGAGCAGACTGTTGGAGGAAGACATGACAGAGTCCCTGGTGGATCTGATGGTGGAGAAATGTGATCAAAAGTCTGTGGAGGTGACCATGGAAGTTTTAATGGACATGAACCAGGCTGATCTGGTACAGAGGCTGTCAGAGACCAGCTCAGGACTCAGAGGTAAGATAGGAGGACAACTGTCACATTAATTCATAACAACAGACAAAGACAGACTGTTAGAATGTCTTTTTATCTCTGGTGCAAAATATCAGATGAAGTTTATAATATAAATCAATGCACCAGCACCGAATAGACCTGCCATGACAGCAACAGTACCAGAGAGTTGAACCATCACCTGTCAAACACAGTCGCAACAAAAACTGAACCATAGAAACTTTACAGTAAGTTCTACGTTATCTTCAGAATAAAGGAATGACTTTTCCACTTTGTAATATATATACTTAATCTTTGATGTGGCAAATCTTACAAATTAAATTTACTTACTACTTTAATTAGTTCAATGATTTGGATCTTGACTTTGAAGTAAAGATCTGAATGAATCTGAATCTTTGGTCGTTGATTTGTGTTTTCAAAGGGTTAGGGTTAGCTTTTTTATCGAAAACACTCTTCTTTATTGGGCCACATATTTTTGTTTTTGGTCCATTGAGTTCATTATACCAGTCTTCTATTGTTAATGGCCTGATAGGAATGTGGCTAATGCTATCAACAGAATGACACTCCACTATGGAGAGATAATCTCTGTGATCTCTGTGATTATGACTTCCTTCTGCCTTCAGTTCACACACCTGAAACTGCAACATTAAAGGCTTTTTATTCTCAGGACTCAGTATTATACTCAGGATAAGTACACATAAAGGTTACACACAGAGTTTTTATTAATGTAATAACAGTTGTCATTAACTGTGTTGCAGCTGCTGCTGGATCATCAGCTGAAGTGTTTGGTGTGAATACCACAGAGAAAGGTAGGAGACCTATATAAATGTATGAAATAAGTCCTATAATTATTTTAATTTTAATGTCAGTGTATGAACATTAAACACAGTTTAATAGAAAACAAGACAGTGTCAATCAGGAGAAAGTTGTTATTGATTTTATTTATTTTTATGGACATTTTACAAGAAAGCCTTAACATTAGAATTCGTATAGTCTCACGGTCTGATTATGTTGGTAAATTAATCATTCATGAGTCTTTTTTCTGTTTCCTCTCTCCTCAGAGAAACACTCTGTGGAAGAAGATTGGCCTGCACTGATCCAGAAAGTGAGTGATGTCAAGTTAAGATAATTAATCTGTTAGCTGACGAACATTTTGATAATAAATAAATCAATTGAGTAATTTTTTTAAATAAAAGAAACGCCAAACACTCTCTGGTTCCAGCATTTGTGAGGATCTTCTCCTTTTCTCTGTTTTGTATCATTGTTAACTGAATATCTCTTTTATATCTCAAGAAATTTGAAGGCGTCACCTTGAAATTGAGATATGTACTTTTAACAACATTTATTTATGTCATTATTTTATCATATTTTTTATGATAATGGTAATTTGCAGTGCTAGTCTAAACAATGCAGTTTGCATTTAATATAAATAGAATACAATTAAATAATTTAAAAACAAATTATGTATTTTCATCTGAAGGTTTGTCAGTACTGAAGCTCCATTCAGTTTGTTCTTGTGTTCACATTAGGAAACTCTCAAACAGGTAAAATAAAAAGTCATTAACCTGTAAACAGAAATAAAATAACTGTAAAGAAGATTAAAGTCAATACATTTGATTTTACAAAGAAGAAAGAGCTGTATACATATAATAAAAACAGGTTCATGTGATCAATTGTAAACAATGTTATCACCTTGTGCTGATGTACTCTTACTTTTCACATTTCTTAAACACAGAGATTGATGAGATGTAAACAAAAACATTTGTCATCATCCTTGCTGAGAAATCACACTTTAATCTCATGATGAATCTCTTTTTCTCTGAATTTAACAGTTGGAATCGATGGAGTCTGTTATAGAGCTGCTTTTGGAAACACTGAAAGATTTGAGTGTCGCAGAGCTCAAGGAGTTTAGAGGTGCCCTGCTGAGTCAACCTGAGTTCCACAGACACTTCTTAAGCATCCCATTGATGCGGCTGCTACCAATAGCACACGTGCAGGACACAGAGTTTTTACAGTTTTTGCCTAATGCTTAAACACTGAAAGTGGTTGCTATGCCCAAAGCATCGCAACCTCTAACTTTGGTGACCATGCCCTAAACAAAAGCACCAATCCTGCAAACACAATATATGCTTTGCACTGTGTTTGAAATTCTCCAACAAACTTCTTGCAAAACACTACACACTGTATTTTACATAAGACACATTGTTCAAAAAAGAAAGCTCATGCAGTTGTTGGGAAAACACGTCTATTTAAAATACAAAACACAACTAAAATTGGAAAAGCACACAGTCTCACACACATGAAAACATTTAAAATCTAATTGTAGACCAATCAGTCTAAGCCATAGCACTACAAATACACCTGATGTGAGCTCAGCTCTTTTGTGCCAACTTCGGAGACGTGGAGGCAGAAAGAGGAAGAGGGAGAGTAAGAGCAGCTGCAGGACGAGGAAGACACCTGCATGCCTCTTCTACAAGCCATGGAAGAGGCATGCGGCGACATTGAGGTGAGGTCCATACAGGGTTGGATACGGCATGCAAGGCAATATTTCCCCCGTTGCTTGGCAAGGGAGGACATTGTCTGTGATGTGGATGAGGTGATGTGGCCAAATGCCAACAGGAGACAGGATCCATAGCCTAAATGTCTTCCAATCATTCCCTTACAACACTATGTTTTGTAGAACATTCTAGTTGTACCATGTCTTTGTGTTGTTTTTTTGTTTTTTTTTACTTTTGCAAAAACCTGAAAAACTAAAAAAAAAATGTGAAATGTCTCCATTTCGTTTTTATGTGTCTAGATCAACTGTAGTGGATCAATATTTCAAAAAAAAAAAATTTTTTAAAAAGATTTTAAAGTCAAAAACCATCCAAAGTACTGAATACAGCTGCGTTTTGCATAAAGCACATCTGTGTGTTGTTGCTGCTAGGAAAGAGTGCAGACAAAGGTGCATGTGTTTAATGTTTTGATGCTAAAAACAGTTTTGAAATGGGATTGTTAGGTTTTGTTTCAAGAGTTTCATTTTGCCGTATAAGTTAGGAGTTTATCTCCATGTGCTGTGTCTTACTCGACCTTGTGTGTTAAGTTATGACACAGTGAGCCGAAGTCTGCAAAATGTGTGTAAGCATTCGGCAAAAGCTGTAATGGTGCAGATCTGCGGCCAAAGCTGTGTGGAGGAGATAGATAAGATTTTAAAGATGATGGAGAGGACCGATCTGGTGCAGAGGTTGTCAGACAGAAGCTCAGGATCCAAAAGTAAGATAATAAAGATAAAAACACGTTAAAATCAAATAACTGGTATATAACATGTCTTGACTTTATAAGCTTTGTGTTATATTTACATTATATATGATGAGGTTCATAACGTAGAGAAGACACATTAGCTGTGTACAGAATGTATTACGACTAAGAGAGTGGGTAGAAATGACAATTTATATGTCACTGTTGAGGAGGTTTAACTGTAATTTTGTGTATTGTTTTTTTTTCACGAGTCAATATTGCCTGAACATTTTATTTTAAAGCTGTTAGACAATTCATCAGTTATGAGTGACTTTCTACCTCTTCTCTCCTCAGAGAAACACTCTGCAGATGAACACCGCTCTGCACTGATCAACAAAGTGAGTAATGTCACATCTGACTTCATACAACACTGCTTTCCTTCAATAGATGGAAAAAAATTCACATTCAGTTTCAGAGACTATTTACAAACACCTGGATTTCCCTTTTTTCAAAAAGGAATCGCAGGGCGGTTTGTTAGACGCCAATAACCTGCACCGATCAGCCCCAACATTTAATCCGCTGACAGATGAAGTTAATAACATTGATCGTTGTTGCCATGAGGGGGTAACTTGGTCTGCAACCTTGTCTGGGTGGTAGGTGCTTTTCAAAGAGGCACCACATGAATACCAGTCCCAAGGTTTGTAACGAGATTATCAATCATATCCACTTCAGCTGTCAGTGGTTTTATTGTTGTGGTTTATCAGTGTGTATGTTAAAGAAATTGCCCTTCCATGTGGCGCTACAACAAAATGCATCCGCCCGAAAAAGAAAGTGGGTTCTGCCATTGATGCGTATGCTTAGTGTATTCACAATAACCTTCACTTTGACTCCAATTCTAACAGTGACTCACTATCAACACAGTTATAGTTATTAATTGTATTTCTCTTTTTAAAGAGAGTGATACCTGTCATTCACCTAATGAAAGTGTTTTTTCCTTCTCTCCATTCTCAGTGGAGCACTTTGTGGATAAACACCAGTGTGATCTGATCGCAAGAGTGTACAATATAGGACCAATCTTGGATAATCTCCTCAGTGAAGGTGTAATCCAACAAGAAGACTATGACACAATCAGGACTATCCCGACCACTCAGGAGAGGATGAGGAAACTCTACAGCGGCCCCCTGAAAGCTGGAGGTCAAGCAGCCAAAGACGTCTTCTTCAGAGTCATATCTGGTCACTGATCTCAACAGAAAGGAGTCATAAATGCTGTGAACACCTGAACCTAATATTGTTACAGATTGACAGAACAGAATTTATGGAAATATCCTGTTTTATGTCTCCTCTTTTCTGTAATTGATGTTAAAGTCGACTTGGTTATGACTTGAAAAGGTTAATAACCACTGTTCTAATGTGTCAGTTATCAAACCAAACAGCCAGTCAAAGATTCAAAGTGACCACGACGATCATCAAGTATTAATTACAATGTAAATTCATGTTGTAACTTTGTAAGTCTGCACATACAGAACAGAAAGTGTGATATTGTGATTTCTATATCTGACTTCAGTCTGAACAACTTTACAAACACAAAGTCTCGGTTTTCAAAGACATATTTTTTTATTTCTGATTTAGATTCTGCACATATGTAATTATGTCTGTGCGCTTCTTTTTCATGCACGATGTTTGTTTTTTCTATTCGTTTATCATTTGTTGCTTTTATGTATACTAGTGCAGTGCCCGTAGGAAATATATGTTCCTATAGAAAAGTGGGTGGTTAAGAATCTTTTTCATTGATGGCCAAATGAGGCTGTTTGAAGGTGGAAAGTCAGGGATATTTAGGTCTGCTGTGAAATCCGATATTCCAGGGAATAATTGGCCGTTTGTGACTATTTTTGATTTTGCCATTATATTTCACCTTAAAAACAATTTACTTGGTGTGATTATTTTCAGCACAACCTCACGTGTGACTGTACAGTTATTTTTTCATTTGACATATTGTATTAACACAATGGACCTAAAATCACAAAAAAAACATAAAATCCGAGTAGAAAAAGTTAGATTTTTTTACTGTGAAAACCACAAATATGTTTAACAAACCATTTTTTATTACTTATAATGCAAATATAAATTGTTGTTTGCTGAATAAGTGCATACATTATGAAAATTTACAAAGGTCTGTGTAACTATTTACATTTAAATGCAGGCAATGCTCAGGTCTGCCTGAGCTCCTTCCAGCTGAATGAAGAGCTGCACTGCCTGCTGCACATTCAGCTTCTCATTGTTTTGACTCATTAAACAAAAAACCGACTCCACTACACACAAAACCAAACACTACATAACACACTAACTATACTCTCCAAACACGCTAAATGTTACAAATCTCTCAACTCTCAATATCGCTGTCTCTACACCGACCGTCGTTGCCTGTCACTCATCCGTCGACGTCCCTCCCACAACTTCCTGTTCCTCTACAACCAAACTTGCTGCTTGAACACTTTCGTGACAAAAGCCCGTTTTTACCGTTTCTTCTGCACCAGACACAAAGCAAACGTGATGGCAATGTTCGCGAAAAAGCGTGGCGGACATTATTTACCCCAAGTCCGGTTTTGGACAGGTCGGTGCGTCCGGTCCGTCAGCTCGGGAGTTGGGCCGTGTGGGTTAGCTAGCGGCTAGCAGCTAGCTACACACGAACATCCACAGATTACGATTCCACTTTGTTGTCCGCGCGTCTCCGCATCTCCTCAGACCCGAACAGACCGGTCCGGTCTTGTTTAGTCACATTAATCCACAACAGTCAGTTTAGATGCACAGAACAGAACGTGAACGAACCGCCGGCAAAATCCTGGCCCAGCGCGCGCCGCTGCAGGTATAAATCCGCTCTCCTCAGACCCGAACAGACACGGTCCGGTCTCGTTTAGTCTCATTTATCCACAACAGTCAGTTTAGATGCACAGAACAGAACGGGACCGAACCGCCGGCTAACTCCCGGTCCAGCTCGCGCTGCCGCAGGTATACATCTGCTTGTTTCTTAATGTGTGTCATAGGCTTGAGCTCTGCAGTGACTGGCTCTAATGCGCATGTCACTGTGGTAGCTCCGGTGGACTATGCTCCAGAATGTGTAAAGCATTTATGAAATAATTTATTCACGATATCATTGCAGTCCAAACAAATGCGAAGTCGCACACCACTTAACCAAACGGCAGCCATGTTGAAACTCTCAGGTCAGTCTGATCCTGATCCGCAGAGATATTTGAGGCACACACAGACAGACAGACAGAGATTCCTTGCTTTGATAGAGAGATAAATTGTTCTTGTCATCCAACAAGATATTTAGAAAATCAGCGATTTGTCTACGTCATGTGGTTCTCTGAAAGCTGGTAATGCCTGAAAATCTGTGTTCTTCTCTCATGTCTCCTCTTTCAAACGTACAATGACCACTTTCTTTCATTTTTTATGTTTTATTTTTGTGTCTGTTCTGGACAAGGCCTGCAGTAACATGGTGTTGAAGAGGACCCGCTCCTTCTGTAGATATAAAAGGCTCATTCTCAGGTAAAAAAAAAACACGATTCTTAGTTTGAGGTGATTATACACTGATGAAATCATAACTCAAATATATTCAGTTATTGCCAAGAGGTCATCCACAATTCTGCACACTGGACCTTTAGATCCAAATGTATATAGTGTGCAGTGTCATGATCAGTGAGGTCCGTTTAATTGTTTTACTTTGATGACATGAGACGAGATTTCATGTAAGATTAGAAACCGGATTCAGAAAAAGGTTTATCAGACGATCATGTAAGAAAACACTATAGAAAACTGGACACATAATGTTTTTATCAAAAAGTCTATTTAGTTTATGTAATTGTGTAAAACATGCTTGATTATGAATGTTTATCTGTACATTTTAAAGTTGGTTTAAACTTTCATTTTGTTAAAAAATATGTTTTTTATCTGGTGTTATATCTTTTAATTCTGCTTAGTAAAAATGGTTATCAGTGGTCATTCAAAATGTTTTCTATTTTGAAATGTATAATAAAATCTTGTGATTGCTATTTTAAATTAAATAAAAATAGTGTATTGTGACAATCCTTCCACCTGAGCACTCAGTGTCCCTGTTCTTTTTGTTTGTAGTTTGCTGCAACTGAAAGATTCCTTTTCCCTCTGTCTTTGTTAGTAAATTATTTTTCTTCTGCCATTTCATGTCTCACATTTTTGTCACAGTCTGTAAACCTGCCTAATATGAAGCAAGTGTAATAATAAAATGTAGAAATCACGCGTGCTTGTCTTTCCCTCCAGGTTTTTAAAATGTGCATGTTGACCTTAACATTTATTTGAGTTCAGAAGGGTGCATGTCTTTACAGAGTCAATGATATTAAGCTGGATCAGTCATTATATCGTAGGATGATTAATAGATTAGTCTTTCCTCCAAATAATTTAAAATGTTGTAAATGTTGTATCTCATCAAATAATGCAACCATGCTCATCTCAAAGCAGGCGATCATTCTATGGTACAATCTCATTTGATTTTCTTATATAACTTACATCTGTTTGATAATTAATTTAAAAATGTTTCCTTCTGAAGAGACCAACAGCTAAAAGACACACTTTAATGATCACAATAGTCAAAATATATATTTATTTTTTAACTGATACAGCGCTTTTTAGGTGACTCATATTTTATCTAATTACAGCTAAAATGAAACAGTATTTCCTCTAACCAGAAGTAATCCAACAAAAGTACAGATTTTATAATTTAACTAATTGTTACTTTCTAGAAAGACTGGCAGAGAGGATGTAACATATTTAAAAGGACGCTCAGACATCAAAATAAATGGTTGAACCAGGGGCACCGCCAGGGATTTTGGGCCCCATGAAAAAAAATCGAGTTGGGCCCTTGTATAGGTTGCCCATGTCTCAAAGGGCCCCCTGTCAGTGCCGGGCCCTTGGAATCGTCCTAACCTTTCCCCCCCTGGCGGTGCCCCTGGGTTGAACCAAAGTTATTGGAATCAAAGGAGCAACAAATAAACTACCTACCAAAAAAGGTTGGAGATCCCAGTTAAAATAAACTAAAGAAGGGGAAATCTCTGAGCCAGCCACGCAGTGGGCCGTCACACCAGCTATCCAGCTATAAACTATCAGAAAGGAAAGAAATTCATCTAACCCTAAATGAACCAAAGAAAACCGTAAACTGCACAACAGGTGATCTCCAAACTAAACTACAAAAAAAAACTAACTAAACATAACAAAAACCCTGCACTGAAAAACGTGGGGGTTATAGGCAACAAGGAGACAAAGACAAAAATATCCCCCTTTCAGTGTGAGCTGGGCAGAAGCTGCAGAGAGAGTGAGATCCTCCTTCAATGCTGTCAGGTAATTACAACACACCTGGACAGGTGTGTCTTCCTGACAGATAAAACAGAGACAAGAGGAAGAGAGACAGAGAGCAACAGAGGGAGAAAGAACAGGCAGAGGGAGAGAGAGAACTGCATTTTGTTTTGATATTGGACTTCAGGGTGTTTGAGGACTGAAAACAATATTTAACTCAACATAACTGAAAAGAAAATCCTATTTGAGAAGAATACATATTGTAATGATGTAATATGTAGTTTAAAAATAATTACAGTATGTTTCATGCAAAGTTAAGTATAAAACATGTCAGTGCTTCAGTTTAAAACTTTACATAATGAAGTTTGTTAAAGTAGATTCGGGAACTAAGACCACGCCTCGTACGCGTCCCATTTCCGCACCAGAAGTATTTAAGCACACCGTATCCGTTTCCTTCTCCTTGACTCAGTCTTCACACCCCTTCCCCCCAAACCCCTTTTTCTTTTCCTTCTCTTCTCTTCTCCATCTCATTACAGGAACCACCGGGGATCATTCCCATAAAAGGGAAGCGTGGAGACGGCTCCCCCATCCAGAGTCTCGGCTTCCCAGATCCACTCACATCCCACCGAGACCGACCTACACCGGTCGCCCTACCTCCTCCTCCATCGTACCGCTTACAACCTGACTCACCCCTTCATCCCTCCATCCCTTCATCCCTCGACCCCCATCCCTTCATCCCTCTACCCTCGACCCTTACCTTTCAACCCTCCATCCCTCCTCTCGAACCCTTCATCCCTCTTACACCTCGTCGATCCTACAAATTCATACCGTTCATTAAACCTCTCTAAATTCATATCAGTATTTGGCGTGGTCTGTGTCAGTGAATGCACCTTTATCTTGCTGTGTATATAAACTGTGCAGTAACATGGACGCTGGTTTGATGAGTAAAGAGGGAGGTGACCTGACTGTAATCTGAACAACACATCACACTGGAGGACAGTGTTGCCAGATTTTGTTTACGCCAGGCGGGAAAAAAATACATTGGACGGGTGAATAAAATTTGGGCCGCTTTTGTCCACATTTGGCGCAGCTCTCTCTCTCTCTCTCTCTCTCTCTCTCTCTCTCTCTCTCTCTCTCTCTCTCTTTAAAAAAAAGAAGAAAAAAAAAGATGTAGGCTTCATTTTAATAAATAATTGACGTGAGTTGTATTCCGCTAAAGGATGATACCAGGAATATGGGATTACGGCTCCTTTCCAGCCTCATGGATGTGCGCTCTGGCCTGAGCAGAAACGGATTGTTGTTGTTGTTGGGGAGATTTTATTCATCATGTATGAGCCACCAGCTGACCTGTGACTGTGAAAAGTTCTTCAAGTTCTCAACATTGTTTAAGTCAATGTGAAGACGCTAAAGGAAAAAAAACTACCCGTTATTGCTCGAAAATCAGATCAATCTGATGTGGCATTTCAGAATAAAAGCCCTCTGAACTTTCCTATTTCACTGCATTTTATATGTATATTAGGATTCATATTTCTCAAAAACTGCCTGTTATCACTCGACCGTTCCACTTCAGACTGATAGTAGCCTACTCTAAGCCAGGATGACACCCAGAAAAAAAGAGCTCAATCTGATGTGGCATTTCAGAATAAAAGCTCTATGAACTCATTTTTCACTGCATTATATATGCATGAGGATGCATTAGGATCAGGCTTAACGGAGAGTACTTCCTCAGGGTGCTGAACGAGCTGGAGGTAGAAGATGTGTCTGGATTTTAAACTTACTGTCTTTTAAAATCTCCAGAGACACTGAAACAGACACCGACATACAGACGGAGAGAGAGAGAGAGAGAGAGAGAGAGAGAGAGAGAGAGAGGCGGCAGATGAGTTATATTTCTAGTCCAGCTTGAAGACTTGTCGTTAACACCGGAGAGCAGAGCTGCTTCACGGTTAAACTGTTTGAATAAAACGTTGAACGGTTTTCTTCAGTTTAACCAAAGTGGACGGACTTCATCTCTAACTACTGAAGCTCCTATAAGGTAAGTCCTAACATTAGCCTGATTTTTATTACTTTCACTTTTAGAGCTCCACTCTCTTCACAGCAGTCTGATACTAAAGAGACATTTTAGAGTTAGCTAACACTTTGTTAACGTTCTTATTTCCAACGGACGATACTCGTTAACGGTTCGCTAGTTTTCTAAAGGGGTTTAACACGACGGTTGAGAAAATAACGTGAATATGGGGTGTGTGTGTGTGTGTGTGTGTGTGTGTGTGTGTGTGTGTGTGAGAGAGAGAGAGAGAGAGAGAGAGAGAGAGAGAGAGAGAGAGAGAGAGAGAGAGAGAAGCCGCTGTCTCATCAGAACTTCACCACGCAAGTTGACGTGACAGTGGAGCGACTTAAACCTTTGTGAGTTACAAACCACTAACATAACTTCCTTGTGGGGGCTAACAAGTCGCCTTCCTCTTATTCTACGTGCTTAAATATGAGTCGTATTTCAGAAGAGTGTCCATCTGTGCTTGTTAAGCTAACTGCTTGTTAACCAGAGTTAAGAATAATGTGACAGCTGTCTGTGTGGCTGTTTATCTTGCCAAAAATTTCCAGCTACTTCCAGATATTGAGTTTATTGTGACGTTGCTGTTGTAAAAATAGTTGTCATTTCTTGGTTTTGTCACATTTTTAGTTGTGCAGCCTGTATTTCTAGTTTGCACTTGCCCTCCAATAAATAGCCTAATAACCAACCAGTGTTTTATTGTTTTTTAACAATTGCAGCTGAATTGCATGTCTTCCAAACCTCAGAATTATGATAATGTGAATAAACTCCTGTTGACAATAACTTGTTGACACAAATGAAATGGCAGTTGCATATCACTCACAGCTACACAGGATACACAGCGAAGTAGTTAGCCCCTGCCCCTCTATAATCATGTGCACGTCCCTGACAAGCACAGATGGACACTCTTCTGAAATATGACTCATATTTAAGCACGTAGAATAAGAGGAAGGACTTGTTAGCCACCACAGGAAGTTATGTTAATGTATTTATAACCCACAAAGGTTAAAGTCGCTCCACTGTCACGTCTCATCTACGTGCGTGGTGAAGTTCTGATGAGATAGCGGCTTCTCTCTCTCTTGGTCTTCAAAATAAGAGCTCTACATTGCAACCTATTGGAGTTTAGAACTGGGTTCTTAGCTGGGGGGCTTTTAATTAGTGTGAAAGCTGAAGGCACAAGATTTTAAAAAATCTTGTACGGTTTTGAAATAATCGCAGTTTTAGGCCCCGTCCAGACGACAACGCCGTTTTTCGAAAACGCACACGTATTTCCATAGGCGGCCTTACCTATGTTTCAACCGTTTCAATTGAAACAGGCCCGGACAGCCTGGGGGGCCCCAGGCTGCCCACAAAAAAAATTAAAAATTAAAAAGCCGGCAGCCGAGGGTACAGCTGCGCCGATCCCGTGGGTGCTCCACTGACAACGTTGAGCACCCACTGGCCAATCGGGATGGCCGATCAAAAAAAAAAAAAGAAGAAAAGCTGGTGCGCAAGGTATCGGCCTCCAGATGTTGAGCTACATCTACACCAACAACCTGCTGGACCTGTAACCAAACCTCAGCATCGCCCTCCGACTGATGTTGACAGTCCCCGTGACTGTAGCAAGCGGGGAGAGGAGTTTCTCTCGCTTGAAACGAATTAAAACACACCTGAGGTCAACGATGCTGCAGGAGCGGCTGTCAGCGCTCGCTCAAATCTCAGTTGAGCAAGACTTCACCAGATCACTCGACAGAGATGACATAGTTAGAGCATTCTCAGCACTAAAAAAACAGACAGGGCGGATTTGTGTAAAGGACGAGTCTGTCTGTAGCCTGTCTGTTCTTTTCCTGCACGCTGTCCGTGGTGCTGAAATAATGCGGAGCACGTTGCGCTTGTAGGCTACTTTTGTTGGCAATTTTCAAGTTCATGATTGTTATAGGTGTCATAGTTTTGGATTGTGATAAGATACATCATAAATATGAAAGATGCATTTGCATTTTGTTTAAAACCAACTTCAATCCTCGTTTTTTTCCCTGCTCATTCCTGGTTTCTTGCCCTATAGAGATTTTAACACTTGGTCACAATGTATCAAATTATATGTTTCTGATTGGACCAAAGTGTCAGTTGGACTTCAGAAGGGCCGGAACTCAAACACTACTAGAACGACCGTAAGCGGTCATTTGGACCGCTAGATAATACTAACTCTATATTCTTATATTCTCTCATGTAGCTAAATACCCAAATTGAGTGATGAATGCATTCATTGTCATGATATTTTTTTTAAATAAACGAAATAACACCAAAATGTAGCCTACAATTTCACAAAATTAATTAGCTATACATTTAACAATATTCATATCATCGCACAG
>CAEMYA010001017.1:82116-105165 GCA_903131615.1 Diplodus sargus | reverse complement strand
ATTGTCTGTACTTTTGCAAATGTTAAATAAAGACTTTCATACAAAAAAAATAAAAAAATAGGTTAGGTCCTGTTTTTCCATGATTTTGAGACCTAATTTTATGTACTTGGCAATTTTTTTAATCTTTCACATTTGGCTCAGTGGTCAATGACACATGTTTCTGTGGTATGACAAACTCATAACACAAATTTATTTTTGCTTTACACGGACTTTAACTTTCCACCTTTTCAGTCTTTTTTCACCTGCTCTTTCTGCCTTTACCTTTCATCATCACCCGGAAATCGCAATTTCTCTCATTAAATCATGCATATTGGTGTTGAAACTTGCCTGAAAAGCTGGAGTTTGAAAGTGGCTTATTTTTTTGGCTTTGGCTCTTTATCCGAACAGGAATAGCACACAATAGTGCGCGTTCCTAAAGAATGAGATTTTGACTCTGCTCCTGTGGTGACGTTACCACAGGAGGCTACTTGCATAAGTATCGGCACACAGCTGTCCTCAGCCAGACTTTCTGAGTGAGTACGCCGAATCTTTCTCTGTCATTTTCACTATAGGCTTACAGATAAAAACAGCTGCATACTCAACATGCAGCGAGGCATTACCAAATGAACACAGATTAATTTGTCCTGAATGGACATAATAACAGCCAGTCTCGTGCCAGAACTGCATGCAAAACATGAAAATGGGAAATGGCGGAACGGAGTCCATAGAAAAACAAAGCGCTCACAGTATTCCACCCTCCCAAACAGCGCGCTGATTCGCTAGCACACCGCCAATCAGAACGGCCATTCAGCTGGCACACAACCAATCAGAGAATCCAATGGCTCAGACGTCCGACAGCCCTCCTCCTCAGACTTCGCATGCTCAATCGGAGCAGGCAACGTCCAAACGGCTCCGAAAGCTTCCAACGCAGCTGAACACACCGAACAGACATGTTCCCGACCTCGTCCGAGTCTCTCCAAACGCTTCAGACGTCCAACGGTTGGGCCGGTGTGTTTCTGCCTTTAAGCTCTTTCTGCCTTTAACTTTTCACCTTTCAGCCTTTTTTCACCCTTAAGCTCTTTCAGACCTCTTACTCCACAGCCTTTTAGCCTTTTCAGATATTCATCTTTCTGCCTTTTCAACTCCTTCAAACATTTAACCTCATGTTCAGCTATCAAAGGGTTCAACTTTTATAAACACTTCCAGCCCTCTGCAGCTTTTCTGCCTTTTCATCTTTTTAAAATAGGCTATTAATTTTTCTGTATTTCCAGCTTTTTCAAACATTCAGCTTCATACTCAGCTAGATAAGCTGTTCAGCTTTCAAAATGTTCACCTTTGTTAGCCCATTCAACCTATTACTTTCAAGCCTTTCTGCCTTTCCAGCTTTGAAAATTCAGCTTTTTCTGCAAATTCCCAGCCGTTCAACCTAGTTTTATGCATTTCCGGCAGTACATTCAGCAGATTTCCGAAATTTTTCTAGTTTGAAAGTAGCGACCGTTCGTAGAGAGAGGGAGAGAGAGAGAGAGAGAGAGCGGAGCCGCAGCGGACAGAGAAGCGGGTGTAGGTTCAACACACACACACACAGGGGCGGACTGGCCATCTGGCCATTTTTTTTTCTCTTGCTTATAATCGACTGTTGTTCCATGTCCAGACCGATAGCTGGCAACCAGGGACGGACTGGCCATTGGGCAATGTGGTCAAATGCCACTGCAGCCGCCTGGTGATGCGGGCGCTCGCGGGTCGACTGACCAATCACAGAGCGGCCCCAAGCTCATTTCTACCAGCAGTTCCAAGAATCAATAAAGTTCCTATGCCAACGGCAATCAAAATTTCTCCTAATTCTTTTCACTATGGACTTGTGTAAGCTAAGCTGTATTTATAGGCCACATACGTGTGTCTATATCACAGTCATGGTTACCTTCTACAGTCGCAAACTTTTATATCACTCTGCATTCTTTTGTAGCGAAATGTCTTATTCAGATATTCAAAAACGTGCATGGTTTGAAATAAAACAAATATACCTGCATTTTTTTAATTTGAATTGTTTTTTGCAAAAGTTAAAATGAAGCAATGCCTTCTGGGAATTTCAAGACTGAATCAATAGACCGTCTGAGTCAGTGCGTTTACATGACACTCAAGAAAATCGAATTACTGGCTTAGTCCGACTATGATCGGATCTTTAAGATGCATGTATACACCTTAGTCTGACTAAAATCGGACCGGATCGGATTTCTAATAGTCGAATTACACCACGTTGATAATTCGATTGAAAGTCGCATTACTCCTGCATGTATACGTTCCAGCGGATCGGATCGGATTTTGCGTTCTGCGCAGGCGCGAGATTTTTCCCCGGGGCCGTGAGCCGGAAGTAGAAGGACGGCGGCGGCGGCGTCTTTCCTCCGAAATCACCGCAAGAAAGAGCCCCATTGTGCACCTAGTTTGTGTAATTATCATGTACACCACATACGAAGTGTACAAAGATGGAGCTTCGTCTCGCTCTTCGTACGCCATCCTTTCTTGAATGCTGAGGCAGCTGGTGACGTAAAGAGGTCAGCCGGAGGTGTCTCTGTTACCACTAGTTGAAATGGGTACAGCGCCACCTAGCGTACCGGGGTATGACATGCTCCGGCCCAATAATCCGATTTTCTCACTGGCATGTATACTCGGATAATTGCGATTGAGCAGCATAGTCGAACTATGGCTGTAATCTGACTAAGCTGTGCATGTAAACGCACTGAGTGTGGTTGTTGGAAGTTGGAGGCTGGAAGTTGACTGAGCTTAAGCTAGCAAAAAATGAATCGAGGCATCAAGCGACACAAGGGGAGAGCGGAGAAAAAGAGAGAAATCTCAGAGAGCATATAGATTGATATGGATGACTGCGTGACGGTAAGACACGTTTTTATTATGGAGCGGCTGGCTCTGACGATTTATTAATGTGTTTTACGTATCATGTAGTTGTTAAAAGCCTGGGAATTTACGTTTACTATCACCGGGCTATCAGAAGTGCCTGTTCTTTACGTGCTCAAAACTTGCGCGTGCGCACCCCCGCCCCCCTCCCCCCTCCGTGGGCCGCTGTTGGGTGAAATGCCAGGGCTGTTTTTTGTTCCCAGTCTGTCACTGCACACACACATACACACACAACACCATATTAAGAAATGCGTAGGGTAGATAGCAGTGGCGTTTTTGTACCTTTTTTTTTTACATCCCTTTGCACAACAGGATTTTATTTATCTCTCTATAAAAGCAAGGAATCTCTGTCTGTCTATCTTTCTGTCTGTCTGTCTGTGTGTGCCTCAAATATCTCTGCGGATCAGGATCAGACTGACCTGAGAGTTTCAACATGGCTGCCGTTTGGTTCAGTGGTGTGCGACTTCGCATTTGTTTGGACTGCAATGATACCGTGAATAAATTATTTCATAAATGCTTTACAAATCTGGGAGCATAGTCCACCGGAGCTACCACAGTGACATGCGCATTAGAGCCAGTCACTGCAGAGCTCAAGCCTACGACACACATTAAGAAACAAGCGGATGTATACCTGCGGCAGCGCAAGCTGGACCGGGAGTAAGCCGGCGGTTCGTCCCGTTCTGTTCTGTGCATCTAAACTGACTGTTGTGGATTAATGAGACTAAACGAGTCCAGACCGAGTCTGTTCGGGTCTGAGGAGATCCGGTGACGCACAGACAACAAAGTGGAATCGGAATCTGTGGATGTTCGTGTGTAGCTAGCTGCTAGCTGCTAACCAACCTACACGGCCCAACCACCCGAGTCGACGGACCGGATGCACCGACATGTCCAAAACCGGACTTGGGGTAAATAATGTCCGCCACGCTTTTTCCTGAACATTGCCGTCACGTTTGCTTTGTGTCTGGTGCAGAAGAAACGGTAAAAACGGGCTTTTGTCACTAAAGTGTTCAAGCCGCAAGTTTGGTTGTTGAGGAACAGGAAGTTGTGGGAGGGACGTCGGCGGATGATTGACAAACAATGACGGTCGGCGTACAGACAGCGATATTGAGAATTGAGAGATTTGTGACATTTAGCGTGCTTGGAGTGTATAGTTTGTGTGTTATGTAGTGTTTGGTGTCATGTGTTTAGTGTGTAGTGGAGTCGGTTTTTTGTTTAATGAGTCAAAACAATGAGAAGCTGAATGTGGAGCAGGCAGTGCAGCTCTTCATTCAGCTGGAAGAAGCTCAGGCAGAGCTGAGCATTGCCTGCATTTAAATGTAAATAGTTACACAGAACTTTGTAAATTTTTAAAAATGTATGCACTTATTCAGCAAACAACAATTTATACTTGCATTATAAGTAATAAAAAATGGTTTGTTAAACATATCTGTGGTTTTCACAGTAAAAAACAACCTTTTCTACTCAGATTTCATGTTGTTTTTTTTGCGATTTTAGGTCCATTGTGTTAATACAATATGTCAAAATTAAAAAATAACTGTACAGTCACACATGTGAGGTTGTGCTGAAAATAATGACACCAAGTAAATAGTTTTTAAGGTGAAATATAATGGCAAAATCAAAAATAGTCAAAAACGACCAATTACACCCTGGAATATCGGATTTCACAACAAACCTAAATATCCCTGACGTTCCACCTTCAAACACAGCCTCATTTGGCCATCAATGAAAATGTTTCTTAACCTCCCACTTTTCTATAGGAACACATATTTCCTACGGGCACTGCACTAGTTCATTTAAAAAACACAAAAAAAGGGCACGTTTTAATAGGTAAAAAGGGCAGGGGCTCAAGCACCCCGTGGGCCTTGTGTGCACGTGTCTGGTAACAGCTGTCCACCGGGACCCTTTCTTCTACAGGACACAATGATTAAATAATTCTTTGAGGGCTGCCGCGGTCTTCTCGTAGTGAACAACAAGTGTCCCACTTTGATACGTGCGTCTGTTTGAGAGGCTCAGATAAATGTGTCGGTCCGCTGTCTTTATTAGTCACAACAGCCTTTGAACTATATACCACTATACTAAAGATTTCTGGGGAGAACCCTGATTAACTGGAAATTAAATGGTAACTACTAATCCTCAGAGTTTCCAAATAGTCTCTGCTTTTGTCTTTCAGGTCACATGAAATTAAATATTTAGAGTTTTTTTGTAAGTCACTTTTTTTTGCCAGTGCCACTTTTCACAGTTTTCTGACAGAGTTTTGTATCAACTGATCAATCAATAATCAGTAGATCAATCTTCAATTAAATCACGTGTCCTATCTGACTGATCTGATTTAAGTAACTGTGTCTTTAGTTCAGGTTACAATAGTTAAAAATGATAGTTCACTACACTACAACCAGCTGCTTTGTACCTTTATGGTGGATCAAAGATGTGCATCATTATGTGCCATGTACTATTTTGTTCTGGTGCCTCAATAATCTGTTTCTGATTGACACATTCATCTGTGCAAACTTAAATGTTTTTTTGAGCATTGGTAGTAAGCGAGCCTGACAATGTGTGGAATGTACCTGTTTTAATTCATAACTTTTATCTTGCTTTCTTTGTGCTCTGCTTGTTAAAGCAAGACAACATCTTGTTTTCTATTCTTATGTACAATATGAGATGACAGAGGTATGCAAAAAGTTAGAGAGCAGTACATTGTTCTAAAGTCAAAAGTTTTCTTAAATTCTTTGCAGCTGCTTGATCCTCAGTGGGAGCGACTGATGTAAATACAATGGCAGAAGGTAGGTGCACAGGTATTATATATATTCAGTCATCTCAGTAAACGTCTGTTACTCACTGAGCTCAGGTTGTCGACAACAAGCCAAATTTAAACAAAGAATTTGACTGTAAAACTTATTTCCAAGTTCAGTCAGTCAAGTTTTTATCTCTGTTGGAGCAATTGGGTTATTTGTTTGTTATTGATAATGTTTGATTAGTATAGTTTTATTTTGATTCAATTCATGACATTTTTTTCTATTACTAGTAATTTTAGGTAAATATTATTATTTTGTTTAGCTTATTTAGTTTTTGTTTCTTTGTAAATTGGGTGGCACTGGGCACCAGAGATTATACAGGGATGAATGCAGGTGGAGGACCAGAATGCACTTGGGTGGGCACATGGTTTTTTACCAGCACAAGAGAGGCATGCAGGAAACAAAATGTGTTTGTTTTATTGTTTTGCTTGCTTGTTTTTGGGAAAATAAATTATGAAGAAGAATATTAGAGCTTTGACTGGACATTATGACTTGCCTGCGTACGATTCACCCCCATGGTGCCAAAGTGGTCCTTTTTGATTTTGATAAGTTTTAGTTAAATTGATTTTGGACAAACGGCTACTACAATCTCCAATAGATTATCTACAGTAGAACAGAAGACTAGAAGAGAATACAACTTCATTTTAGATCAGAGAAGGCATTTGTTTGCTGCATGTATGAAAACAGAGTTCATAGTAGTTTTTAAAGACAGATCATTGTAAAACTGTTTACATTTTCCCTAATTTTGTTTCAGCTGCAGGACCCTCAACTGGAGGAGCTGGTGTAGATACCAAGTCAGACGGTAGGTGTACAGGTAGTATGACATCTCTTCTGTTAATGCTTTGTACTCTGTCTGTCAGTCACTGATCAGACTGTCTAGAAATCCAAAATCTGACAATAAACTTGAGCTTGAACTTGAGTTTTAAAAAAAAAACAAAAAAAAAAGAGTTCATATTCATGAAAGTAACAGTGGCTGCTGATAAATGCTGCATAGTGTTACTGAATTTGAACTTAGAGTTTGACTTTTTAGACCATATGTTTGATTAATTTCTTACCTAGAGCTGTATTAGAAGACCGACACAGCTCGGGTGTCCGTCATAATGTGTCTGAATCAAATCAAAACAAATCAATTTTATTTATATGGCCCAAAATCACAATCACATTGCCTCAGTGGGCTTTACAATCTGTACAGTGAACAACATCCTCTGTCCTTCGACCCTCGATTCGAGTGAGGAAAAACTTCACACGTTGATGGAAAAAAACCTTTTAACAGGACAAAAAAAACAATGGAAGAAACCTCAGGAAGAGCCACAGAGGAGGGATCCCTCTTCCAGGACAGACAGACATGCAATAGATGTTGCGTGTACAGAAAAGAGCAACAAATCACAGTTTACAAGTTACATCAACAGAAAGTCTGATACAAGTTATGTAAAGTGAGTGGATCCAGGAGACGACTGAGCAGGACGAGGCATCACATGGTGCCGGAGCCACACAACCTCCTGTCCACCATGGTGACCTGGAAGAGGGCAGGCCACACAAGATAATTAGTAATAGACAGAGAGAGGCATCAAGATGAACAGAAATATAGATATGAGGAGATAGTGAAGCAGAGGAGAGCAATGATCCAGCAGAGCCCAGGGTGTGACGATCCAGATCAGTCAGTATTTCAAGGCAGCAGGAGCCCACAAACGGTAGATGGTCCCAGGGGGCCGCGGTCCATCAGAAGGTAGCCTGAAAGAAAGAGGGGAGGAAGAGAAAGAAAAGGAGGAGAGAGAAGAGGAGGAGGGGGAGGAGGAAGCTATGAGAATGTAGAGAGTGACACAGCTTGCAGCTTGTGGAACAGAAAACAAAAACAAAGGTTAGAGAAATGCGATATTGATCAGAATAGATAGAATAGAATAGAAAAGAACAGATTGTTTCTCGTCGGCAGCACAATGTAATCTAATACTATAGGAACTCATTGAGACTGACACCGACCCACTGAAGAAGCTTACAATTGATACCAAGGGATAATTGAAGGCTAAATCGAAGAAGTGAGTTTTGAGTTTAGATTTAAAGGCGTAAGCAGAGCCAGATTGTCTGATGTCAGCTGGGAGGTTATCCAGAGGAAAGGAGTTCGATAGGAAAAAGCCCTGCAGCCAGCTGACTTCTTCTTGATTCTGGGAACCATCAGGAGCCCTGAATTTTGAGAGCGTAATGCCCGAGTTGGAATATATGGTTTAATTAGATCTGACATGTACGATTGGGCAAGGCCGTGTACAGCTTTGCATGTCATCAGCAGCACCTTAAAGTCTGATCTTAGATGCACTGGGAGCCAGTACAGAGATGCTTAGATTGGTGTAATATGATCAAATTTTCTTGTATGTGTTAAGACTCCTGCTGCAGCATTCTGAACCATCTGAAGACTTTTAGTGCTCTCATGACCTGAAGACCTGAAAATAAGGCATTGCAGTAATCCAGCCTCGAGGAGACAAAGGCATGAATCAGGATCTCTGCGTCCGCGGTGGACAGGAAGGACCTAATTTTAGCTATATTGCGCAGGTGGTAGAAGGCGATCTTGGTAATGTCTTTGATGTGCTGATCAAAAGAGAGTGTAGAATCAAAAGTAACACCTAGATTCTTGACGGTTGAGCTTTGAGAAATAACGCAGTTGTCCAGAGTTACAGTCACCTGATCAACATGGTGTCTCTGTCTGGCGGGAGTGATGACCAGCATCTCAGTTTTTTCTGAATTTAGGAGCAGGAAGTTTTCTGACATCCACTTCTTCACTGCATATAGGCAGGTCTCTAGTTTCGTGATTTGAGATTTGTCATCAGCTTTTATGGGCACATACAGCTGAGTGTTGTCTGCATAGCAGTGGAAATTTATTCCATAGCTCCGAATAATTTGGCAGAGAGGTGAAATATATAAAGAGAAGAGCAAAGGGCCCAGAACAGAACCCTGGGGAACTCCATACTTCACAGCAGTAAAAATTGATGAAGTACCATTGTAGGAAACACATAGTGTTCTTTCGGACAGGTACGATTTTAGCCATGCTAGGGCCAGGCCAGAGATGCCAAATTGACTTTCAAGTCGGTCTGACAGTATGCCATGATCTATAGTATCAAATGCAGCACTGAGATCCAGTAACATGAGCACTGAGGTCGAGTTAGAGTCTAAGGTAAGTAAAATGTAATTTACCACTTTAGTAAGGGCGGTTTCGGTGGAGTGACAGGCTCTGAAAGCTGACTGAAAAGGTTCCAGGAGATTATTATTGGTAGCCTGAAAGTTGTTGGGACACGACTCTTTCTAAGACTTTAGAGAAGAAGGGAAGGTTGAATACTGGTGGATAGTTATTTAGTGATCCTGGGTCGAGGTGTGGTTTCTTAAGTAGAGGCTTAACCACAGCAGACTTAAAACTAGAAGGGACAACACCAATCATGAGTGATGAGTTAACAATATTTAACATTGTAGGTCCCAGTGCTGGCCATAGTTCTTTAAACAGTTTTGCCGGAAAGGGGTCCAGGACACAGGTAGTTGGCTTTGAGGATGAGACAATTTTGGACAGTATCTCAAGGGAGATATTTTCAAAAGTAATTTGTTGTTTTATTTTAATTCTGATCACATCGATTTTATTGCAAAATAAATCTAAGAATTCATTTGCATTAAAGGGTGCACAGTTCACCAACTGTGGTTTTTGAGTAAGTTTAGCCACGGTGTTAAAGAGAAATCTAGGATTGTGTTTATTAGGGATTTGAATCTTTGGGTGTCTCACGATTCGATTCGATTCCGATTCTTAGGGTCACGATTCAATTCAAAATTGATTCTCGATTCAACCGATTCTCGATTCAACCGATTCTCGATTCAAAATTTGATACAATGCATAGTTTGTTAAGGCAAATTATGGCATCAAAACAATACAGTTTGTATAAGATAATTTGATTTTTATATAAACTTATTCCAATGATCTAATCACACAAAGGCAAACTTAAGACAAAAGGTAACATCTATCTATGGTCACATTATGCAACATAAGAAATGAGAACTTCCTCCATGAAATGCACAACGGCACAACTTTGGTAGCGCAATCTGCTGCAGAATGGAAAAAGCAAGCCCTTAAAGAGTGTTTTGACTAGATGAATACCGGTTTTGAAAAAGTTGCTGTCTCCCTGCTTGGAAGGAAGGTGCTGGCTACACTGTGTGTGGATGTTATGACTTGCACCTTCTTTTTGTGCACTGCTGTTTGACATTGTGCCTGCAGTGCATGGCTGCCCTTGTTTGCATAGTTAATAGCCGCTTATACTGGGCAGCAAGCCGCCAATTTGACCATCCTTTATGCGGCTCGGTCTGCGGATTTAGACAGAAGCCGGTAAATTGGGGGTCTGTCCTGGTCCGCCAGTTTGCCACCTCGGAGGGTACACTTTTATCCAATTCCATTCCGATCTAAATCCGAGACGTCGTTATGCCGGAAATTGCGTGAGCTGGGCGGAGGTGTGGATGACCGGCACTGTTGTGCGCCCCACAGCTGAGGAGTTTTAAAACCAGGAAAGAGCTGATCACAGCAGTCAGTCCATCACCTCATCCGCGGACGTCAAGATGAGCAACTGGACAGCTGCTGAGATCCAGGAGATGCAGCGTCTCCTCGGTCTCTGAAGCCGTCTTCGCTGTTAGCTTGTTGTTGTAGCGGCTAGCTGGGAGCGGTCGCTACTTTCAAATTAAAAGCCCCCCGCTAAGAACCCAGTTCTAAACTCCAATGGGGTGCAATGTCAAGCTCTTATTTTGAAGACAAATTCCTTGTCTTTCTTTCCCCAAGCTTGCTGCAACGCTGTGTACGGAAGCCCGTGGGGGCCCACAGAGAGACGGGGGAACGTTAATAAAAAGCAATTTTTGAAGTTTATGAATCGATTCAGAATAGTGGATGATTAGAATCCCGATTCTTATGTGAATCGATTTTTTCCCCCACCCCTAGTGTTTATTATTGTTTATTAAGCTGGAGAGATATGCTGTTCTAGCAGTATTTAGAGCACACTTATAGTTAAGTACACTATCATGCCAGGCAAGAGAAAAAACTTCCAATTTAGATTTACGCCATGCTCGTTCCATTTTCCTGCACCCCTGCTTGAGATCTCGGGTTTCGTCAGTAAACCAGGGAGTAGATTTCTTTGGTCGTCTTGTCCTGGTAGAGACCGGTGTCACAGAATCAAGGAGCGAAACAAGTTTTGAGTTCACTTCATTCGTGAGGCTTTCCACAGGTTTTGTCACAGTCAAAAAAGGAGCCAGGACCCTGGGCACTTTATCACTGAACGTCGCTGTGATTGCCGGGCTGATATGATGAGAAGTAAAAACATTTGTGTCATTGACATAGGGACAGGCTAATGACGCTTCATATGTAATGAGAAAGTGGTCTGACACAGCAGAGGAGACAGAAGCGACGTTCAGGGCTGACACATCAAGTCCAGCATAGTCAGGAGGAGAGGCTTCATTTAATAGCAGAAAGGTATTAGGTTTCAGCCATGTTTCACATAAGCCAATCATGTCCAGCTTATGCTCAGTGATCAAATTATTATCAGTAAGGCTTTGGTTGACAGTGATCTAATATTAACAAAACCAAATTTGAGGGTTTTAAGCTCACTGGAGCAGTTTCCAGTGACCGGCCGTTCGGTAGAGCTTATGGTAGATAATTTAGGAATTGGAACAAGGAACCTTTTAGTAGTAGTAGATTTTGGCTGCCTGTGCAGGTAGGGATGCCGGGATGCAGTAGTGATTAGCTTTGGTATTCTGTTATGTTTGTTTTAGTTAAGTATGTTTGTGAGTCAATTTACATTCTGGACAAATTTCAGACATTACATTGTGTGTGTGTGTGTGTGTGTGTGTGTGTGTGTGTGTGTGTGTTGGTGTGTATAATAGCCTGTTAATAAATATAGATGTTATAGCAATTCATCATGTATTTTTGTTAGTTTGGGAACTCCTGCACTGTAGTATGAGTCAAGTTTAACAACACTCAGGAAAATTGATTTAATGAATGCAACACAGACACAATGAGACTAAATAATGTTTACAAAATGTTTTTAAAATTTTCGGTTCTCACTTTGATATAGAAAATAGAAGTTAGATAGCCTCTTGTAATGAAACCAGTATACTTAATGACTTCATGTTCTCTTCAAATCCAATCAGTCATTGTAAAATAATATTTGCCTTTTTTCCTCAGGTGAACACTTTGTGGATAAACATCAATCTGAGCTGATCAAGAGAGTGAGCAACGTTGAACCCATTTTGGATGAGCTCCTCCGCCAAAATGTGATCCAACAAGAGAGTTATGATAAGATCAAGACTCTGTCCACTGCTGAGGAGAAGATGAGGGAGCTCATCAGTGGGCCACTGAAATCCAGTGGAGTTCAAGGAAAAGATATCTTCTATGAAATCCTGATTAAAAATGAGCCACGACTGATACAAGACCTCAAGAGAATGGATGCTGAAGTGAGTAAATCTTAGTTATATAAATCAGTATAATGGCAGTGTGGATAGTTTAGGTTGTGTCGCTCATGTAATCACTGTTTTAGGGGCTCAAATGGTGTATACAACTGAAGATCACATTTTAAGTGAATATGATGTAAATTTTATAAAACTGCACAGTGTATTGTTTCAGCATCGACATCACAATGTGTGCAATAGTCACATTGCAGGACATGTGATGTCAGCAAATTAACTCACACACTTCCTGCTTTTTTGTAGCTTGATACTAAAAGAAAAACTCTAATTTTCCACAAACTAACCTACAAGAGAATTCTGCCTGATAGAGCATCATTTACTCTGATTGAAGGGTTCTTGGATATGCAATTTGTCGCTTGTGATTGACATGTGGGCTTTAAGTCAGCAGTGTTTTTTGGTCAGTGGAGGAGAGATAAGGCAGGTTTCCTCTGCATCAGTTTGTGCTGTAAAGTTTGTGTCGCGAGCGTAGCCAGCTCATGTTAAAACTTGAGCCTTGCTTCCTGTGTCTTTGTCAGGAGGAGGAATCATCTGGTGGATGTATATTTTTCACACTTGGTGTTTCTTAAGGAGTTGCTGGTCTGAGTGAAGCTGTTTTTGAAGGGATCAGCGCTAAAACCGGGAGCAGGCTTTTGAGTTTCCTGTCTTTTTGTGGCTGACCTGGATTGAAACTGAACTGTATTGGGGTTGTTGGTAGGGATGCACCTATCCAAATTTTTCAGTCCCGATACCAATGCCTGGGCTTTGTGTATCTGTCGATACCTGATACAAAAATGATACAAAAACTATTATTTATGAAGAGATCCCTGAAACGCTCAATACCCAGTCTCTACCATTCCTGGAATGTTGGGTCCAGTAAGGAAGGTTGGAAAAGATGATTGGCAGAAAGTCTCCTGAGCTGAGCCCACACCCTCAGCGTGTGTCGGACGACTGGATTATCTATGAGATTATTTGGTGGGAGAGGAAGTTTAGATCAAAGAAGTGCTGGAACTGAAAAGTATGTAGCCAAACCCAACTCCATTGCCACCCATGTAGGGCAGTCAGATCGATTGTGTAAATATGACCAAATCGTAAGACAGCGAATGTTGGCTGCCCAATAATAAAAACGAAAATTAGGCAGGGCCATACCTCCCCCTCCCTTAGGCCTTTGGAGATGGAACTTATTTAGCCGAGGGCGCTTCCTTTCCATATATAGGATGATGTAACAGAATTTAATGAATCAAAAAATGATTTAGGAATGAAGATCAGTACCGATTGGAAGACATACAAAAAATTAGGGAGAATATTAATTTTAATGGAATTAATTTGGCCAACCAAGGACGTAGAAAGGGGTGACCACTGCGTCAGGCACCGTCTTGTGTGGTTTAGCAAAGTAAGAAAGTTGTCTTTGAAAAGACGCTTGTGCTTTTTTGTAACTGTACTACCAAGGTAAGTGAATTTGTTTTCCACAATCCTAAAAGGATGTTGGAGTAGTCTGATGCTGGCGTCCCCTCACTGACAGGGAAAAGTTCAGATTTGTTCCAATTTAATTTGTATGCTGAGAACTGGCTAAAATCGTTCAGTACAGACAACATGGCGGGTAGAGAGCCAGCCGGATGTGGGATAAAACTTAACAAATCTTCTGCGTATAGAGCCACCTCATGTTCTACTCCATTCCTCCATATACCAGAAATATTCTCGAACTGCGGATTACTATTGCCAACGGCTCTATGGCCAGGTCAAATAATAGGGGGCTTAGAGGACACCCTTGGTGGGTTCCCCGATAGAGGTTAAAGGGTTGTGACAGCTGTGAGTTGGTAAGGACCGAGGCAGTGGGGCTTGAGTGAAGTAATTTTATCCAGGTGATAAAATCCGGACCGAAGCCAAATTTTTTTAAAGTTTCAAATAAATAAGCCCATTCTATCCGGTCAAATGCTTTCTCCGTCTAAAGAAAGGACACACTCAGGAGTTTCACTAGAGGGGAGATATAAAATGCGTGGGAATGTTTAGTCGATTCAGAAAATTGTCCATTGATACAGTATAATTCGAAAATTCAGAGGTGTAGAGTTGGGAGTAGTAACTCCTGAATGTGTCATTAATCTTTGTATGATCCGAAGTAGTCTTACCATCCTCCATTTTGATATTCGCAATATGACCCTTTGCTTTGAGCCCTCTCAGCTGATTAGCTAACAATTTCCCAGATTTTTCACCGTGGATATAGAACAAACTCTTACTCCTCAAGAGTTGGCACTCCACAAGATAAGTTGAGGCCAGGTAAAATTTGGTTTGAAGCTCCACTCGCATTTTATATAGGTCATAGGTTATAATTTGATTGGCTAATTCTAATCGTTCCCGAAGGGCCTTTTTTTTTCATGTTTGCAGTGTAGGAAATAATTTCCCCTCTAAGGTCGCCTTAAGGGCATACCAAACTACTAGACTGGATATATCCGGGAAGGTATTCGTCTGAAAGAAGAAGGATATATGTTCTTTCATAAAGTTAACAAAATCATTGTCTGAGAGGAGAGTTGAATTAAAGCGCCAGTGTTTTTTAAGTTGAGGAAGGTCAGGCAGGCCAAAGATAGCACAACAGGAGCATGATCTGATATCACTATGCCCTGATAAGCACAGGAGCGCACTAGTGGTATCAGTTTATTATCAATGAAAAAGTAGTCAATCCTAGTGAAGGTATGGTGAATGTGCGAGAAGAAGGAGTACTCTCTCTTAATTGGATAAAGGGAACACCATACATCAGAGACACCGAAATTGGATAAAAAGGACTGAATGAATGAGGCAGAGCTACTAATTCAGGCGGGGGCAGAACTGGGCCCTCATTGAATTAGGGAATAATTAAAAAAAAAAAAAAAATGTAAATAAGCCTAATTGTCCTTGAAATAGTGGTCAAGAACCCCCCCAATAGAAAAAATGGTTCGGCCACTGATCAAAATTTGATGTTACATGTAACGTAATGTAGCGACACTGCAGGAGTAATGGGAGGGAATGTTGGGACGTTCATGGGGGGAAGGAGTTGCCCTAGTTCAGCTGGATAGGCCAGTTTGGGATTGGGGAGGGGGCAGAGAAAGAGAGGAAACGGGGAGGGAAAAAGGAGGTGGAAGAGCAAAAAAGACTCCTGTGAAGAGAGACGGACACACTGGCCAGCTAGCCAGCTCTCGGCTACCAGCTTTTGTTGTTTTGGGCACTCCTCCAACCCGTTCTTAACCTGTAAAGTAGGGAAATAAAACCCGGTTCTCTGGTTAAAGCTTCAGTCACGGTGTCCTCGTCATTCTGCTAGCTAGCCCGCATTGTTGGGCCGCAACGCTACAGTACCCTAACAGGCCAGCTCTAATGTTAACATCCATTAGCTTGTCTAAAAGCTTGACACAACACGTTATCTTTGACAAAAACAGTTGAGTTTGGTAGCTCCGTCAGAGAGGATGAGACAGAGAGGAGAGAGATCCAGCTGCAGTCAGGTGACAGAGAGAGTGATGCGGGAGGGACAGAGTCAGGCTGCCGGTGACAGAGACAGGGTTTCCACGGAGTTTTAAAAAGTCCTAAATTTGACAATATCAATTTCAGAGTTTAAAAAGTCTTAAATACGTCCATGTTTTGCATATAGGTCTTAAATTACATTTAGTTAGGTCTTAAATATGTACGTTCATATTGTTTTGAGGAAATGTGTTGGTGAGATTCACAGTCAGCTCCGTGTGTTGTTCTTCTGTCTGAAGTATCAGGAACATAAGTGGCATTTTGGCAACAGCGCGGTTGGAATTTATCGGCGCACACCTCGCCATTTCCGGAAAGACTTCGACAGAGGAATCTGACAGAGGACCCTTAGACTGGGCACACTGAAAGCGCAGGTGTCAATCAGAAAAACAACAGTTTGCTTCTAAAAGTCTCCAGCGAAGTCACGTAATCAGGGTTCTAAATTAACACCCGCCAACCCGCCAAATGCGGGTTAAAAATCATTTTGGCGGATAAAAACGTACTAGCCAGTTTGGCCGGTGATGCATGAGGCAATCATGTCAGTCAGAGCCGCTCTACTGTTCTCGCTCCCCGGGCAGTACTGACTACATTTCCCATGAACACTGTCGTGATGCTACGTAATGACGTATAAGACGCCCATTGGATGCGCGCAGGCAGTGCAACCAACCAGCGCGAGCGAGCTCCCCTGTCAAAACATTAGGCGCGTTCAAGTTGAACTCCTGCTGACTGACTGCATCAGCGAGATCTGCGGGCGGCTGCAGGGGCGGTGCTACAAACGCTGCTATGAAGTTGGACACTCTCTCTTCCCGTAGACGTCACGTGACTCGGCTGAGCTTGCTGTGTTTGCCTTCTTCATTATACATTATAGTAAGTCTTGCAAAATAACAATACAATTACAATTAATTATTATGAAGACGACTGTGCTTAGATGCATGATTATATCACAACTTCTAGCAACATTATTCACAATGAATGAAATACATTTCACTGAATGAATGAAATACAATAATTAGAACAAATGACTGAATCAGATGCCTTGTCCAGCTGCACCATCTCATCACACACAGAATAGCTCAGGATAATTCTTTGTATTGTTAATGTGACGGGAACAGAAAGGGTTAATAAGAGTGGATAGTACAGATAACACTGGACACAGCAGTGAACCACTTCTCCATTATCACCCTAAGCTGACAGAACTGAGCAGTTTAGACATCTTTCAGGGTTGTTGCGTTACATGAAGGATTTTATAGGTTTATTCATGTTGACTGTCCCATAGCTGCGGCCACACGGCTTCTACTTATCTGAAACTATGTGATACTTGAGTAGAAAAGAGGCGCTCATGGAAATGGAAACACACGTCATATACGTCAGCGTAGATGAGAGCCAATCAGGGCAAAGTCCTGACGTCATGAAGGTGGGTCTAGGGTCGCGCAGTACCTGGAGAACAACTGCGCTACTGCTCTGCAGCCGCCTCGCTCCCGCGATAACTTAAGGTCATGTGACATCGGATGCGGAGCAGAAACCACTCCCATCCAGGTCATCGTGGACACATTTTAACCAGCATGCATCACGATTTAGGCAGCGCTGCGCAGCTCTGTGTGATCTTGAACTCGCCTACTGTAAGCATGGTGAAGCGGCTGCCCACGACTACGCCTTCGTCGGCGAAAAAACTGAGAAACTCGACATTAACCCCACAGTACAGAGCTGAGCAGTTCCTGAACGACTTTTGGTGTCAGGTGAACTGTTGTTTTGCAAAGAAGCAGACCTGAGAAATCATAATTAAAGGTGTAATGCGTGAGAGTTAGCCACCTGTTCGATTCATATTATCGGCATATAATACCAGAGTGACTGCTAACAGTAGCTGCTGTTAGCTAGTTAGCCCCGTTAGCCGCAGCCCTCTTAGCTGACTCTGCCTGGGCTGGGAGCCCAGAGGACAGCGGGAGGGCTGGTGTTTTCACTGCTAGCTGGTTAGTATGCTAAGTTGACATAACATTACCAGTATAATTTCTCATTTTGTTGGTCATCTTTGCTGGTTTTTTTAATATTTACAACTTAAATTTTCAGAACAATTTTGGTATGCAAACATGTCCTGGATCTGCTTGAGAGCTGACCATGTTTTTATTCAATGAAACCCACATGATGAAGTCAAAATGTTTTTGATGCACTTTACTGGACTGTACGGTACAGTATTGAGGAAATATGTTTGTCACCTCAATTAATTTAAGGTAATTTCTATTTATTTTGTGTACATTTTAGTCATTTACATTAAAAACACACTGTTTTTGGTAGTATAATAAGGATAAAAGGTAAAAAAAAAATCATGATTCCCCAAAATTATAACGGGAAAAAACGGAATTCCCCAAAATTAAAACGGAAAAAACGGAATTTGGGGAAAAATAAAATGGAATTTGGAAGGAAAAAATGGAATGGAACGGATTTTATAGGGCCCTAGAGAAGAGGAAGGGGGCAGGGGATGAGATTGAGAATATCAACAACAATGCGTGCGAAACGAAAAAAGAAAGTTCAATGCCAAATGGCTGACGGGTCGTGAATGGCTTGTGTTTGATCACGAAAATGTCGTCAGGTTTTTCACTGGAAAAAAATTTGGCTAGTGGAAATTATGGAACTTTAGAAAGTTACCAGCGAAATTGGCTGGTAATCAAAAAAGTTAATTTAGAACCCTGCACGTAATCACACACTTCTGTACGCCTTTGTCACCAGTTCCCGGTCCAAGTTCATCCAGTTCTGCTCGACCTGATTTTTAACACTGTGTGTGTGTGTGTGTGTGTGTGTTTGAGTGTGTGTGCGTGCGAGGGTTATTGTAGTTAGCTAAAATTAAATTCCTAGATAAAAACTGAACTTAAACTACTTAAATCACTTGTTAAACTAATTAAAACTAAACTGAAATGTAAAAAAAACTGAAAAACGAAATAAAAATAAAAACTGATGAAAATTTTAAAACTATAATAACCCTGACACACACACACACACACACACACACACACACACACACACACACACTCCATTCTTCATTGTTGTTTGAGCTGCTCTTTGAATTTGACTTGTTCAAACCTGCAGAGAGAGAGAGAGAGAGTGAGTCACAGTGGAGCAGGAGGGGCCCACTGCCCTGTTGGAGAGTCTGAGCAGGATGGATCAGAGACTGATCACACATTTAATTTCAGCCAGAGCAGAAGAAGAGCAGAGGTGAGGAGAGGAACAGGAGAGAAAGAGCAGAGGAGAGAAAGAGCAAGGAAAAAGGAGAGATCTGGGCGCGGGGGCCCATCTTAGATTATTTCGTCCCGGGCCCAGGCATGACTGTCAGCTGGCCTGTTGATAGGGCACATGTCTTTCTTTGGCAATCATGTACGTGACGGCATCCGTTATTTCTTTATGCCTGCGGTAGCTGGGTGGATATGCGGTGGCGGTCCTTAATTGAGGACTGGGTGGCGGTGGCAGGAGTCGAGGAGCTTTTCATTTTTGAGTTTTTTTGCTCCTTCACTGCTTGGTCATGTACCGTATTCACCTGAATATAGGACGACCCTGATTATAAGACTACCCCTCTTTTCAAGACTAATCTGACAAGAAAAAGACTTCCAGCTGGATGATAGCTCTGGTAATGGACATGCCCTCTTTTTGTTTCTCAATAACAAACTTTATCTCACGAAGTGTTTGTGATGAAAATAAATCACTGCGACCGTCAGCCCTCCTGACCGAGACTTCATGGAACTTTGCCCCAGATAACAGACTCTGTTCCTGCAAGTGACAGAGTTACACCTGTTAACGGATGGTGATTATTAACTATGTAATTTAACACGGAAAAAGTAACTTTGTCACTTTCCAGGATGTTTTGTGTGTCAGTATCTCAATCACTACACATTATAACAGCATCTATATGATTATAAACTGTCCGCGGGTTTAGATTGACAGGGGACACCTGGGAAAAAACAGACGTCATCAACATGACGCATACCGCCACGCCTCGTTAGGAGCCGCAGCGCCGGCTGTCTGTGTGAATTACATGGTGGTACGGCGGAGAATGGTTAAATAAATTGGTAGTGTTCCCTTAAGGGGGAAGACACCGTCGCGTGATATATCTTGCACAATATCTTCGTTTTTTCCGAGTTGAACTCCCAAGTGAAACCGAAGTGTTTCCACACCACCGAATTCGCTTTACCTTTCTTCCCGACCAAAGGCTGCCTTTCTGACATCTTCTACCGTCTTCTTCTACACATTTTTTCCAAACACCCACTGCCAATATGCACCGGCGTGGCTGAAAGCGAAACTTTTCAGGCGGGGGCAGAGCGGAGTGCACACGTGGAGATGGAAGGGTTCGCTGCATTTACCACACGGCAGAATGATCGTTTTATTCTGATTATATTGTTTTCATGATCGAGGGAAGCCAAAATCGAAAACGAAATTCAATTAATCGCCCAGCCCTATTAGTATCTGATATAACATTGTGATGCACAAAGGGGATGCTTTGATCAACAAGGATTGAAACGCCCCTGGCCTTTGCTTGGAATGAGGAATGGAGGTGCTGCCCCGCCCACCACGACATCAGGCGGGTGCTATCAGAACCACGAATGTGTGTCTTGCAAAAAAATAAATGTTGGTTTAAATTGTTTTATATGTGAAAATACCCTCCTCCTTTTAACACGGTGGTTTAAACCCTTGACATTGAAGCTAACACAGTTTAACGATCTATACACTGTCATTCGACTGAAAGTGCAGAACAATAGATACAAATGATATAAAAACTCCAGGAATATACAGGACATAATAAACCAAGAATGAGCTGTCCATGGCTTGTGTAGGTTAATAAGCCACTAATGGCATAGGAAAAGCAACCCCTTACCCACCCACCCCACAACAAGACAGCTGCCCAAGAACATAGCAGCAAGCTCTTCAAAGCACCCATTATTTACCCCTCAAAAAAATCTTCCTGTTACTTACACCCAATATCTTTTGCTCCTCATTTTAGTGTTAGAATGCACTCAACACTCCTAAGACCACATTTGAAGTCAAGTCATATAGCAGAATAAAAGAGAAATGTGCTGCTTCAAAAGATTAGCATAGACTCTGGCGGGTTTTCCTCACACTCGCATGTAGCAGTCCACTAAATTAAAGGCTGGGGGTATACTCACATACCTGCAGCCAGGGTGAGTACTAATGGTTAAGTAAATTGCTCCATTGGTATACGGCAGTGGCCAGAGTAAAGTATAGCATGTTAGCGATTGTAAACAGTCAGGCATAATCATCGAGCAGTTGTTTACGGTGGAGGAGATGGAGGAGGAAGGCCATCGATTTATTTCCGTGCCTCGTCAGTCGAGCGCAGCCACTTCTTGTCTCCCTCGAGAAGTGTGATGCGGAGCTGTGCAGGACATAGGAGAGAGGGTTTGAGCCCTCGCTTGTAGAGATCCACCATGACTTTTCTGTACTCGGCTTGCTGGCTCAGAACTTCGGGGATGTAGTCTTCGACAACTCAAACTTGCTGGCCGCGGTACTCCGGCTTCCCTCTATGGCGGGAATGTAAGTTGATGACTTTAGCTGTAAGTTTGGATTTGCTTTTCTGTAGGCTAGAGCAGACCTCTTCCAGCTCACTGACATGCTGGCTCAGGTCCTCCGCCGGGAGCTTGAGAGACAAAAGGCGCTGGCCATGCTCGTCAAGTAGCTTAGAAATAGCCTCCATGGTCAAGCTAGTGGATTGATCGTCTTTTTTCCCCGACTTGCCGCGTTGCGAAGTCATTTCGAAGCAAATGTGAGTTAAAGAAAAGTTAATAGCTCAATATGAATTCTCCAGTTTGCAAAATAAAGGAGAGAATGAGTCAAAAAAAGCAGAGAAGGCAGAAACTCCCGCACATTGCGTCTACTCCATGCGGCAGCCGACCGGAAGTCCCCCAATTTACCATTTTAAGGGACTGAACTCTGTGATGAGTCTTTCACTTCACCACACTCAGGGCCACACCTGTACTGAATTGAGCTGTTGTCTTTTTGTTGTTGCAGTGCTGGTATTTGACTGCTAATTGTTATTTGCTTAATTGTTTTGTGTGGTTTTACAGAACTCTTTAATTTTTTATTCAATAATATTTTTTCATTTTATAACTCCTGTACTTTTTCATTTCACAAAATATACATAAATGAAAAGAAAAAAAATACTGTGCAACCCCTATTTTAAGTAGATTTTTAATCTTAAAATGTATATACAGTATATTGAATTAGCCTAGTAGTTGTATCAATGTCTGCTTGTAATCAAGAACTGACTGTCAAATCAAGTAAAGAAAGAACATTTCAAAAACGTTTCGACAATATTTAATATTTATATTACTATTTATTACTATTCAGTATTTAGTGACCCACTGTGTGGAGGAATTAAAAATCTGCCTTTACAGAACAACTATCAGTGTGTAATCTTGATGATAAAATAAGTAAATCCAATGTCAGTAAGTTTCCAGCCATGGTAGTAGATCACACAAACACATCCTGTACTGCATTTACTGATATGATGTTATGTCCTTTTCATTTTCCAGGTTGAAAAGCTTTCCACAGAGAAGAGGCTTCATAAAACATTGAATCGTTTGAGTTCTGAGGAGCTTGGAAAATTCAATTCAATCATTGAAAAGATGACAGGTTTCCAACTCTTCTCAGTTAGCCAAATGACAAACACACGGGACATCGTGGAGCTGATGGTGGAGAAGTACAGCCAAGAGTGTTTAGACTTGACCCAAAATGCGTTGCAGACGATGAACAGGACTGATCTGGTGCAGAGATTGATGGACACCAGCCAAGGTACCAAAGTTAATGATAAAAGACAGAAATATGTGAAAAACCACAAAGTGTCACAAACTCACATGCAGCTCATATGTTTTATATTGTATTACATACAGATACAGGAACAACTAGAAAATGGGGTAATATTTATTCAAATAGTTTATATATCAAAGTTTGCATTTAATATTTAACGACCTCTAAATGTAACTAGTATGCTACTGTTAAGTGTGACTTTAGGACAAAAAGCCTGTATTTTACATGTTCATAATTCTGGTGTTAAATCAATAACTAATAAGTGTTTCTTAACTTCTTCTCTCCTCAGAGAAACATCGACCTTCACTGATGCAGAGAGTGAGTATGTCACATCACTCAGACTTCACACAGTGCAGCTTTTATCCAGTCGATGAAAATCAAAAATCATTTTCATCTTGAACATTACAGTTGATGAGGAGAACAAAATTCTTTATATCAAAAACAGTTTTATCACAGAACTGAAGCTGATCAGGCTGCATAATGTGCACATGAGGTCTGAAGCCTGAATGTGAGGAATATGTTGTACGGTCCCTGTACGACCGGAGCAGGAGCCTGGTTCGCATCGCCGGCAGTAAGTCAGACCTGTTCCCAGTGCATGTTGGACTCCGGCAGGGCTGCCCTTTGTCACCGGTTCTGTTCATTATTT
>CAEMYA010001017.1:49076-80562 GCA_903131615.1 Diplodus sargus | reverse complement strand
TGGGATCCTCCCGGAAGAGCTGGAGGCAGTGTCCGGGGAGAGGGAACTCTGGGTGTCCCTGCTCAGGCAGCTACCCCCGCGACCCGGCCCCGGATAAGCGGATGAAAATGGATGGATGGATGGAGGAATATGTGTTATATCTACATCTAACAGGATGTATTGTATTTTTTTTGTTTAGAAGAAATGAAAATGCAATTGATGTGACAAAAGCCACTCTGTTGTTAAATCAGGAGGCTCATCACAGGTTTTGTAACACAGACTGTGAAACAGTTTCACCCAGGCAGTAAAATAAAGTCATGAATCTTCTCATGAAAATAAAATACAGTTTGTAAAAAAAAAAGATGCTCTCTCACATTTCTAAAACACAGACATTGATGAGATTAGAAAAGAAAAATCTGTAATCATCCTTGCTGAGAAACTGTACTTTTATCTCATGAACATTTCCTTTGAATTTATCAGGTGGAAACGTTGGAGCCTGTCGTAGAGCTGCTTTGGGAAGCACTGAAAGATTTGAGTGAAGCAGAGCTCGAGAAGTTCAAGAGCACCCTGCGTCCAGTTTACCACCAGGGAGACTCAGGCGTCTGTTTCACGCTTCAGAGAAAAAAATACATCCCATCTGACCTGCTGGATAAAGCAGACATGCAGGACACAGTGTATTTAATGGTGCTGCACTACGGCCAACAGTCTGTGGAGCGGGCCAGCGGGAGTTTAATGACGATAGAGAGGACTGATCTGGTGCAGAAGCTGTCAGACAGCAGCTCAAGACCCCAAAGTAAGACAATAAAGACAAGACATGTTTATAATATATGTCCTCTTATCTTTACATTCTAAATAAAATGATCTATATTGTAGAGAAAATAAACAAAAATCATAAATATACTTTATGACAAATTATTATTCAAATTATTTAGGGAGAGGGAGAAAAATATCTGAGAAAAGTTAGACGTAACTTTTGATGATCTCTGAGTTTGATTTTATGTTGAGCGCTTTGTATTGAAATCTTTTCTACAAAGCAGTCATGCCTGATGTATGATTAACAACAATTTTTCTTTTTAACTCCTTTTATTCTGTCTTTCTCCTCAGAAAAACTCTCTGTGGATGAACTCCAGTCTGCACTGATCAAAAACGTGAGTAATATCATATCTGACCATGCAGAGTGCAGTGCAAGGTTTAAAATTAACTCAACATTAATGATGATTATTAAACCAAACATGAATTACATTTGATGTTTGTCACAGAACTGAAGCTGAGATGATACTGAGCTCAGTAATGTTAATATCATGAAGTTACTCAGAGAATTAAACAAAATGCAAAACATGAAATTAAAAAATATCTTCATTGAGATTCAACCTGTTTCTACAGTTACTTCAACCTCTAATGTTGAGATCAGGTGGCTCATTTTAGTTTTTTGACAGCACAGTGAACGAGTTACAGCCTGGAAATGCAAAAAGAACCAGCTACAGATCTCACGTTAAAGACATTAAAAGGTAGCAGGACATAGGAAACATCCTCTGAGACAACAAACAGATAATTACCAAATATATCAGTAGCTTAGGTGATCTCATAGGAAAACACATCTTAAAATAAATAAAATTTTCTCCTTAAACATGTGCATTTTCCAGGCTGCAAGGACGAGGGCTGTTAAAGAGCTGCTTTTGGAAACACTCAGTGATCTGAGTTATGAAGAGCAAAAGAACTTTGCATGGTTTCTGCGGTTCACATTCTTCCAGAGGAGCCTTCCAGTGATTCCCGTGAGCAGACTGCTGGAGAAAGACATGGCAGAGTTAGTGGTGGATGTGATGGTAAAGAAATACGGTCAAAAGTCTTTGGAGGTGATCAGGGAGGTTTTAATGGACATAAACCAGACTGATCTGGTGCAGAGGCTGTCAGAGACCAGCTCAGGACTCGAAGGTAAGATAGGAGGACAACTGTCACATTAATTCATAATAACAGACAAAGACACACTTTAACAAAATCTTTTGATCTCTGGTGCAAAATATCGTTTGAACTTTATAATATAAATCAATGCATCAGCACCGTATAGACCTGCCATGACAGCAACAGTACCAGAGAGTTGAATCATCACCTGCCAAACACAGTCGCAACAAAAACATGAAAATAATAATGATAAATGTGAAATTAGACAGAGATTACTTCACAGTTGAATGTTTTGGATCTTGACTTTAAAGTAAATATCTGAACGAATCTGAATCATTGAACCTTTTTTTTGAAATGTTGTGTTTCCACATAATTTCAAATGAATCTGTTCAATTGTCTTTTTGTATGTCTTTGCTTTGACGTACACTCCACTGTGGCGAGAGTCTGTGTAAGTTGATGAATTTCAGTAGCCGTTTTTATATTGGGCAGCAAGCTGCCAATTATCCCGTCCTTTTGGCAGATTTGCCGCCTCGGAGGGTACACGGTAGAGTTACAGCCTGGAAATGCAAAAAGAACCAGTTAGAGATCTCAGGTTAAAGATATTAAAGCTGGACTATGCAGCATCAGTTTCCAGACCAGATTCCTTCGCCGTTTTCTAGCTTTGCACCAGTTTCGTGCATACGTTTTTTTTGCTACAGGGCTCCCCCTACAGCTTCGGCGCAGACACACTGTCGAAAACACTCGTTGACGAGCCTCCCCGGCCACCTAGCAGCCACTACGTTACCATGTGCATCTGTTTGCTAAGAAGCCAGCCGGCTAAACAGCGAGACATGTCTGGCACTTAGTGCACTTAGTGCTCTATGTTCAGCCGGACATATCGCAGGATACAGGCGACAAATCACGCGACACTCAAAGACCGAACTAGAGAGCGACATACACAACGAGAACCTGGATTCAGAACGCAAACAAACGTGTTTGGTAGCAAGTGACTGCTACGCTAAACACCCGCTAACTATCGAGCGAGCCATCAAGAGACCAAGCTGAACACATACAGGGCTCCCAATAAAACAGTCCAGCAATAACATTGTTCAAAAGACTATCAAGTCACGTTGCAAAGACAAAGTTCAGCCACTTACAATTTCAACAGCAACACGGCCAAGTCGGCATCTGTTCTGGACTCCTCAACAGCTCGTCCTATGTTTACTCGTGTCCGGCTCTTTTGTCAAGCTCCCTTTTCTTCTTCTGTTCCTCCGACTGTGGCTTCCTGGGTCTCTTTTTAGTCGATTGATACATGATGAATACAACAATTGCCTTGCAAATGGCAGTTTATATCTACCCGGTTCCATGTTTGGGGGTGTGTTTGCCGTAAAGCAGTTTCGAAACTACAATCTGACTACATTTTTGAGGGGCTGCGGTAAACTTCCGCCGGCTCACTTCCGGATTGACTTCGGACAGGTGGCAGCAAGTTGCATATTCCGCTTCTCCGCCCAGAGGCGCTAGCGGGAGTCATAGCAACGACCAAACGACCCAGAAAGTGTCAAAGAACATTCAGAATGACTTTCAGCCTGCATAGTTAGGGTCATTTTTGCTAATATTGTTGCATAGTGCCCCTTTAAAAGGTAGCAGGACTCAGAGTCGTCCTCTGAGACAACAAACAGATAATTACCAAATAATATATATATATCAGTGGCTTAGGTGATCTCGTAGGAAAACACATCTTAAAATAAATAAAACATTTTAAATAACATTTTCTTTTTCAAAAAGTGCGTTTTCAGGCGCTGCGTTTTCAGGAGCCGTGCGGTCCGACAAGGTTCAACGATCAGTCGACCACGGCAAAATCTGATGAATCAGATTCGACTATGAAAATCCTTAGTCGAAAACAGCCCTAGTCCGCTTGTTGTTGTAGCAGCAAGCTAGGAACGGTCGCTACTTTCAAATTAAAAGCCCCCCGCTAAGAACCCAGTTCTAAACTCCAATGGGGTGCATGTAAAGCTCTTATTTTGAAGACAATTTCGTTGTCACTGTTCACAGCCCAACTTTGATCTTCACGTCAGGTCATATGCTTTAGAGGTAGATTTCATTGTTCGATGTCGAGATTCAGTTCCCGTCGGTCAGTTCAGCAGGATGACTCGTTCATGTAGTATGTTCGTTTGTTCATTCAGTCGCGCTTCTGGTACAACGTCGTTCAGCGGTGAATCACGTAACAAACAGTTTTCAGCTCCTTGTTCTCAAACGATCGCGTTAACGGTCAACATAACACTGTAGTTCATGGCCAATACATAGCTGCAACTTCATGATTATGTGTACTTTTAGACAATACAACAGTTAGCAGGTAACAGCTAAAGCCGGCTAGCCAAGAACGAGTGACTGACTGAACGAGAACGACAGGAGAGGAATCAGTGACCGAACGAGAACGAGAGCTCCAAACGACATGAAATGTTTTTTTTTTCATTGAAACCGTTGCTATGCCTTCCTGTTTCTCATTGGCTAAAATTTGGACGACAGTGTCCTAAACTCAGCATACGATTGTCTGGCTCTCAATCCTCCTCACCACTCTGATAACCAAACAGTGAACAACAGCGACTGGTCTGAAGACAAACGAAGGAATGAGAGAGAAGTGAAACGAGGAATCAGGTTAGTTCGTTTCGCGTTAAAGAGTCGTTCGTTCGAACTGATTCGTTCACGACCGAGGCATCACTAATATGCTTACGCCTACCTGGTGGCGGCTTTTGGAAAAGGAGGAATTTTACGCCTCCGTTGTATAAAGACAGGCTGGCACATTGCCGCCCTTACCTTGGAGCAAATGTGCCGCCTTTTCTATGTAAAAAGGGCTAGTGTTTTCTCATTGATTCCCTCTGTGATCTCTGTAATCATGACTTCCTCCTGCCCTCAGTTCACACACCTGAAACTGAAACATCAAAGGCTTTTTATTCTCAGGACTCAGTATTATACTCAGGCCAAGTACACATAAAGGTTACACACAGTATTTATTCATGTCATAACAGCTGTCATTAACTGTGTTGCAGCTGCTGCAGGATCATCAGCTGAAGTGTTTGGTGTGAATACCACAGAGAAAGGTAGGTGACCTATATAAATGTATGAAACAAGGCCTATAGTTATTTCACTTTATTACACGGCTCTTCTTAATGCTGCAGAATGCTCCATTCACTTGAATGGGCCTTCCCAACGTTCGGCGGTCAATTATTTTCATATAATTATTTTCATATAATTGACCGCTGCTAAGCATATTTAACCGCCGTCAATGAAAGTGGCCTTTTTGCCTCTGATTCACGTATTTCGTAGCACTCCGCGCTATAAAATCTTTGCTTCGGAAGTAGTCGGTCACTTTTCACCTCAGCGTCTTCGGTCGCTAAGCGACTGTAACGTGGTCGGTGAAGGGGAAGGTTATGGTCCGCTTTCAGTACCATACTAAGCCAGGTCCTTACGGCACTTGTTATCATATGCATACATGCCCTGACACACATAGGCTGAGGATCCTACACCTATACATCACAATATGAAATAAAATAAAAGGGGTTTTCATTCTGGTGGCGGCATTGCTACGCATGGTGGAGCGGAAGTACATCTACTCTTCTTCTAGGTACAGGTGACATTATTCACTTAACAAAAGGAGGCGCTACCTACTGGCACCACATTCAATAACTCCGACTGTAACACAACATCAGCTGATCTGTAGTCAATTCATATCGGAAAAAAACGTACTCCTCAGCCACTAGTATGGATGAGTTTCTCATCAACTTTAATATTTTTGGAAAGATACAATGATTTTGAATCTTGGCAAAAGGCTGAGTTGCCGTCACTGGTCAAGAAAAGAAGGAGAGAGGAAAGCAGCGAAGAGGGAGAAGCGAAACAGTTTCAGTTTGGCGAACTATATTTCTCTGCTGAAAAACACTATGAACGGTAAAAAGACACACTGTTTGAAGTTTTTTTTCATGTTGGCAAGTAACCAAGTAATAAGCGGGATAATGTAGAGAATGGCGGTCATTATCAGGAAAATAAGTCCCTTCAGGACGAATCGACAGGTTCGTCCTGTCTGGACTTATTTTCCCGATAATGACCGCCGTTCTATACATTATCTCTTACTCATATGTCAGTGTATGAACATTTACCACAGTTTAATAGAAAATAATTTAATGTTTATCAGGAAAAACTTGTAATTGTTTTATTTTATTATTTTTGCTATTAAGTAGTGTGACGAAGAGCACATCGTCACCTGGCTTTGCACACCTGGTATCATCGGACTTTGGACTAAGTGTGACTACAGATGCACTTTAATAATTGCACGGACACTTTAAGAGGAGCAACCAAACTTTATTGGAGGTTTGCATAATACATTTTGACACTGTTTTTGGCACATGTGTATGGATATATAGATACGTGTTTGAGTATTTGTCGCCATAATGATTGATGTTTGGCGGGTCTTGATCTGGCTGATTGGTGCTGTGTAGGCCACGCAGTTGTTACCTAGAGCAGAGGGACATAGGGTTAAATGTGCCTATTAAGTTTGTTAATTGATCAAACAAGGAGCTAAGTTAAAATGTGTATCATGTTGCTCAATAAGTGTGTGCATTGAGGGAAGTAAAGTGTGTTGTGTACTCACCAGTCTCTGTCTTCAGGGTGTGCAGGCAAAAGGCTTCCTCATGAAACGGACACTGATTAATAGTTCTGGGGGCAACCAAGTGTAAATTGATGTGGGGGTAGTAGAAATGTGTGTCTTGTGTTTTAGCAAATATAAATTGAATGGATATGTGTATTTTCCTTGGTGGTGGATGTAAATGGGGTGTGTATATAGAAGTCAATAATTATGTTGTGTAAATATAGGAATAAAAATGGAGGGTTAAACATGTAGTAGGCAGTGGATCCCAACAAATGGAATCTTCCAGGGTCATTAGCTGTGACACCCTATAAAGGGGTGCCATTTTAACACCATGCTGTCCTTGTGCTGATGTCTCTATGCGCTGGGCTGAGGTCTCCATTCTGTTTGCCGAGCTGAGGTGGGTCACAGAACCACCTCTGTGACCCACCTCAAATCTGCCTGTGGATCATTCTTCTTTGCTGTATCATCCAGCCGCAAATGTGGTCATTCTCACAAGTAGATTTTCTGGACATTTTGCAATAAATCCTTAACATTAGAATTCTTATAGTCTCACAGTCTGATTATGTTGGTAAATTAATCACTCATGAGTCTTTTTTATGTTTCCTCTCTCCTCAGAGAAACACTCTGTGGAAGAAGATTGGCCTGCACTGATCCAGAAAGTGAGTGATGTCACATCTGTCTGACTTTAAACTGCAGCTAAGATAATTAATCTGTTAGCTGCTCAACATTTTGATAATAAATAAATCAATTGAGTAATTTATTTAAATTAAAAATGCTCCTTCTCTTCTCTGTTTTGTAACATTAACGACATTTATTCCTGTAATTATTTTACCATAATTTTTATGATAATGTTAGGACAACATTAGGAAACTCTCAAACAGGTACGATGAAAAAGTCATGAACCTGTAAACAGAAATAAATTATCTGTAAAAGAAGATTAAAGTAAATAATTTTGATTTTACAAGGAAGAAAGAGCTGTATACACGTAATAAAACAGGTTTATGTGATGAATTGAAATAAATGTTATCACCTTGTGCTGATGTACTCTTACTTTTCACATTTCTTAAACACAGAGATTGATGAGATGTGAACAGAAACATCTTTCGTCATCCTTGCTGAGAAATCACACTTTAATCTCATGATGAATTTCTCTGAATTTACCAGGTGGAATCGATGGAGTCTGTTATAGAGCTGCTTTTGGAAACACTGAAAGATTTGAGTGTCCCAGAGCTCGAGGAGTTTATCGGTGCCCTGTTGAGTCAACCTGAGTTCCACAGACAATCATGCCTAGATATGATGCTACTACAGACAGCACACGTGCAGGACACAGTGTTTTTAATGGTGCAGACCTGCGGCCAAAAGTGTTTGAAGAACACAGAGAAGATTTTAAAGACGATGAAGAGGACTGATCTGGTGCAGAGGTTGTCAGACAGCAGCTCAGGATCCAAAAGTAAGAAAACAAAGATAAAAACATGTTAAAATCATGTAACTGGTATATAATATGTCTTGAGTTTATACGTTTTGTGTTCTATTTACTTTATAAATTATAAGATTCATAATGTAGAGAAGACACATCAGCTGTGTACAGAATATATTACGACTAAGAGAGTGGGTAGAAATGACAACAATTTTTATTTAAAGCTGTGAGACCAGTCTTCAGTTATGAGTGACTTTCTGCCTCTTCTCTCCTCAGAGAAACACTCTGCAGATGAACATCGCTCTGCACTGATCCACAAAGTGAGTAATGTCACATCTGACTTCATACAACAGAGCTTTCCTTCAATAGATGGAAAAAACGATCGTCATGTTTAACTTAACACAAACTCAAGATTTACTTATTTATATGTTTATTTAGTCATAAAGAAAACAACTAAGAAGATTGCTGAAACTACTAAAACTGGGTTAAGAACTGTCCAACACATTAATAAAAGCCGGAAAGTTAGTAGTGGTGAGTGGTCTTCGAGGAAGAAATGTGGTCAACAAAAAAAATCTTGAATCTTCTTGAATCAAATGGTAAAATATAAAGAGTAGAACTCACGGCTATGTTTAATAGTGAAAGTAAGAGCATTTCTACACCCACAATGCAAAGAGAACAGGGATTAGGACTAACAGCTGTGTGGCCTTAAGAAAACCACTTATCAGTGAGGCTGACTGGGAAAAAAGCATAAAGATTGGACTCTGGAGCAATTGGAACCCATCATGCCTATTGTACAAGCCTCTGCAGCAGTTTTATACTCGGGGTTGTCTCAGTTGGTCAGGTCAGCTGACTACCTGAATAAACTGAATGACCAGGTTTTTCCATCAATGGATTTTTTTCCCTCCCTGATGGCACAGGCATATTTCAAGATGCCAATGCCATAATTCATTGGGCTCAAATTAGAGCTGCATGATATATCGCCATCGCGATGTGACTATGAAATCGTCTAATTCCAAAGGAATCTGACACACACTGTGCATGCAGACTCTGCATGCGCAGCGATCCACCAATCACATTAGTTAACTAGACAACTCCCCACCATTCAAACTTTAAAATGTAGATAAAAGTATGCCAGAGATGTCGATGTTTGAAATCTTTCTTTCGATCTTTTCACCTGGTCTCATTCACTTTGTGTGTATGTGTTTGTGTGCATGTGAGTGTGTGTGTGTATGTCTCTCTCTCTCTCTGTGTCTGCGTGTCTGCGATTTTTTGACCTAGTCCCATTCATTCCTTATGGGAAAGTTTACACAGGTTTTCGCGACTTACGCCGCGAAAACATGAATGTTCTAGAAAACTGATTAATAATCTGTGTGTGTGTGTATTTATGTGTCTGCGACTTTTTTGACCTCGTCCCATTCATTCCTCATGGGAAAGTTTATGAAGGTTTTCGCGACTTACGTCGACTTACGTCGCGAAAACATGAATATTCTGTGTCTGACTCTGTATGTCTGTCTGTGTGTGATAGAGAGAGAGAGAGAGAGAGAGAGAGAGACAGAGAGAGAGACAGAGAGAGAGAGGCAGACAGAAAGAGAGAGAGATAGAGAGACAGACAGGGAGAGAGTCTCTCTCTCTCTCTCTGTTGGCCCAGCTGATCTCGGTTGCCACGGTGATCGTTGCCAACCAGCCCTGGTAGGACTGGAACAGCTGATTTCTGAGCCCTTTCAGCCTCACATCTTGGACGTCAACCTAGTGCTAGTTCTTCAAAACCGTACATGATATCGGCAAAATGTTTTCACAGTCAAGCCAGAAAAGCCTTAAAGAAGACACTCATGAAGTTTTGTGGTCCTAGTTTCAGAAATGTGGAAATAAGAATGAGATAAAAAAGGGTGCAGTTTTGAAAATCCTCTTCCTGATTTACATTGGAGTGAATTGGACAGTTGAGAGCTACTCTTGTCGGTTGGAGGCCAATAATTCAACAACCGTAAATCCTACCGATAAAGTAGACACATTGGTAGAAAGAAGACAAGTGTGGCTATAACTCAGGAAAATATCACTGTTTTTGAGTGACATTTGTGGCCGGGATCGTCACGGAAAGAGAACATTTCTGAGGAAAGTTTTGAGTTTCCCTCACTCCGTCAGTTGGCTCCCCCACTCTGCTGCACGAACATTCCGCCATACACACTCACTGAAATACCTGAATTTTTCCAAAATCACTCACCGTCGTTCAAATACAACTCAAATAGACAAGACTTGTGCCTACATTTTAAAGTTTGAATGGTGTTTCTAGATGAACGTATGCCAGAGCAGGAGATGTTTGAAAAATGTTGCAGATTTGCGACTTTTTTGACCTCGTCCCATTCATTCCTTATGGGAAATTTATCGCAGTTTTTCGCGACTTATGTCGCGGAATCTGATGCAGGGTTTCGCGACTTACGCCGCGAAAACATGAACGTTCTAGAAAACTGATTAATAATCTGTGTGTGTTCGCCTGTGTGTGTGTGTGTGTGTATTTGTGTGTCTGCGACTTTTTTGACCTCGTCCCATTCATTCCTCATGGGAAAGTTTATGAAGGTTTTTCGCGACTTACATTGTGAAAACATGAATATTCTCTGTCTGTCTGTGTGTGTGTGTGTGTGTGTCTGCGTGTGTGTGTGTGCATGTGAGTGTGTGTGTGTGTGTGCATGTGTGTCTGTCTGTCTGTCACTCTCTCTGTTGGCCCAGCTGATCTTGGTTGCTAGGTGACGGTTGGTGAAGGCCCGTAGCAACAGCCGTCCCAGGCTGATTTGAGACTGATTTCTGCCTCAAATCTAGGACGTCAAACTAGTGCTATAAAATCATACATGATATCGGCATAATGTTTTCACGATCAAGCCAGAAAGGCCTTAAAGAAGACACTCATGAAGTTTTGTGGTCCTAGTTTCAGAAATGTGGAAATAAGAGCGAGTTAAAAAAGGGTGCAGTTTCGAAAATCCTCTTCCCGATTTACATTGGAGTGAATAGGACTGTTAAGGGCTACTCTTGTCGGTTAGAGGCAGTTAATTCAAAAACCGTAAATCCTACCGATAAAGTAGACAAATTGGGAGAAAGAAGACAAGTGTGGCTACAACTTTGGAAAATATCACTGTTTTTGAGTGAAATTTGTGGCTAGGAGCATGATGTAAAGAGAAAATATCTGAGGAAATTTTTGAGTTTCTCTTACTGTGTCAGTTGGCTCCCCCACTCTGCTGCACGAACATTCCGCCATACACACTCATTGAAAACCCTGAATTTTTCCAAAATCACTCACAGTCATTAAAGGGTCAGAGTTCAAAAACTATACATCGTAGGAAGAAAGTTCAAATACAACTGAAATAGACAAGACTTGTGCCCACATTTTAAAGTTTGAATGGTGTTTCTAGGTCAACGTATGCCAGAGCAGGAGATGTTTGAAAAATGTTGCAGATTTGCGACTTTTTTGAGCTCATCCCATTCATTCCTAATGGGAAATTTATCGCAGTTTTTCGCAACTTATGTCACGAAATCTGACGCAGGGTAATATTTCAGAAAACTGAATAATAGCATACCGAGTCAGATCGAGACGCACGTTTTGATATATAGTTTGTTTGTGTGCGCTCAATGGTGCGGGGCAAGCTAGATGCCAAAAAAAGGCGGGAGGAAAAATAAAAAAATATGAAGAAGAGGCGCAAGCAATATCAATAGTAGCTTTGCTATAGAGGTGTCCACAGGCGAGCGAGCACAGCCCACTAACTAGACAATTCCCCACCGGGGAATCGCGAGAGTGGGCTGTGCACTTTGCCCTGTGACGAACAAAAACTACGAAAGCTAAAGCAAAAGTTGAATCCCACTTTGATAATTTTGACTTTTATCTACATTTTAAAGTTTGAATGGTGTGTCTCGGTCAAAGTATGCCAGAGATGTCGATGTTTGAACTCTTCCTATCGATCTTTTAACCTGGTCTCATTCACTTTGTGTGTGTGTGTTTGTGTGCGTGTGTGTGTGTATGTGTGTGTGTGTGTGTCTCTCTCTTAAAGTTTGAATGGTGTTTCTAGGTCAACATATGCCAGAGCAGGAGATGTTTGAAAAACGTTGCAGATTTGCGACTTTACGTTGCGAAAAATGTATATTCTGGAAAACTGAATAATAGCATACCGAGTCAGAACGAGCCGCACGTTTGATATATTTTTTGTTTGTGTGCGACAAACCGTTTGGCGGGAGGAAGAATAATAAGAAGAAGAGGCGCGGTGAATATCAATAGCGCACAGTCCACTATGGACACCTATAACTTTGCTATTGAGGTGTCCATAGTGGGCTAGCAAGCACAGCCCACTAATAAAAAGAGGCGCGAGTAATATCAATAGTGGGCTGGCGAGCACAGCCCACTAATAATCAGTGTGCCAAGCAGACCAGCCCCTGCACATGGAGTGAGTCGCTGGTAACACGATGAAAAATGAGCAAGGAACAAGAGAACATCGGGAAAACGAAGACTTGGTGCCAAAAAGAAAAGCAACGTCAGTTATCTGGAGTTATTTCGGCTACAAGAAGGATGATATTGACCAAACACATGTTCTGTGCCACAACGAAAGGTAACACAACTAATTTGTATTTATGTCGGTACCACACAGCAGAGTCCTGCACGGGTCTTTGCAAACCCACAACTGCCCGTATCCGCCATACTTAAAACTGCACCCGTAGCACAGTAGCACAAATTACATTCTGCATCGAGCCGGCACGCTATAAATTGATACCGACGCCCGACCCGCACCCGAAGGACGGACGCTCATTGTTAGTTATTTAATCTAATTATGAAGCTAGAATTTTCCATTTTAAGATGGAGAGCTCAAAAGGTTTAAAGTTTTGTTTATTGTCATTCAATTCACGAATGATAGAACGAAACATGTACTCAGGTCCCAGCACAATAAAAGCAAACAATGAAAGACAGGGACTTGCACATGATTATAGAGGGGCAGGGGCTCAAAGTCAGAAAAAGGCAGTAGGTGGGCACGCATAATGCAAGCCAAAATCTTTTTCAGGCCTTAATAACACAATATGTAGAATAACTTAAAATTAGTAAACAAAGTACTTACAGAAAGCTAACTACTTAGCTGTGTATCATGTGTAGCTGTGAGTGTTATGCAACTGCCATTTCTTTTGTGTCAACAAATTATTGTCAACGTGAGTTTATTCACATTATCATAATTCTGAGGTTTGGAAGACATGCCATTCAGCTGCAATATTTAAAAAGCAATAAAACACTGGTTTATTATTAGGCTATTTATTGGAGGGCAAGTGCAAACTAGAAATACAGGCTGCACATCTAACAATGTGACAAAACCAAGAAATGACTACTGTGACTGTTAGTAGGAACAACAATGTTTACAACAGCAAAGTCACAAGAAACTCAATATCTGGAAGAAGTTTAAGATTTGTGGCAAGATAAACAGCTGACCAAGGCCGGATTACCCAATGGGCTTTATGGGCACAGGCCCTGGGGCCCACGTGCACCTGGGGCCCAACGAGCCAGCGCCTCCGCCTCGGTTTAATATCACGGGCGATTGGCAAATTTCAGATGCACACAGTGAAAGAACTACACCCTAAGTTATTTTAAAACCGTTTATTATTTTCCTTACTGCTATTTGTATAATTTCTTCAAGTCACCGTTTAAGTTGAGTGACAGCGACCCCCCGCCGGACCTTGCCGCTTCCGGGGGCCGTGGGGCTCGCTGCGCCCCCTCTCTCCCTCGCGGGGGAGGGACAAGGTCCCCTCGCTCCCCGTGCGACTGTCGACCGGGGCGGACTGTCCTCAGTGCGCCCCGGTCGCGTCACGTCTCATAAAATGCGCCAGGGGTCTGCGGCGATGTCGGCAACCCACCTGTCATCCCATTCAAAGGCTGCAACAGGCGAATCATTGAACCGGGGTGAAGTTAGTTTTAGGTTGAGTATTCGGTGGATATTCACTCGGGTCCAACCGCAACATTACTGAGGCTCGCCCAGTGTAAGCAGCAGGAGGACGGTAAGCACCCCCAGAGCCTCGCTGAATCACTGACAACTGATTTAGGGACCGTCATTAAATTACTTAACATAAATATATTAATACAAAATAATTGCAGTTTTTTTTTCTCCAATATCTTCCATGTCATGTGACCCAGTGACTCCAAACCAGCAGCAGATTGTATTGGTGAACTGGAGAAATGAGACACAGCTCTAATTATTGTACTTTAGTGCTTTCTCCGTTTTATATGAATATTAATATGCAGAAATTATGATTTTTTTCTCAATAGCTTCCATGTCATATGGCCCTCTGACTTCTCAAACAGATTCTGTTTCCATTAAAAACCAAGAAAATAATGGTAAAAAAGTTCTCTAATGCTCAAGAGGTTAACATCTCTCCATAAAAGCAAGGAATCTCTGTCTGTCTGTGTGTGTGTGCCTCAAATATCTCTGCGGATCAGGATCAGACTGACCTGAGAGTTTCAACATGGCTGCCGTTTGGTTCAGTGGTGTGCGACTTCGCATTTGTTTGGACTGCAATGATACCGTGAATAAATTATTTCATAAATGCTTTACACATTCTGGAGCATAGTCCACGGAGCCCCCACAGTGACATGCGTATTAGAGCCAATCACTGCAGAGCTCAAGCCTATGACACACATTAAGAAACAAGCGGATGTATACCTGCGGCAGCGCGAGCTGGACCGGGAGTTAGCCGGCGGTTCGGTCCCATTCTGTTCTGTGCATCTAAACTGACTGTTGTGGATTAATGAGACTAAACGAGACCGGAATTGTGCCCAGGGGCCCCTGCCCTCTTAATCCAGGCCTGCGGCCGACAGAGACAGCTGTCAGATTAGATTATTAACTCTCATTAACAAGCAGTTAGTTTTGTAGGTGCTGTGCAAAACATCCGGGACTTTAGCCCTGCAGTTACCTTGAAAAAGTAATCTGATTACTGATGACTCCTTTAAGCTCCTTCAAAACTTGATAGTACTTTGTCACCAGCACAGAGTGAACAACAAACCTTAATATTCTCATCTTTAGCTGACAGGAACTCACATAATGACTGTATTTCCAGCTAGAAAACGCGCATCTCTCTCCTCCCTCCATTGTTGTCTGTGTTTGTGTCACTGCGTGGTATTACACGTTAGTTGTGCTCGTGCTGAAAACTGACTTGAGTCACACGTGACATCACTCCTCGAGACAAGAAGAAAGCAGAAATATATATGTTTACTAAGGAAAATGACAAAAATAATGATAAGTAGACTAACTTTAATCTGATTACTGATTACTGGTTTGTAAATATTGACGTGCTCGATTACTCGTTACTGAAAAAAGTGGTCAGACGGGTCCTGGGAAATTTCGAAAATTTTGAAAATTGGGCTGTTTAAAGATGCAATTTCAACATAGTTTGAGAAGGAAAGGAAGGCCAATCGTTGAGCCCTCATCGTCATATTTTAATCACAAATAAAGGTAATTTTCCCTCAGTAGGCCTACTGAGTAATGTTAACGTTAAAGATATTACAGCCTATAATAAGATGCGCTGTGTGCATAGGCTATAAGAGCAGGTCGAACATTCCCTGTTATAATTTCTTGGCGTCATTGTCTACTTGCATCAGGCCTACAGGAGGCTTTGTAGGGTATAAGAGAAAAACATCGTCATTTAACATCGTCAATAAACCCACAAACGTAGTAAAAATCTGTAGCATTTAATGTAATAAACCCACAAATGTACATTTTCCACAAACGTAAGAGCCGCTGCCTACTACAAACGTAACATGCTATTTCCTAAACATGTAATAACTACTACGTTTGCAATGATTTATTTGTGGGGACGTGAAAATCTTTAATGTAATAACTTCCCACAAATGTAATAATACAATGAATAATGGTCGGGGTGGTTGTTGTTTACCTGTACACCTACTAATACTACTGACCGTGGGTGCAAAACCCAGCTGCTGACTCTCCGCTGTCACACAACGTATCCCCGTGACCAAAGTGTCAGTTGGACTTCAGAAGTGCCAGAATTCAACACTACTAGAACGGCCATAAGCGTCATTTGGACCGCTAGATTTAACCTCTATAATCTGTCATGTAAATGCCCAACTGAGTAATGAATGCATTCATTGTGTTATGATACATTTTTAAAAAACGAAATAACACCAAAACGAACATGTTAACAAGTTTAATTATACATTTATCGATATCATAGTAAACTGTAATTATTGCATATTTACACAAGATTTTAATAGAGAAAACTCAGAACAAGAAAATTAACAATTAAAAGCAACTTATTTGATTATGAAACATTTTATTTTAACACTTAGGCTAATATATAATAAAACAAATAATAATAATCGAAAAAGCTGAAAACAAGCTGATCTAAAACAAAACCAAATAGAGCCGTTTCGATCACTGGTCACAGTCTCCACAGATTACCTCTGCTCTCCTCGCAAAGTATCCGATGTTTGGTTCCGTTTGCAGCTCTTTCGGACGGGCACTGCCTCCGTGTCTGTGTCAGCGAATACGGCCAGTGGTGGTCTTCTATAACATCCTCGACCTGGCTGGCATCAATGCCCGCATCTTATTCAAGGAGCATCAGCAGCAGGAGAGCCCGGAGGAAAGTCCTGCAGCAGCTGCAGAGGAGCTGAGGGCGGAATACATGGAGGGGAAAGCGGCCGCGGCAGTCGGTACAAGGTGGCAGCAGCGGAACCAACCACCGCATCAGCAGACACGGAGACAGTGCCGGTCCAAAGAGCAGCAAACGGAACCGAACGTTGGACTCGTGTGTGTGTGTGTGTGTGTGTGTGTGTGTGTGTGTGTGTGTGTGTGTGTGTGTGTGTGTGTGTGTGTGTGTGTTTACGCAGCAGCCGGACACTCCCATCATCAATACAAGATTGTGCTGAAAAATTAATTCAGCTCTGGACAAAAATAAATGTTGTGACATTGCATACGCTTATCAAAACGATGCTATGGCAAATGCGTGCTGTAATCAAAGCTAAAGGCGGTCCGATGAAATATTAGAGTGTGTGACTTTTTTTTTTGGCCAGGCAGTGTGTGATATCTTTGTCAATGAGGATGAGATGAGGAAATGTCTGCATGAACATTTTTCCTTAATTTCAATTGATTTTTCATTGTTAATCAAAGGTTTATTCATTAGAATCTGTGTATTGTACTTAAGCCAATTTTCAAAGCATTAAAGAAATGTATGACATGAAATAATGAAAACATTTTCTTTGAGCCACTTGGAATTATTTCAGTGTTTGTGAGAAGATGTGCAGCCTGTAAATTAAAATAAATAAAAAACAGATTATAAGAATTAAAGGAAGCCAGAAACAGTAATCCTCTTTGCTTTGTACTTTGTGTTACTTAAAAAAAATAAATCAATAGATCAGGTGAACATACTAATCAATAAAAAAGATCACATACTGCGATCAAACAGCGATTATCAAATGGATCAATACCTTGTGTGATCCAGCTGAAACACCAACATTTATAATAACATTGACAAGCTTCAAAGAGACACATTTGTAATTGTCGTAAGTGGATTAAATAAATCTCTCATGAATGTATTGATTATTTCAGCTAGCAACAGTGGCAGCTGTTCAACAGCTGCTTTTGGAGACCCTGAATGATTTGAGTGACATGGAGCTCGAGGAATTCAAGGATATTTTGCAGTGGATTGCCTCCCAGAAAAACCTCCTAGATAGCTCATTGTTCTTGGGTATCGCAGCAGACGTGACAGATGTAGTGAATGAGATAGTTCACATCTACGGCCAACAGTCTGTGGAGTTAACCTGGGAGGTTTTAATGGACATGAAGAGGACTGATCTGCTTCAGAGGTTGTCAAAGCCCAGCTCAGGACTCAAAGGTAAGACTGAGAAGACAAAAATTGTCTCATAAAGATCTAACCAATATGTTATAATTCATAATAAAAAAAACGTAAGGGATAGGCATGGATCAATAAATCATTAATGAAATAATCAAGTCAACAACTCACACTGTCTCAACAAAAACTGAATGTTGCAAGTTTAACGCGGTTAGTATTTGTTTCAGGGTTTTTGTATTGGATTGATTTAGATTGTGAAGGTGTTTATGATTATTATGTGTCATCTTGCAGTGAAATTTTAAATTTGTACTTATTTTTAAAGTAAGTGAACCTTAATAAAGGTGATTATGTTCTTTTTGTTCAATTAGATTCTAATCATCTGAATCAAATTTTACTTAAGTTTACTGTCACAGAGGAGTAAAGAAACGGGAAATGTTTTCTAATTTAAGGAGCTGGAATCAGAATTTGGACTCGCTCTTAAAAAGTTATTCAGATGATAAATTGATTATCAAAGTGGTTTCAATGTTTCGTTACTCAGACTGGTTGTAGGTCTATCCCATTGCTTGACCATATATGTTTTAAAGTTGATGGATAGGATTGATATGGTGCAGAGATTAATAGACACCAGCCCAGGAAACAAATGTAGAGCAAATAAGACAGAAACATGTAAGAACAAAAAACCAAAACAAAACAAAAAGAAAACCACAAAGTTTCATACACTCACATGCAGCTCATGTTTTTTTTAAATATTGTATTATATACAGATACAGGAACAATTGGAACATGGGGTAATATTTTAAAAAAAGAAAAGGCCTGTATTTTACATGTTCATAAATCTGGTGGTTGATCAATTACTAATACGTGTTTCTTAACTACTTCTCTCCTCAGAGAAACATCGGCCTTCACTGATGCAGAGAGTGAGTATGTCACATCACTCAGACTTCACACAGTGCAGCTTTTATCCAGTGGATGAAGATCAAAAATCATTTTCATCTTGAACATTACAGTTGATGATGAGAACAAAATTCTTAGTCTCAAACAGTTTTCTCACAGAACTGAAGCTGATCAGGCTGCATAATGTGCACATGAGGTCTGAAGCCTGAATGTTATTAAAAAATAATATTAAGAATGTGTGTTATATCTACATCTAACAGATGATATTGTGTTTTGTTTTTCCAAATGTTTTTATATTAGAAGTAAAGAAAATGCCATTGATGTAATAAAATAAAGTTAAAAAATAAAGTTGTTCAATCAGGAGGCTCATACAGGTTTTATAACACAGACTGTAAAATAAAGTCATGAATCTTCTAATTAGAATAAAATACAGTTTGTAAAAAGACGCAAAAGAACAGGTGTAGGTGATCAACTGGAACATTTATCCACTGTATCATTATTTTTCTTTATATGGCTGATGCTCTTTTACCACATCCACATTTCTAAAACACAGATATTGATGAGATTAGAAAAGAAAAATCTGTAATCATCCTTGCTGAGAAACTGAACTTTTATCTCATGAACACTTTCTTTGAATTTATCAGGTGGAAACCATGGAGTCTGTCATAGAGCTGCTTTTGGAAGCACTAAAAGATTTGAGTGAAGCAGAGCTCAAGACATTCAAGAGCACCCTGCGCCCAGTTTACCACCAGGGACATTCATCCACCCAATCCATGCAGCAGAATGTAAAATACATCCCATTTGACCTGCTGGATAAAGCAGACATGCAGGACACAGTGTGTTTAATGGTGCAGTCCTGTGGCCAAGAGTCTGTGGAGATGACTAAAGAGATTTTAAAGAAGATGAAAAGGACTGATCTGGTGCAGAGGTTGTCAGACAGCAGCTCAAGACCCAAAAGTAAGACAATTAAGACAAGACAAGTTTATATTGTATGCCCTCTTTTCTTTACTTTTTTTTTTCAATTTAAATTGTTTTTGGCATTTCAAAGCCCCATTTACAAAGCAGTCATGCCTGATGTATAATTAAAAACATTTTTTCTTTTATTCTTTCTTTCTCTTCAGAAGAACTCTCTGTGGATGAACACCAGTCTGCACTGATCAAAAAAGTGAGTAATATCATATCTGACCATGCAGAGTACAGTTTTTCTTCAATGGGATTCAGGTTTAAAATTAACAATAATGATGATTATTAAATCAAACATGAATTACATTTTTTTTTCACAGAACTGAAGCTGGTATAATACTGAGCTCATTAATGTTAATGTCATGAAGTTTTGTAGTTACTCAGAGAATTAAAGAAAACGCAAAACATGAAATTTAGAAATGTCTTCATTAAGTTTCTGTCAGGTCAGGTTTTAAAAGGGGAAGATTATGGAAAGGGGAGGTGGACCCAAACGCAGATTATCAGAGGACAAGAGGCAGCATTGAGAGGAACGAAACGCGAGCTTTAATAAAACTAAAGCTGAACAAGAACTAACAAAAAGGGAGCTAAGCCAAAAACTAGACAGGAGGGGACAAAAGGCAAAAAGCCTTTTTTTAGCAACAAAAAAAGCAAGTACAACTGAAAAAGGCAAAGTACAAATCAAAACCAATGCAAAACTCAAGGTCCAAAAACACATACCATGAGGGGACTGGATACAGGCAGGAACATGAACAGGGACACGAACAGGAGCAAACGTAGACAGAGACAAACGGATCCATACAATGACCGGACAAGGAGTGTAGGCAAGACACAGACTAAATACAGAGACACTAACGACAAGACGAGGAACAGGTGAGATAATGAGGGCAAGGCATGGATGAGAACACTGACAGCCAGAGGGAGACAGTGGCGGACTACATGCTCGTGTTCGTGCAGCAGAAGATATTGAGCTTTCTTGCATCTTACTTGCCTTGATTTGAGTGTGAGTCGCAGCAGCAGTTCGCCCGGCTGGACGGGGCCTTAGTAGCCATTGTGAGCCAATAAATCCGTAAATACTAACAGTCCTGTAGTGTGCTGCACACCTCCGCTCATTTGGATTGTGCAACTGCAATGGGTGATTTATTAATACGCAGTAAGAAGCTAAGACTACCGTTTAAACGCACACATCATTTTGAACTCTTTATTAACAGAAAGTAGGCAGATTTTGTATCAAAATAGGCTGTTATATAATGAAAAAAAGACAATTTATGCTCAGCAGAATGGCACGGTCTTGTTTACATAACAACATTTTCGGTCCATTCGACTATGAGGTTCATAGTCGAATCAGACCCCTCCAAATCGAATCGTCGAATTGTCGACTATTGGAGGTTAGCCCTACTACAATTACTTCAACATCTAATGTTGAGATCAGGTGGCTGAGTTTAGTTTTGACAGCACAGTGAAAGAGTTACAGCCTGGAAATGCAAAAAGAACCAGTAACAGATCTCAGGTTAAAGATATTTAAAGGTAGCAGGACATAAGAATCATCCTCTGAGATAATAAACAGATAATTACCAAATATATCAGTAGCTTAGGTGATTTTGTTGAAAAACGCATCTTAAAAGAAATAACATTTTATCTATGAACATGTACATTTTCCAGGCTGCGACGATGGGGACTGTTAAAGAGCTGCTTTTGGAAACACTCAATGATTTGAGTTATGAGGAGCAAAATACCTTCAAGTGGTTTCTGCAGTTCACATTCTTCCAGAGGAGCCTTCCACAGATTCCCTGGAGCAGAATGCTGGAGGAAGACATGACAGAGTCCCTGGTGGATGTGATGATGGAGAAATACAGTCAAAAGTCTGTGGAGGTGACCAGGGAGGTTTTAATGGACATGAACCGGACTGATCTTGTGCAGAGGCTGTCAGAGACCAGCTCAGGACTCGAAGGTAAGATAGGAGGACAACTGTCACATTAATTCATAATAACAGACAAAGACACACTGTTAGAAAGTCTTTTGATCTCTGATGCAAAATATCAGATGAAGTTTATAATATAAATCAATGCATCAGCACCGTATAGACCTGCCATGACAGCAACAGTACCAGAGAGTTGAATCATCAAGCACTGTCGCAACAAAACTGAAAATAATAATAATAATGAATATAAAATTAGACAGAGATTATTTCACAGTTGAATGCTTTGGATCTGAATTAATCTGAATCCTTGAACCTTTTTTTGTAAATGTTTTCAAAGGTCTCAATATCATTTTATTGACTCTTCTTTATTGGGCCACATCTACTTGATTTTGGTCCATTGAGTTTATTTTTATCAGTCTTGTACTGTTAATGACCTGATAGGAATATGGCTAATGTAGTCCACATAATTAAGCTCCGCTGTGGAGAGAGATAATTTCAGTGTTTTCTCATTGATTTACTCTGTGATCTCTGTGATCATGACTTCCTCCTGCCTTCAGTTCACACACCTGAAACTGAAACATTAAAGGCTTTTTATTCTCAGGACTCAGTATTATACTCGAAAGAAGTACACATACAGGTCACACACAGAGTATTTATTAATGTTATAACAGCTGTCATTAACTGTGTTGCAGCTGCTGCAGGATCATCAGCTGAAGCGATTGGTGTGAATACCACAGAGAAAGGTAGGTGACCTATATAAGTGCCTGATATGAGTTCTGTAGTTATTTTAGGGGCGGCTGGTATAAGGGCTAACAGGGCTAAGCCCTCCCTACCTTTTACAGTAAAAATGAAAAAATATTATTAAAAATCTTAGAACATATTGTTTTAAATTTTGGTAGAACCTAAAGCAGCAACAGCACCAAAAAGTGACAGAAAAAACCCAGGATATATAATATATCCTGGGTTTTTTCCTGTGAATGGGCTAAATGTGTTCAGCCCAAGAACAGTAGCCTAAGCTTCCATTCACTTTTGATTGACAGGTGCCCTGACACGCCCCCTTCATATGCTGCCCATTTGGGCTAAATTAATTCAGCCCAAAGGCTGACCTTCGACCAATCACAGCGCAGACAGAGCAACTGTAGCATGACAGGCGTTAGCATGAATATGAACAAAGTGAATTATTTACTTTCTAATAAGTTTTCTTTAATGTCTTTGGAGGAAAAATTGGAAGTGAAGAGATTGGGGGCACATCATCCAAACGATGTACAAATAACACAAACGGATAAATGGCAAAATCGTAACTTTTGTGTTACATGGTTTTAGCGAACGGACTGGCTAACGGCAAGTGTAGCTAGAAATTCACTTTTCTGTTTCCCATGTTTGCTGTTTGGAGGAGACACGGCTTGTACCCAACAAGGAATTGTGGATTTGAAACATTTGTCTGACAAAATAAGGAAACATGAATGCAGCACGAGCCACATTGGAAATGCTGTAAAGCTGTCATTGCTGGGTAAAGTAAACATCGCCTGTCAGCTTAATGAGGGTCACCGCATCACTGTACAGAGACACAGTGAGCTGGTAAAAAAAAACAGGCATTCACTGTCACGGATTGTGGACTGTATTAAATATTGTGGGGGGCAGGAGCTTCGAATCTTCCACTTCACTCCAGCGGGGCGTGTTTCTGGGCCTCAGAGTTTACTAAAAAGAAAGTTTTTGGACAACTCACGTTAGCAGTTGCTTTTCTGCTCACCACTGTCCTGCCAGTCCAGAATTATCGATCTCTGAATGCAGCATAACCTGGACGTCAGTTAAGGTGAAACTGCTGTCTTCCTGCAGCAATTATCCACGCGAGATCTCACGTGATTTTTCCGGCTTTTGATTTTAGTATTGTTTCTTATATGAGGCTCCCTTTTCAACTTCAAGTGTTGAATTGTTTTTTGCTTAAGACAAAACAACAAATTATCCATGCATTTATATGGAACTAAGCATTAGGAGCGCTCCACCTTAACTTTCCTCCAAGTTACGTCGAATTCAGAGATCGATACTTCTCGACTGGCAGGACGACGGCTAGTGGAACAAGCTGCTGCTAAGGTGAGTTGTCCAAAAACTTTCTTTTTAGTAAACTGTGTACACAAACAAAGTTCTCAATGCTCGTGTTCATGTGTAGAGACCCTGGTGATACTATGACCAAAGTTTCATGTTGTGTCGAGCCTTTTAAGTGTATTAAAAATAGAGATTTTGATGCTATCGCTAAGTTGCCCCTTGCACTCCCATTGAAAATTATTTTGACCTGAAAACGAAAATACAGTCAATCTTAAAAGTGGCACTTTCATTGTAATTATGCTTTTAACCGAATGTTTGACTCTGGTACATTCACAAAAAGATCCTAGGTTGCATTTTGGTGAGAGTTTCACTTTAAATAGATTTTATAGACGTTTTACAATAAATCCTTAATATAAGAATACTTATTGTCACACAGTCTGATTATGTTGTTAAATTAATCATTCATGAGTCTTTTTTATGTTTCCTCTCTCCTCAGAGAAACACTCTGTGGAAGAAGATTGGCCTGCAGTGATCCAGAAAGTGAGTGATGTCACATCTGTCTGACTTTAAACTGAAGCTAAGATAATTAATCTGTTAGCTGATCATCACTTTGATAGTAAATAAATCAGTTGAGTATTTTTTTTAAATAAAAGAAACACCAAACACTCTCTGGTTCCATTATTTGTGAGGATCACAGATGCACCTTCAGTGAGGACCTGTTTTGTATCATTGTGAACTGAATATCTCTTTTACATCTCAAGGAAATTTTAAGACGTCACCTTGATATTGTGATGTGTACTTTTAACAACATTTATTTATGTCATTATTTTATCATAATTTTTGTGATAATGGTATTTGCAGTGCTAGTGTAAACAATACAGTTTACATGAAATAGAAGTAGAATAAAATTCATCTTGAATATTATAAATGATGACTAAAAAGAAATCATTTATTTTCATCTGAAGGTTTGTCAGAACTGAAGCTCCATTCAGTTTGTTCTTATATTCACATTAGGAAACTCTCAAACAGGTCAAATAAAAAGTCATAAACCTGTAAACAGAAATAAAATAACTGTAAAAGGAGATTCAAATAAATATATTTGATTTTACAAGGAAGAAAGAGCTGTATACATATAACAAAAGCAAGTTTATGTGATCAAATGTAATAAATGTTATCACCTTGTGCTGATATACTCTTACCATTATTCACATTCCTAAACACAGAGATTGATGAGATGTAAACAGAAACATCTGCCATCACCCTTGCTGAGAGAAATCACAATTTAATCTCATGATGAATCTCCTTTTCTCTGAATTTAACAGGTGGAATTGATGGAGTCTGTTATAGAGCTGCTTTTGGAAACACTGAAAGATTTGAGAGTCCCAGAGCTTGAGAGGTTTAAAGGTGCCCTGTTGAGTCAACCTGAGTTCCACAGACCCTTTTTAAGCCTTCCATTGAAGCTTCTACAGACAGCACACGTGCAGGACACAGTGTTTTTTATGGTGCAGATCTGCGGCCAAAAGTGTGTGGAGATGATCAAGGATATTTTAAAGACGATGAAGAGGAAAGAGCTGGTGCAGAGGTTGTCAGACAGCAGCTCAGGATCCAAAAGTAAGACAATAAAGATAAAAACATGTTAAAATCATATAACTGCTATATAACATGTCTTGAGATTAAAAGCTTTGTGTTCTATTTACTTTATAATCATGTGCACGTCCCTGGTGTCTTCTCTACATTATGAATCTTATAATTTAAAGAGGGGCAGGGCCTCAAAGTTAGAAAAGGGCAGTATGTGCGCCAATTTTTTTTTTCGGGCCTTAAAGGGATAGTTCGGGTTTTTTGATATGAATCTGTATGGCATCCCCGTCAGCAGTATCGTGCATCAACACTGACTTACCCCCGACAGTGTCCTGTGCGCCGAGTTCTTGCCCGGCTTTGGTGCTGACGAAAGTAGTCCGGCAAGTTGTCTGGGGTCACGAAAATAAAGCCTTTTTTCTTCTCAAAACAAATGTGTTCAAAAGAGTGATTAATTTGCATCACAAAACCGTTGTCCACGAATAAGTCAGACCTCATAATCGCTTGGTACTTTTCTCTGGATTCGTATCACTGCGCGCTGCTACTGCTGCCGCTGCTGTCAGCCTGTTTCACTGTGTTTACTGCTCAGAAAGTTAACAACATGTCTGACTACGACACCGACGATTATGAAGACTTTAGCACAGAGCCAAGGGGGTATCTTGACGAACACGAATACACTGATGCCGAAATTCGCCAGATGGAGTTAGAACGGGCGGAGAGAGACAGGAGGGACAGAGAAGTGGTACAGGTTGAAGCTGGAGCCACAGCTGGAGCCGTGAGAGACCGGTTGACAGACAGGTGGTGCACTTGTTTTAAGTGTCAAATAATGCCCACAGGGGTGGAGTGCTACTACTGCCATGAATGGGATCTCATCATGCCACAGCTTATAAACTTATTGCTAGCTAGCTCTCACGTTAGCTCTCTCGCGTCGCTGTGTTCGTTGGTCCGAGCACGTAAAACACTGCCAAACAACTGAAAAAAGTGTTGGATTCGTGCGCGGCTGTCAGCTGTGGGCAGCGCGCAGTGATACGAATCGAGAGAAAATAGCACCAAGCGATTATGAGGTCTGACTTATTCGTGGACAACGGTTTTGTGATGCAAATTAATCACTCGTTTGAACACATTTGTTTTGAGAAGAAAAAAGGCTCTATTTTCGTGACCCCAGACAACTTGCCGGACTACTTTCGTCAGCACCAAAGCTGGGCAAGAACTCGGCGCACAGGACACTGTCGGGGGTAAGTCAGTGTTGATGCACGATACTGCTGACGGGGATGCCATACAGATTCATATCAAAAAACCCGAACTATCCCTTTAATAACACAATATCTAGATTAATTAATGTAAAATAGATAAACAAAGTACTTATAGAAAGCTAACTTCTTAGCTGTGTATCCTGTGTAGCTGTGAGTGATATGCAACTGCCATTTCTTTTGTGTCAACAAGTTATTGTCAACATGAGTTTATTCACATTATCATAATTCTGAGGTTTGGAAGACATGCAATTCAGCTGCAATATTTAAAAAGCAATAAAACACTGTTTTATTATTAGGCTATTTATTGGAGGGCAAGTGCAAACTAGAAATACAGGCTGCACATCTAACAATGTGACAAAACCAAGAAATGACAACTGGGACTGTTAGTAGGAACAACAATGTTTACAACAGCAACGTCACAATAAACTCAATATCTGGAAGTAGCTGGAAATTTTTGGCAAGATAAACAGCCACACAGACAGCTGTCACATTATTCTTAACTCTGGTTAACAAGAAGTTAGCTTAACAAGCACAGATGGACACTCTTCTGAAATACGACTCATATTTAAGCACGTAGAATAAGAGGAAGGCGACTTGTTAGCCCCCACAAGGAAGTTATGTTTGTCCACTGTCATGTTTCATCTAGTGCGTGGTGAAGTTCTGATGAGACAGCAGCTTCTCTCTCTCTCTTTGTCTTCAAAATAAGAGCTTTACATTACATACACCCCATTGGAGTTTAGAACTGGGTTCTTAGCGGGGGGCTTTTAATTTGAAAGTAGCGACCGTTGGTAGAGAGAGACAGAACGGAGCCAGAGGACAGAGAAGGCTGTAGGTTCAACACACACACACACACACACACACACACACACACCACCATATTGCGAAATGTGTACGGTAGATAAGAGTGGCGTTTTTATAGTGCCTTTTTTTCTTAAAAATCTCTTTGCACAACAGGATTTTAATTATTCATTAAAAAAAACACACAAAAGGGGCACTTTTTAATAGGTAAAAAGGGCAGGGGCTCTAGAACCCCATGGGCCTTATGTGTGCACGTGTCTGGAAGACACGTCAGCTGTGTACAGAAAATATGACGAGAGAGTTGGTAGAAATGACAATTTATATGCCGCTGTTGAGGAGGTTTAACTGTAATTTTGTGTATTGTTTTTTTCATAAGGCAATATTGCCTGATCATTTTAATTTAAAGCTGTTCGACCAGCCATCAGTTATGAGTGACTTTCTACCTCTTCTCTCCTCAGAGAAACACTCTACAGATGAACACCGCTCTGCACTGATCCACAAAGTGAGTAATGTCACATCTGACTTCATACAACACAGCTTTCCTTCAATAGATGGAAAAAAATAGTCGTCATATTTATATATCTATAAATATAGATAGCTGACTTGGATGAAAACAAAAGAGTTATGTTTATTGATTATAACCATAAATTAAATGAACCATGGAGTGTGGAAACGTATATCACTGGTGTAAGAGGGTGCTTGTATGTACTGTCAAATGTGGGGTGCATGTTGTCGGGTGCAAAAAAGAACAGAACAGAACAAAACAAACAAAACGGCAGCAGCAGCAGGGTCTCGATCCGGAGGAAGAGAGAGCGAGGACTCGAACCAGCAAGCTTAAATCAGCTGTAAAGCCAGTCCCAGGTGCTCCCAATCAGCCATCCACTGCAACCTGCAACACACAGACACACTCACTACACACAGGACACAGCCAAGGGCTTAGGGCTGTAACAGTATGTTGTTACACCCCTGATAGGGGAATCAGAGACATAGCATGATGTGCTGCTCATCATTCTTCCCACTCCCAAGAAGTCCAGTGTCACAGGAACTTTTAAATTAAAGGTAGCATTTTATTTTGCTTCAAAGGGAGAGAAGGCCAAAACAACAAACAAAAACATCTGCCTCCCTACCTTCCCTATACAAATCAAAAGTATTAACAAAAAGACAAAATCTTACCTAACTCCTAAACAAGGAAAAACAGGAGAAAAAAGGGTTAAAGAAAAGGCTTCTCCCTTCTACTGGGCTACCACACACAATTCTCTCTTTTCACAAACTTACTCAGGTTGACAATTACACTAGGTTTCACAAAACACAAACTCAAAATCCTAGACAAGTTAGACACTGGTCCCAGTTAGATGTGGGTGAATGGTTGGAGAGAGAGGCTGCAGTCAGCCGGTGGTTCAAAAAGGCTCCTCTCCCGCCTCTGGCCAATCGTGGAGCAGCAATCAGACAGCTCCAGCCAATCAGTAGGTCCAACCTGCTATCAATCATCCACACACACTCAGAGCAGACTGCTCACACACTTGGAGGAGGGACAGAGCAGCATCATATACACACACACGCAAAATAATAATGACCCAGGGTCATAACAATGTTAATTTATCACAGAAGTGAAGCTGCATTCAGGTCGAGCTCTTCAGCAGCAATATAATATAATAATAATACACTGCTTGGCCAAAAAAACAGTCATCACCTGGATTTAACTAAGCAAATAGATAAGAGCCCTCCATTGGATGATTACTGCAATGATTAATATGTTTCAACTGACAACAAGGTTCTTAAACAACCATGTCACAGGATATATCCTGTGGTCGGGGAAAATATGTTACTCTGTTTCAGAAGGGTCAAAATATTAACCTGCGTCAAGCAAAGAAAACAACTATGATGATTGCTGAAACTACTAAAACTGGGTTAAGAACTGTCCAACACATTATTAAAAGCTGGATGGATAGTGGTGAACCTTGGTAAATCTTCAAGGAAGAAATGTGGTAAACAAAAAAATCTTGAATCTTCTTGAATAAAATGGTAAAAAGTCAACAGTAGAACTCACGGCTATGTTTAATGGTGAAAGTAAGAGCATTTCGTTACAAACTTGGCTCAGGCTTGTATGAAAATCGGAAGTTCACACACACGCAAGTCTGATATCAAAGTGATTTATTTAACTTATATTTAATCAAATAGTGAAGATGGGAAAGTAGTCAGTAATGTAGGCATGTCTGAATGTAAGCCATGGTAATCGGCATGTTCAAGTTGAACTCCTGCTGACTGACTGCATCAGCGAGATCTGCTGGCGACTGCAGGGGCGGTGCTGCAAACGCTGCTATGAAGTCGGACACTCTCTCTTCCTGTAGATGTGATGTGACATGGCTGAGCTTGCGGTGTTTGCCTTCCTCGTCTGGGAAGAAGTGGAGGAAATTGAAATTCCATTAATGTTTGAGGAAAATCAACAACGACTGCGATCAGTTTTCTTACCTGATGCTATGGGAACTTTGCTGGCCTTTTTCTCATATTAAACTCCTTCGGAAATTATTCAATCAGAGATGTTCAAAATAGTAGTCCATCAAAACTTGTCGGCTGAGGGCATAGAGCAGTGGAACAGCTGCTGTGTTGCATGCAGATGACCAGGGATCAAGACCAGTGTCAACTGTATCTTTTGCAGAGGATGACAGTTCATATTTAGAGACAACAGAATGTGACAGCTTTGTCACAATAACAACTTCAAATTTGGATTTTTTGTCATTGCTTCACTTCAAAACGGTCACACAGTGGCGCATCAAGAGTAGATGAATAGTCTAAATGTTGTCTTACTGTAAATGCTCATGTTCTGTTTTCCTTGTAATGTCACCATTAAATACATTAGAACTTTGTCTATCTGTTACATTATAGTAAGGCTTGCCCAATAACAATACAATCTAGTTACAACAGTTATTTATTATGATGACAACTTTGTATTCTTTGTATTGTTAATGTGACGGGAACAGAAAGGGTTAATAAGAGTGGATAGTACAGATAACACTGGACACAGCAGTTAACCACTTCTCCATTATCACCCTAAGCTGACAGAACTGAGCAGTTTATCGACGACATCTTTCAGGGTTGTTGCGTTACATGAAGGATTTTATAGGTTTATTCATGTTGACTATCCCATAGGTGAGACCATACGGCTGCTACTTATCTGAAAGTACTTGATATTTGAGTATAAAAAGAGGCACAGGTGCTTATGGATATGGAAATTAATCAAAACACACATCATATACATCAGTGCAGATGAGAGCCAATTAGGGCAAAGTCCTGAAGTCATGAAGGTGGGTCTAGGGTCGCGCAGTACCTGGAGAACAACTGCGCTACATCTCTGCAGCCGCCTCGCTCCCGCGATAACTTAAGGTCATGTGACATCGGATGCGAAGCAGAAACCACTCCCATCCAGGTCATCGTGGACACATTTTAACTAGCAGGCATCACGATTTAGGCAGCGCTGCACAGAGCTGCGTGATCTTGAAGTCGCTAATCCGTCTTTTAAATTTTATCTGAAAAAAAGGTTCATACACAGTCAGATCTGTGACCATTAAAACATTTAGGCTCAGTGATCATTTCACAATTAGTGCGTGACTTCCCTTGCTGCCACCTGCTTCCATTTTGCCACCTTGCTGTGTGTTTGTGTGTATGTGTGTATGTATGTGTGTATGTGTGTCTGTATGCGTGTATGTGTGTATTTTAAGTCTCTGTCTTAACTAAGTATTTGTGTAATGTATAGCTATTGTATATTAATCCTTTGTTTTCATTGTGATAATTTTGTTTTCTAGTCTAACATTTTAACATTGTACATTGTATTGTAGTTTACTTTAGGTTGACTTAGTACATCTGTCCAGGGACAACAGATGGAAAATAGCCTGTTGGCTAACTCTGGTGCATTTACAGGAATGTTTAATTAATGTACACTGTCCCTGTTAAAATAAACCAATAAATAAAAATAAAATAAATACAGAGCAACACAAGAAACTAGGAGGTGTGGGCCATCACAGTTTCCACACCACAATGCAAAGACAAATCAAGGGATTAGTGTTACGATCCACCCTAGATTATAGTTTCTCCCGTTATTACCTTGTGTATTTACATCTCCTCTCATTTCAGATCCACTCTCCCTGCTCGTATGGTTTCGCCCTCCTCACTGATTGCTTTCCCCGCCCTGTTTATGTTCACCTGGGTTCCCTGTGTGTGCTTTTAGTTCCAGGTCTCCCCTTGTCTGTTGCCAGTTCGTCTTTTGTCGTTGTACATAGCGTCCCAGCCTTTTTGATCCCTAGCTCTATTCTTGCCTT
>CAEMYA010001017.1:0-39122 GCA_903131615.1 Diplodus sargus | reverse complement strand
TTTTTTTTTTTTTTTTTTACATTTTAAGTGAATGGGGGTAAACATATTCTAAAAAGCAGTAATAATAATGCCATAGAGTTTATAAATCGTGTGCCTTTTTTGCCTCAGGTTTTTAAAATCCTGCCATTGATCACAACATAACTTATCCACACAACTAATTTTTTTGATAAAGGTGTCAAATCGTGGACAGAGAAGAAGAAACAACACTGTTCTCACAGTTGAGTTATAAAAACAGACATGTCCATATTTAAATCTGTATTTTTTATAATTATTTATTTTTTACGTGTATTTTCTGCAGTAGAAGAAGAATCTTTATTTTTAAAACATATCATACAATGTACAACATGATGAAATTGGTGCTCTTCATTTAAGCCTTCCCAGGGGAGCAGTGAGCAGCCAACACATGGTGCCCGGGTTCCAACTGCAGACAGAAACCAGTGTGTTGGTGCCGGGAACTGTGATTAAACCTAATGTTCATGTTTTAATGGTGGGAAACAAACCCAGGACCCTCGGGTCTTCTTCTTATTGGTTATTTGTATTGCATTTAAGTGTATATCAGTACTGTATTTGTAACTGTATTGTGTTCTTATTCTTTTTGCTTTTCTTTTTTGTTCCTCTAGCTTAACACTTTTTAAGCCTCCTGTTGAAATGTTTCACACAAAGCAAAGTGCATCTGGTTCACAGTTGAACCATTATGTCCATAAATAAACTAAATTGAAAACATTTATTTGTGTCTATTATGGCAATGTTGTCAGTCAGTAAATATTCAAGGTTAAATTGAAATTTTACTTAATTGTAGGATGATTATTCATGACTGTGAGCTTCCTGCTCAGAACCTTTCACACATGCTGAGAAATCATAGTAGTTCTGATTGTTTCCTGGAAACACTGTTTTAATTAATAACAAACTACTTAAGTTTGTATGATTGTGTTGTACTGAAGCCAGAGTGTCAAAGATGTTGTGGGAGTTCTGTTTTCTCAAATGGTGTAACCATGCTTACCATTTGTCAGTCTGGATGGACTGTGCTGCAGCTTCTCTCTGAAATGTTATGAAAAGTTTTTGTCGTTCATGAATATGATCAGATCTGTGGTGTCTATCTCCAAGCAGGCGGTCATTCTACGGTACAATCTCATTTGATTTTCTTTTACAAGTTACATCTGTTTGAGAATTAATCTTAAAATGTTTCCCTCTGAAGAGAGCAACAGCTAAAATACACACTTTAATCATCACAATAGTTGATATATATAGAGAGAGATTTTATTTTATCACTAAAGTGAAACAGTATTTCCTGTAACCAGAAGTAGCCCAACAAAAGTAGCAAAAGTAAAGATTTGTTACTTTAACTCATGAAAAGCTGCATTTTGTTTTGATATTGGACTTCAGGGTGTTTGAAGACTGAAAACAGTATTTAACTCAACATAACTGAAGAGTAATAAACTGGAAAAAATGCAGACAAATACAAACTGTAATGATGTAATATAGTTTACAAAAATAATTTAAAAATAATTTCAGTATATTTCATGCAAAGTCAAGTTATAAAACATGTCAGTGCAGTAAAAAGGTTTGAGGGGTAAAGAAGGAGGTGACCTGTAATCTGAACAACATTTCAGACTGGAGGAACTAGTTCATCTTCTTCAGGGTCCTGAAGGAGCTGTGTCTGGTTTTTAAACCTACTCTGTTTTCAAATCTTCAGAGATACACGGTTCACGGTTAAACTGTTTAAATAAAGTGTTGGACAGTTTTCTTCAATTGACAAGCAAGTTTAAAGCCTACATAAAAAGTCTGGTCACCTATCTGTTTGGTTTGTTGTGTCTTCTTCTTCTTCTTCTTCTTCTTCTTCTTCTTCTTCATCATCTGCTGCGGGCCATTTCCTCTAATAAATATGGAATTTCCCTGAAAAATAACATTTCCTAAAATGTGTTTACAGTCTTATCTTAAAAACCACATTATTCAAACATATTTATTTCAACATCCATCTGTAGCATAATATAAGTAGTCTATAATACAGGACAACTTTGCTTTTCAGTGGACAAAAAATGATAAACTTACCTCTTGGGTGCCTTTCCAGTCATCAAACATGATAAAATCCTCTTTAGGATGTCCTTGCAGCAGAAAAAACACAATATAGTGCCCTTGAGGTGTTTTTCCGTGTACAAAAAAAGGAATAATTTCCATTTTCAGTTCTTCACTATTAAAAAAAACCCCGTGATAATGGGCCCTCTAGGATTCCCTTCCATTAGAAGTAAGAAAAACATGATAAAGTACCTTCTGTGTGTTCCTCCACTGGACAACATGTGAAAGGGTTCCCTCTTGGATGTCCTTCCAGTCAAATATACTTCCTCATGTATTTAATTACAGATGTGCAGGAGTCATAATCATTTAATAGCATTCTTTAATCTTTACCAGGGTTTGTGACTGTTTCAGTACAAATGTGGTGCCCTTTGTTTTCCCCCTCAGACATCCTGAATCCGCCACTGTCTAGTATTTACCACCGGCCACTTTTACACGGTCAAAGATTAAACAATGACTAAATTTATTACTGCACTGTGTTACTGTGCATATGCACCTTTATCTTGCTGTGTATATTAACTGTGCAGAGGTTGTGCAGTAAAATAGGCGGAGGTGAGCTGACTGAGACCAGACGGAAGAAGAGAGAGACAGCAGGTGAGTTTTATTTCCAGTCCAGCTTGAAGACTTGCTGTCGTTAACACCGGAGAGCAGAGCTGCTTCACGGTTAAACTGCTGTTAAATAAAACGTTGAACGGTTTTCTTCAGTGTAACAGAATTGGACGGACTTCAGCTCCAACTACTGAAGCTAGTATAAGGTAATAAATCATAACATCAGCCTGATTTCTATTTTCTATTACTTATTTCCTTCTCAGCAGTCTGACACTAAAGAGACATTTTACTGTTAGCTAACACTTTGCTAACGTTCGTATTTTCAACGGTTAACGGTTAGCTAGTTTTCTAAAGTGGTTTAACACAATGGTTGAGTTATAATTGTTATTTAGGAAGGCGGTAATTAACGTGAATAGGGTGTGTGTGTGTGTGTGTGTGTGTGTGTGTGTGTGTGTTAGAGAGAGAGAGAGAGTGTATAATAGCCATGCTAATTTAATTAGCCTAGCATTGATGAGAAAGTAGCAGCAGCACAGAGCTTTACTTTTCATTACTTTTCATTACTTCTTCTGTACGTTTACTTTCTAGAGAATATTTAGAAGTAAACTCTGGTTGATGCACTCCTTCAGTTAAAGTTGTTTTTTAATTATTATTTTTTCCTGGGCTGTCCAAAAATTAATTGGTAACTTCTATAATAATCAGCAGAAGTGCCAAATATTCTCTTGTTTAAGCTTCTCAACTGACAGGATTTACCGCTTTTCTCCTTCATACCACCACCATTTTTTTTGCTATTTGGGAAAATCAAAATTGCTATTTTTCACAGTTTTCTCACATGTTTCTGACTGATCGTAATCAGCTGATCCATCGATAATCCGCAGATCAATCTCCAATGAAAATGATAATCACATGCAGCCCTTCTTTTATCACTTGTCCTTTCTGACTGATCTGACTTAAGTATCTGTCTTTAGGTCGGGTTAAATTAGTTACAGATGATACTTTCGACTACAACAACTGCTTTTTTCAGCTTTGTGGTGGATGAAAGATATGCATCATTAGGTGCCATGTACTATTTATTCATGTGGCTTTTGTGATGACCCCAGCGTTGGTCCTGTTCTGTCCTCTTTTGGCTGTGTGTTTACTTTGTTTCAGGAAGTTGATGATGCAACACATCTGAGCAGGCTGCTTGATCCTCAGTGGGAGCGACTGATGTAAATACAATGGCAGAAGGTAGGTGCACAGGTATTATATATATATACAGTAATCTCACTAAATGTCTGTTACTCACTGACCTCAGGTTGTCGACAACAAGCCAGATTTAAACAGAGAATCTGACTTTAAAACTTATTTCCATGTTCAGTCAGTCAAGTTTCTGTCTCCAATAGATTTTCTACAGTAGAACGAAAGACTAGAAGAGAATACAACTTTATTTTAGATCAAAGACAGCATTTGTTTGATGCATGTATGAAAACAGAGTTCATGGTACTTTCTAAAGACAGATCCATTGTAAATCTATTTAAATTTTCCCTAATTTTGTTTCAGCTGCAGGACTCTCAACTGGAGAAGCTGGTGTAGATACCAAGTCAGACGGTAGGTGTACAGGTAGTATGAAGTCTCTTCTGTTAATGCTTTGTCCTCTGTCTGTCTGTCACTGATCAGATTGTCTAGAAATCCAGAATCTGACGACAAACTTGAGCTTGAACTTGAGTTTGTTCAAAAAAAGAGTTCAGGTTCATGAAAGTAACAGTGGCTGCTGATAAATGCTGCATAGTGTTATTGAGTTTAAATTAAGAGTTTGACTTTTTAGACAATATGTTTAATTTATTTCTCACCTAGAGCTGTATTAGAAGACCGACACCACTCGGATGTCCATCATAATGTGTCTCTTACGTTTGTTTTAGTTAAGTATGTTTGTGAGTTTTTTAAATTGTCAGTTCTTAATATCTGATGATCATCTACACTTTGATAGTTAGATAGCCTCTTGTAATGAAACCTGGATATAAAGTGGCTGAATGTTCTCATCAAATCCAATCAGTCATTGTAGAATAATTTTCACCTTCTTTCCTCAGATGAGCACTTTGTGGATAAACATCAAATTGAGCTGATCAAGAGAGTGAGCAACTTTCAACCCATTTTGGATGAGCTCCTCCACCGAAATGTGATCCAACAAGAGAGTTATGATCAGATCAAGACTCTGTCCACTGCTGAGGAGAAGGTGAGGGAGCTCATCAGTGGGCCACTGAAATCCAGTGGAGTTCAAGGAAAAGATATCTTCTATGAAATCCTGATTGAAAATGAGCCACTACTGATACAAGACCTCAAGAGAATGGATGCTGAAGTGAGTAAATCTTAGTTAAATAAATCAGTATAATGGCAGTGTGGATCGCTTAGGTTGTCTTTCTTATGTAGTCACAGTTTTAGGGGCTCAAATGGTGAATACAACTGAAGACACAATTTTAAGTGAATATGATGTAAATTTTATAAAACTGCACAGCATATTGTTTCAGCATTGACATCAGAAAGTGTGCACAGTGACATTGCAGGACATGTGATGTCGGTAAATTATCTCAAACACTTCCTACTGAAGCTCTTTTGTGTCTTAATACTAAAGGAAAACTCACATGGATCTCATTTTCCACAAACTAACCTACAAGAGAAGTCTTCCTGATAGAGCATCATTTACTCTGATTGAAGGGTTCTTGGATACGCAGAGTATGTTGCTTGTGATTGACATGTGGGCTTTAAGTCGGCAATGTTTTTTGGTCAGTAGAGGAGAGATAAGGCAGGTTTCCTCTGCATCAGATTGTGTGATTGTAGCCAGCTCATGGTAAAACTTGAGCCTTAAAAAAGCACAATACCTCAGCCTTCTGGCTGACTGACAGCACTGCTTGTTTGGTGGACTGCAGAGAGCAAGGCAAGAGAGAGAGCTCAGGGCCTAGTGCCCTACTCCCTCTTATTGGATATTCCAAAATCAGCCTGGCAGGCAAGCCAATCACCAGCCATGGTGACACATTCTGGCCAGCAGAGAGGGCGCAACACACTGGAGCTGATATAAATTTCGAAATGCCATAACAAGCGCCAATGTTTCTTTTTTGATCATGGAATACCATTTTTGGTGAGAGTTTAGCTTTGAGAAATAAGAGACTGGGTGCTCAACCCCATCGAAGTCCTCTTGGAGGAGGACAGCACCCACACCGGTGTCACTGGCATCAACAGCTAACCTAAACGGCATGTCAGAATAAGTTGCGGAAAGGCAGGCGCAGCCACTAAGAGGCTCTGTGTCTGCTCGAATGCTGACTGACAGGCTTGGGACAAGAACCGAGGTGATGCTCTCTAACTTAGCCTTAACAGGACGAACCTGTCCCCCCCGAACCTCTTTGCCCAGAAACATCCTGGCCAGCAGAGAGGGATCATGTAACAATTTAAGCGGTCCTGGTATTTGACTGCTAATTGTTATGTGTGTGGTTTAACAGGACGCAGTATTTACCAACGTTTACCACCATTTTAAGGGACTGAACTCTGTGATGAGTCTTTCTCTCTGCCACACTCAGGGCCACACCTGTACTGAATTGAGCTGTTGTCTTGTGTTTACCTTAATGGAAAAGGACTACATTTAGTAAAGTGAGGACTAATCTGTGTTTACAGTTTCAGTATTTATCAGAGGAAAGTAGAATGACTTGTGGTGCTCTGTAAGGTTCAGTCCTTGGATCTCTTTAACTGAAAGTGTGACATCATATAAAAACAATATTACTACATATTGTCTGGAACTCTCTTCATGTGGTGTTTTAATAATACTGGAGAGTGCTGTCCAACAGTGCTAACAAAAATCTCTATACATTTTACATTGTGTTGAAATCTGTTGACTGTGATCATTCCTTTCATTTTAATCTATTAAGAAGGGTTGCGCCAATGATTTTTTTTTCAAACTGAGTGCTTGTATTTTCATTCGTGTACTTGTACTAGGACGTCTGGTCCGCGGTCCGCCTGTCCAAAATGACAACAAGAAATGACAAGCCGCCCTCTGATCACGGTCTTCAGTTTCATGCAACATAAGGCCTAATGCAATAAAGTGGAATTGGTGAATTTTTGCGTTTTTCAGTGACCCACTGTGTGGAGGAATTAAAATTCTGCCTTTACAGAACAAAGATCAGTGTGTAAACATGATGATAAAATAACAGAAGCCAAATGTCCAGCCATGGCAGTAGATCACACAAACATATCCTGTACTGCGTTTACTGATATGACGTTATGTCCTTTTCATTTTCCAGGTAGAAAAGCTTTTCACAAAGAAGAGGCTTCATAAAACATTGAATCATTTGAGTTCTGAGGAGCTTGAAAAATTCAAGTCAATCATTGATTTGATGACAGGTTCCCAACTCTTCTCAGTTAGCCAAATGACAAACACACGGGACATCGTGGAGCTGATGGTGGAGACGCACAGCCAAGAGTGTTTAAAGTTGACACAAAATGTGTTAGAGACGATGAACAGGACTGATCTGGTGCAGAGATTGATAGACACCAGCCCAGGTACCAAAGTTAATATAAAAGACAGAAATATGTGAAAAACATCAAATTGTCACATACTCACGTGCAGTGCAAATGTTTTATATTGTATTATATACAGATACAGGAACAATGGGGTAGTATTTATAAAGTAGTTTATGTATCAAAGTTTGTATTTGATATTTAATTACCTCTAAATGTAACTAGTATGCTACGGTTAAGTGTGACTTTGGGACAAAAAGTCTGTGTTTTACATGTTCATAAGTCTGGTGTTAAATCAATTAGTAATGTGTGTTTTTAACTTCTTCTCTCCTCAGAGAAACCTCGGCGTTCACTGATGCAGAGAGTGAGTATGTCACATCACTCAGACTTCACACAGTGCAGCTTTTACCCAGTGGATGAAGATCGGCAATCATTTTCATCTTGAACATTACAGTTGATGAGGAGAACAAAATTCTCTATCTCAAACAGTTTTCTCACAGAGCTGAAGCTGATCAGGCTGCATAATGTGCACATGAGGTCTGATACCTAAATGTAATTAAAAAAGAATGTTAAGAATATGTGTTATATCTTCATCTAAGTATTGTAAATGTGTGTTTTTGAAACTTTTTTAAGATCAAAATAAATTTAAAAAAAGCAATTGATGTAAGAAAGGCCACTCTGTTGTTAAATCAGGAGGCTCATCACAGGTTTTTTAACACAGAACGTGAAAGAGTTTCATCCAGGCAGTAAAATAAAGTCATGAATCTTCTCATGAAAATAAAATACAGATTATAAAAAGAACAAAAAAACAGGTATAAGATCAACTGGACAATTTATCCACTGTAATATTACTTTTTTTTAAACTTTTTTTTTTATGTGGCTGATGCTCTCTTACCACATCTACATTTCTAAAACACAGACATTGATGAGCTTAGAAAAGAAACATCTGTAATCATCCTTGCTGAGAAACTGTACTTTTATCTCATGAACGTTTTCTTTGAATTTACCAGGTGGAAACGATGGAGTCTGTCATAGAGCTGCTTTTGGAAGCACTGAAAGATTTGAGTAAAACAGAGCTCAAAGAGTTTAAGAGCACCCTGCGTCCAGTTTCCTGTAGTGGATACTCATCCGTCAAATTGTTGCAGCAGGAAGCAAAATACATCCCATTGGACCTGCTGAATAAAGCAGAGAAGCAGGGCACAGTGTGTTTAATGGTGCAGTACTACGGCCAACAGTCTGTGGAGAGGGCCAAAGAGATTTTGAAGAAGATGGAAAGGACTGATCTGGTGCTGAGGTTGTCAGACAGCAGCTCAAGACCCAAAAGTAAGAGAATGAAGACAAGAAATGTTTATAATACATTTCATCTTCTCTTGACATGTTGAATGAAATAATCTATATTGTAGGGAAAATAAACATAAATCATAAAAATATTTTACAATTAATTGTTATTAACATGATTTCAGGAGAGAGAGAAAAATATCTGTGAAAGTTAGATGTAACTTTTGATGAGCTTTGAGTTTAATTTTATGTTGAATGCTTTGTATTGAAATCTCTTCTACAAAGCAGTCATCACTGATATATAATTAACAACAATATTTCTTTTTAATCCAATTCATTTCTGTCTTTCTCCTCAGAAAAACTCTCTGTGGATGAACGCCAGTCTGCACTGATCAAAAAAGTGAGTAATATCATGTCCGACCATGCAGAGTACAGTTTTTATTCATTGAGATTCAATTTTAAAATTAACTCAACATTAAAGACGATTATTAAATCAAACATGAATTACATTGGATGTTTGTCACAAAACTGAAGCTGAGATGATTCTGAGCTCAGTAATGTTAATAACGTGAAGTTTTGAAGTTCCTCAAAGAATTAAACAAAATGCAAAACGTGAAATTTAAAAATATCTTCATTAAATTTCGACCTGTTTCTACTGTTATTTCAACATCTAATGTTGAGATCAGGTGACTCATTTTAGTTTTGTGACACAGTGAATGAGTTACTGCCTGGAAATGCAAAAAGAACCAGTTCCAGATCTCAGGTTAAAGATATTAAAAGGTAGCAGGACATAGGAATCATCTTCTGAGATAACAAACAGATAGTTACCAAATATATTTATTTCAAACTACAGGTTGGAGGGTTCTGATGGCCCTGACAGTTTTTGCGAATGAAAGGGTTGAAATCCGTACTCGCACGTGTGCTCCCTTTTTATTTTTTCTACTCGCACAATCTATTTTTAGGCGCATATGCGAGTAAAATGCTCGCACTGTACAGCCCTGATCTTAGGTGGACTAGTTGAAAAGCACATCTTAAAAGAAATAACATTTTCTCTATAAACATTACATTTATGACATTAAATTTTCCAGGCTGCGACGATGGGGGCTGTTAAAGAGCTGCTTTTGGAAACACTCAATGATCTGAGTTATGATGAGCAAAAGACCTTCACATGGTTTCTGCAGTTCACATTCTTCCAGAAGAGCCTTCCACAGATCGACTGGAGCAGAATGCCGGAGGAAGACATGACAGAGTCACTGGTGGATGTGATAGTGGAGAAATACGGTCAAAAGTCTTTGGAGGTGACCAGGGAGGTTTTAATGGACATAAACCAGACTGATCTGGTGCAGAGGCTGTCAGAGGGCCTTAAAGGTAAGATAGGAGGACAACTGTTACAATAATTCATAATAACAGACAAAGACACATTGTTACAAAATCTTTTGATCTCTGGTGCAAAATATTAGATGAAGTTTATAATATAAATCAATGCATCAGCACTGTATAGACCTGCCATGACAGCAACAATACCAGAGAGTTGAATCATCATCTGTCAAACACGGTTGCAACAAAAACTGAAAATGATAATAATGGGAAAAATAGACAGACAGACAGAGATTACTTCAGAGTTAAATGTTTTGGATCTTGACTTTAAAGTAAAGATCTGAACAAATCTGAATCCTTGAAGCTTTCTTGAAAATGTTCTGTTTTCAAAGGGCTCAACACCTTCATATTGAACACACTCTTCTTTATTGGGCCACATCTATTTTTTTTTTCTTGGTCCATTGAGTTCATTATTACCAGTCTTGTATTGTTAATGGCATGATAGGAATATGGCTAATGTTGTCCACATAATTATACTGTGGAGAGAGATAATCTGTAGAAGTTAATAATTAATTTCAGTGTTTTTTCATTGATTCACCCTGTTATCTCTGTAATCATGACTTCCTCCCGCCTACAGTTCACACACCTGAAACTGAAACATTAAAGGTACTCATACAGGTTACACACAGAGTATAATGTAATAACAGTTGTCATTAACTGTGTTGCAGCTGCTGCAGGATCATCAGCTGAATTGTTTGGCATGAATACCACAGAGAAAGGTAGGTGACCTTGTGTATGAAATGAGTCCGGTAATTATTTTCATTTTAATGTTAGTGCATGAACATTAAACACAGCTTAATAGAAAATAATAAAATGTTAATCAGGAGAAACTTGACATTGATTTTTTCATGATGTTACTATTAAGTAGATTTCTGGACATTTTACAATAACTCCTTTAATTTTAGATCCTTATAGTCTCACAGTCTGATTATGTTGTTAAACTAATCATTCTGACTGAGACATGGCAGCAGATTAATGACTTTTCAGACCTTAATCAAACTATTCCTCCTGGATTCGTCCACTCATCACAACCCCGTACCTCTGACAGAGGGGGTGGCCTGGCGATACCTTATAATCGATTATGGAAAGTGTCCTCGATTATTGTGCCTATCATTTGAGTCCATTGTTCTACAAATCAAGAGTCCAACTCCCACTATTCTGGCCACTATTTATCAACCACCCAAGCCGAATAATGCCTTCCGACAGGAATTCTCTGCCTTCCTAACAACCCTATGTTCTGTGTCCCCAAACTTAATATTGCTAAGTGATTTCAACATCCATAGCATCAACAATGTTTTCACAAAGGACTTTACCTCATGCCTTGACAGCTACACTCCAAAGGACACATTCTTGACCTAATCTGCTGCTCTGGTGTTACCCCCCTAAACTGTTGTGCCTCAGATCTGCCCATCTCAGTCCACAAGCTAATATCCTTTAATGTCATGCTAAGATTATCCAGGACTAGCATGCCTCACTCTATCACTTTTAGAAACGTAACAAACAAGATATTCGGCCCTCTCTAATAGAATTGATGATGTCCCCAGCAGAGACAACTAATCTACCACAGATGAACTGGTATCCCACTACAATCTTTGACTTCATCGACTGCTTAACGCTCTTGCACCTCTGAAAACAAGGTCTGTTTCCTTTGCCCTCTCTGCTCCCTGGTTTACACCAGCGCTACGTCAGCTCAAAACCAAAGGCTGTTGCCTTGAATTCCTTTATGTCAAAACTGGCCAAGCAGTGCTCAAAGAAATGCATCATAATCACTAAACCTAAACCTAACACAGAACATCCACCAGACATTGGCTGCTTCAAATAATTCTGCAACCTCTGCCCACATTTTCCATCAGCTCTCCACTTGCCAGCTTCAAACTGCCAACTGTCTCTGAAATAACCGGACTCATCTCTAAATCCAAATCATCCACCCGCCAGTTAGACCCCCTGCCTGCCTACCTGGTAAAAAGCTGCCTTCCTGCCTTGTCCTATCTCATAACTGACATCATTCATTCTTCACTGACCTCTGGTGTTGTTCCATCATCACTAAAGACTGCTGCTATTATCACTATCAAGAAGCCCGGTGCAGTTCCGAATGATTTGAACAACTTTCGTCCAATCTCAAACTTGCCATTTATCTCCAAGATACTCTAAAGAACTATTGCAGCTCAACTCACCACTCATCTTTCTCGGTACAACCTCTTTGAACAATTTCAGTCTTGTTTTCATCTCCTTCATAGCACTGAGATAGCCCTCACGAAATTCACAAATGACCTCTTGATGGTATCTGACTCTGGTTTACTCTCCATCCTGATTTTCCTCAACCTCAGCGCAGCCTTCGACACTGTCTTGTATGACATCCTCCTGGACAGACTGGCCTCCATTGGAATCACTGACATCCCTCTGACTTGGCTGAGATCCTATCTCACTGGTCGCACACAATTTGTTCAACTGAAGAACCTAAGAGCCTGCTACTCTCCAGTCTGCGGCGGTGTTTCCCAGGGCTCTGTCCTTGGACCCCTCCTGTTCACTATTTACCTTCTACCCCTTGGACACATTCTCAGGAAATGTCCTGTCCAATTCCACTAATGTGCTGATGATACCGAACTGTATACCTCCACCAAGCCTACTTCCACTCTGCCACCCACTGCTCCGTCCAACTGCCTACTGGAGATTAAATCATGGTTCTCACTCAACTTCCTCAAACTGAACAGTGACAAAACCAAGGTCCTCCTCGTTGGTACCAGCACAACCCCTTCTCCATGTCCATCAACAATTCCACTGTCCCACCGTCACCCCAGGTAAGGAGCCTGGGTGTCATCCTGGATGGCACCTTAACCTTCCAAGCCCATTTTAATAATGTTACCCGGTCTGCACAGTTCCATCCATGCAACATCAACCACCTCTGTCCTTCACTCACACCAGCCTGCACTGCTATTCTCATAAACACCCCGATCACATCTTGTCTGGACTACCGTAATTCTATCCTTCATGGTCTTCCTCGGAAATCACTCCATAAACTCTAACTGGTCCAGAACGCAGCTGCCCGTATAATCACCAGAACTCCCTCTGCTGAACACATCACTCCAGCCCTGCAGCAACTCCTGTGGCTCCCTATCAAATCATGCATTGATTTCAAGATTCTACTCCTCACTTTCAAGATCCTTCATAACCTGGCAACATCATATCTTGCGGAACTGATCCATATCCACGATCCCTCCCGCACTCTCCGATCCTCTTCTACCATCCAGCTCTTTGTCCCATTTTCCAACCTAACCACCATGGGGTCAAGAGCTTTCAGCCAATCTGCCCCCAGCCTCTGGAACTCTCTCCCACCAGGCATTCACATTTCTGACACTGTCTCCACTTTTAAATCTCGCCTGAAAACACACTTATTCCGAGTGGCTTACTCTGTATCAGACTGATGATACAATCACACTCTTGCCTTTTTCTATTCCATATTTCACTATTCTCACCCATGAAGCTAAGCCCTGCCTAACCCGCCCTGGTTGACTTCCTGTTCAGTGAGGACTGTGGAGTTTGAATTCTGTGCCGAGCTCCCGGCACCATGTAATTGCATCCTCTTATTTATTTATTTTTCCTCATCTACACTGAATTGTTTCCTGTTTTTTGTTGCACTGTTGTTGTTATGTGTGGTGTCCTTGAGTGCTTTGAAAGGCGCCTAAAATAAAATGCATTATTATTATTATTATTATTATTATTATTATTATTATTTAGTCTCATTTATGTTTCTTCTCTCTTTAGAGAATCACTCTGTGGAAGAAGATTGGCCTACACTGATCCAGAAAGTGAGCGATGTCACATTTGTGTGACTTTAAACTGAAGCTAACATAATTAATCTGTTAACTTCTCTCTATTATCATTGTAAACTGAATATCTTTGGGTTCTGGGCTGTTGGCTCAACAAAGCAAGACATTTGAAGATGTCACTTCGGAAAATAAATGAAAATGAAAATAAAAAAATAATTAATTAATTAATTAATTAATTAAATTGTGATGTGTACTTTAAACGGCTTTAATGACATTATTTTATGATAATTGTTGTAGTAAAAGTTATTTGCGCTGTTACTTTAAGCAATAGAGTTCTCATTTAGTAGAAGTAGATTCTGTATATACATAATAAAAACAGGTTTATGGGATCAGTTGAAATAAATGTTATTACCTTGTGCTGATGTACTTCTACCGTATCCACTTTTCTTTAAGACAGACATTGATGAGATGTAAACAGAAACATTTGTCATCATCCTTGCCGAGAAATCACACTTGAATCTCATGAACATTTTTCCTCTGATTTTAACAGGTGGAATCGATTGAGTCTGTTATAGAGCTGCTTTTGAAAACACTGAAAGATTTGAGTGTTACAGAGCTCAAGGAGTTCAATGATGCCCTGTTGAGTCAACCTGAGTTCCAAAGACGCTCCTTAAGCGAGCCATTGCTGCTACTACCGATAGCACACGCGCAGGACACAGTGTTTGTAATGGTGCAGATCTGTGGCAAAAAGTATGTGGAGAAGTCAAAGGACATTTTAAAGACGATGAAGAGGACTGATCTGGTGCAGAGGTTGTCAGACAGAAGCTCAGGATCCAAAAGTAAGACAATAAAGATAAAAACACCTTAAAATCATATAACTGGTATATAAGATGTCTTGAGTTTATAAGCTTTGTGTTCCATTTACTCCTCCACTTCCTGCCTCAAGTGGAGGAGTTTAAGTATCTTGGGGTCTTATTCACGAGTGAAGGAAGGATGGAGCGTGAGATTGACAGGCGAATCGGGAGGTGTTCCTGGCATGTCCCACCAGGAGGAGACCCCGAGGAAGACCCAGGACACGCTGGTGTGACTATGTCACCCAGCTGGCCTGGGAACGCCTTGGGATCCTCCCGGAAGAGCTGGAGGCAGTGTCCGGGGAGAGGGAAGTCTGGGCCAGTCCCGGATAAGCGGACGACAATGGATGGATGGATGGATGGTGTTCCATTTACATTATAAATTATAAGGTTCATAATGTAGAGAAGACACATCAGCTGGTGTACAGAATATATTACGACTAACAGAGTGGGTAGAAATGACAATTTATATCACTGTTGAGGAGGTTTTTTTTTTCTTAAGGCAATATTGCCTGATCATTTTAATTTAAAGCTGTTAGACCAGTCATCAGTTATGAGTGACTTTCTACCTCTTCTCTCCTCAGAGAAACACTCTGCAGATGAACACCGCTCTGCACTGATCCACAAAGTGAGTAATGTCACATCAGACTTCATACAACACAACTTTCCTTCAATAGATGGAAAAAACGATTGTCATATTTAACATTTTAAATGATGATACAACCCAAACTCAAGATTTACTTATTTATATGTTAATTTATCACAGAAGTGAAGCTGCATTCAGGTCGAGCTCTTTAGCAGTAATGTAATATAATGATGATAATACACTGCCTGGCTAAAAAACAGTCACCACCTGGATTTAACTAAGCAAATAGATAATAAGAGCCCTCCATTGGATAATTACTGCAGTGATTAATGTTTTTCAGCTGACAACAAGTTATTTAACCCTAAGTGATGGAGTGACAATTTTCTCATTTCTCAACAACCATATTAGAAGATATATCCTGCAGTAATGGAAAATATATTACTCCGTTTAAGAAGGGTCAAATTATTAGCCAGCAAAAATGAGGTCAGCTGACTACCTGAATATACTGAATGTCCAGGTTTTTCCATCAATGGATTTTTTTCTTCCCTGATGGTACGGGCATATTTCAAGATGACAATACCACAATTCATTGGGCTCAGGTTGTTGGAGAGTGGTTCAGGGAGCATGATACACCATTTTATCACATGGATTGGCCACCACAGAGTCCAGATCTGGTGAAGACTTTACACAGTGGCCCGACTCTCCCGTCATCAATACAAGATCTTGCAGAATAATTCAACTCTGGATGTAAATAAATGTTGCGAAATTGCATAAGCTTATCAGAATGATGCCATGGTGAATGCGTGCTGTACTCAAAGCTAAAGGCGGCCAAATGAAATATTGGAGTGTGTGACTTTTTTTGTCCGGGCATTGTATGATATCTTTGTCACTGAGGAAGAGATGAGGAAAAGTATGCATGAACATTTTTCCTGAGTTTCAATTGACTTTCATTGAGAATCAAAGGTTTATCCGTCACAATCTATTTATTGTACTTGAAACAATTTTCAAAGCATTAACAAAATATGACATGAAATAATGAAAACATTTTCTTTGAGCCCTTATTTCAGTGTTTGTGAGAAGATGTGCAGCCTGTAAATTAAAAAAGAAAAAAAAAAACAGTTCACAATTCAAGCAAAGCCAGAAACAGTAATCCTCTTTTGCTTTGTACACAGTGTACTCAATAAAGATGATCACATACTGTGATCAATCAACAGCAATTACCAAATGGATCAATACCTTGTGTGGTTCAGCTGAAATACCCACATTTATAATAACATTGGCAAGCTTCAAAGAGACACATTTTATAATTATCTTAATAGGATGAAATAACTGTCTCATGAATATATTAATTATTTCAGGTAGCAACAATAGCAGCTGTTCAACAGCTGCTTTTGGAGACCCTGAATGATTTGAGTAAGAAGCAGCTCAAGAAATTCGAGAAAATTCTGCAGTCTACTGTCTCCCAGAAGAACCTCCGAAATATCTCATGGATGTGGAGTCACGGAGCGGACAGAACACACATAGTGAATGAGATGATTGAGAACTACGGCCAACAGTCTGTGGAGTTAACCAGGGAGGTTTTCATGGTGATGAAGAGAACTGATCTGATTCAGAGGTTGTCAAAGCCCAGCTCAGGACTCAAAGGTAAGACTAAGAAGACAAAAAGTGTTGCATTGAAGTTTAATAAATATGGCGGCTGTGGATCAGAGGAAGAGCCAGCGTCATCTGAAGGTCGCTGGTTCGATTCCCCTGGTCTGCATATCAAAGTGTCCTTGGGCAAGATGCTGAATCCCAAACTGCTTCTGATGTACTGGTTGCCACCTTGCATGGCAGCAATCAGTGTATGAATGTATGTATTATCAAAGTAGTTTCAACATTTTGTTGCTCTTATTGGTTGTAGGTCTATCCCATTGGATCCCGAAGTATTTTTTCTTTGCCCATTGATAACTTGACCCTTTGAAATGGAAAATGTGCAAAGAGATTCCAGACTGATCAGATTTGTGAATTGATTTGGGATAGCAGATCTATGTAGAATATCACGTTTTAACAGTAAAAAGTATGAAACGTTACAATAAAGTTTACATATCAACATAACATTGTTTAAAGAAAATCCTGTTTGTCTTCACAAGGTCCTTCCAGAAGCCTTGAGCATGAAGACTTTGGAAGTGCTATGGTAATACATTATATTCATTAGATTGTTAAGTTTATTTGTTCATTTACATGATGCTGGAAAACAAGTCATTTCCACTTATTTTCTAAATTGATCATGTTCTGCAGCAGGACTCCAGTGACTGGAATAAACTTGAACCTGAAGTGAACAGTACAGATGCAGATGAGGCTCCAACTTACAGGTAAAAATAACATCATAAATACTGCGTCACAATAAACTGGAACTAGAGGAAATATTAAGATTGGTTCTTGGAATTTCTTACACAAAGAAAACTCAGATCTTTCTGTGTGCTGTTACTGGTTATATCAATGCAAACATAAGACACATTTATGTACATTTGTTCCATTGTGCCCTTAATACTTTCTGTAAACACACACAAACTTACTTGTTTTCTTTCCCTCGACTCAGCCTTCAGTCTGAAGCAGGAAACTTTGAATGCAGTGTCTCTGGTTTGCGCTGGGTCTGTAAGGAGAAGGTCAGTTTTAAGTACCAGTTTTGCTCTTGGGAGGAACCAATGGAGAGGATGAAGAGCATGAAATACATGCTTGCAGGTCCCCTTATTGACATTACAGTCAATGCTGGGAAGCTGGATGTAGTGTTCCTGCCACACTGGATCTGCATAGGTTAGTGAACATAAAGAAAATAATAAAATATATTTATAAACTTTAGGGCTGTAATCAACCAAAGAAATCCTTGGTCGACTGAAGCCGTGAAATTTCGACTGAAAATCAACTAATATTTTGCACTGAAATTAATCAATTGATTAAAAGTAATTAATTAATAAACACACTGAAGTCTGGCTCTGACAGCATTTTGCATCACATGCATCTGCGCGATATCATAGCCCATGATTTCCGAAAATATACTATGTACTACTATCAGCACAAGAACTGTTGAGGAATATTTAGACAATTGTATTTGTCATGTTATGATAATTGACAGACACTATCATTTCTGAGACATGAACCATTAACCTAAAACTTGTACTCTTAAACACAAAAGGCAAGTCCACTTTAAGAAAAAATAATTGTTCATATACTCAAAACGGACGGAGCAACCTAACGCAGACAAGTCAGCTTACCGTTTTTAGGTACGTCATGTTTGTAGTCGAGCTGTGATATATAAACTGTTGTTTGCAAACTTTGCATTTGACTTTTTTCCTTTTTTCTATTTTTATAAAATGCTGCCACACTGCTGATGTCTTTGACATGGTAGAATAGGAATAAATGTAAATAAAACTTTTAAAAATAAATTGATATTTAACAAACCACCCGACCGAGGCCTTCTAGTACTTTCTTCAATCTGTTTGTCTGTAGTGGGTTGGGCTAATCCAACATGGGGAAAACAATGGGGGTGTTCTGAAGATACACTGAAAACACCCCCTTCAGCACTTGGTACTTTCCTCCTGATGAGGTCAAATATGCCATATGCAGGACACACCCGCTGCATGTTTACGCACTGCCATAGCAGCATGTAATTAACACGCCAATAATCAACCAATCAGAATTTTAGTCGACCAATGAATCAACCAGTCAACTTGGAGATTACAGCCCTAATAAACTTACAAGTTCTGAGAGCATGTGTAAAAATCTACTTTTTTCATTTCCTCCTCACTGATCATGTGTGCTTGTATTTTGTGCAGATGACAACCCAGAAATAAGGGACAAGTTTGCAGTCCTACACATTGATGACTGTAGAGACGTTGTGGAAAAAGTGGCTGAGGTCACATCGTCACATGTCAAGTTATCAGAACCAGTTTTTTCTCCAAGAGCGGTCCTGATGAAAGTCGGCTTTCCTGTGAAAATAAACTGTAAAGTGTTAATGTACAAGACCAACACGGCATTCCTGATGCTCCATGTTTATCTGATCCCGTGTGATCCTGGACTACAACAGGTTATTGCACATCTTACTGTCACCAACAGGAATTATAAGAAGACAAATCATGTATAAATCGGTAACACAGACAACATTGATGGTCCCTGTAACATTGTTTTTTCCTACAGGCGATAGACAGGAGACAGTTATCATCTGGATACAGAGTGATCCAAAAGCCACATCCAGAGAAGTCCCTGAAAATGGGTGATCGCTTCATCCTCACAGCAGATTTGGATGATGCAGAAATCTGTCCTGAGGTTTGGTTTGAACTGCTTTTGAATCTTTGGATGAACTTTGTTTCAGAAATTAGATACTACAAGATGTCAATCAGACAAAACTAATAAAAAGCAAAACGATCCAACTTTACTTTCTACACAACTTCAAACTGCACCAGCAATTTTCTAATTTCTAAGCATGAAAAAGAGAGAAATTATTTCCTGTATATGTTCATATTTTTCCCCACAGAAATTAAAGCTCAGATATGAAAGCAGAGACCTAAATTTCTTTGAAGTGTACATTGAGAATCCAAACAGAAAGTTCACGCTCAAGCTTACAAAAGAAAATGAGCAGCAGCCAGTATGGACCTGTGCACTTCGAAAAGGTCAGCGTCAAATACTATCACAAGAAACTGTCAATGATTTCAATGTAAGAGTTTAATTTTATTGAACATGCACCATGAGATAAGCAGACGTGGATCAGCTACATATCCATATTTTCTTACCTCTGCATTTTATTTTCAGATGAATACCAAAGTTCTGCTCATATACAAGGTAAGACATTTGAAATTAATTATATTTAGAAGAATTCCACTTTCGAACGATGAGACTGCTTCACATTCAGTTTCAGAGACAATTTACAAACACCTGGATTTCCCTTTTTTCAAAAAGGAGGCAATCATAACGGAATCGCATGGTGGTTTGTTAGACGGCAATAACCTGCACCGATCAGCCCCAACATTTAGTCCACTGACAGATGAAGTTAATAACACTGATTGTTGTTGCCATGAGGGGGTAACTTGGTCTGCAACCGTGTCTGGGTCTGTGGTGCTTGTCAAAGAGGCACCACAAGAATACCAGTCCCAAGGTTTGTAACGAGATTATCAATCATATCCACTTCAGCTGTCAGTGGTTTTAATGTTGTGGTTTATCAGTGTGTATGTTAAAGAAATTGCACTTACATGTGGCGCTACAACAAAATGCATCCGCCTGAAAAAGAAAGTAGGTTCTGCCATTGATGCTCCGTGGAGTTGACCTCTATTGTTGGGTGTTTATGTACTGCGATGTTGCCTGCTGACTGGATCCAGAGGGGTAATGTACAGTGTGTGCTGTGGGTCGCTAACGTTAGCTTACGACGTAGGCCAAAAAAAACACTTTGTGACTAATGCATATAAACACGAATGTTCCTGCCGTTAAACTCATTTCACTGTTGCTGCATACAACATCAACGGGATGTCATTGGATTTACCTGACCACATCTGGAGGCAGTCTGGCTTGCATTGTGACTGGATCCAAGTTTGGTGTAAACGCAATCCGTACAATGTGCAAAGATGCGTTAATTAACACTCGCTGGGCGCTCTGTGAAAACACTCAGGTGCTGGCTAAGGTCTCTGCTCTACTATCGGGCACTGACTACGCATTTGTCTGAATTCCGTTGTGTCTCCTTCTGTGTGTTCACAGTAACCTTCACTTTGCCAATAAATTGCGAAATAATCAATTGTATAGAATATTTAGTATTTCCTTTAACCTTCCAAGTTGCCCTCTTGAATATTTCTAATCAATAATATATTAAAGTTTCTCAACAAAAAGTATATTTTGCATTTGAGGTTAAACCAAACTACACCAATTAACGCTTACTAATCTACTATCCAATTCTAACAGTGACTATCAACACAGTTATAGTTATGAATTGTATTTCTCTTTTTAAAGAAAGTGATGCCTGACATTAACCTAATGAAAGTGTTTCTCCTCCTCTCCGTCCTCAGTGGAGCACTTTGTGGATAAACACCAGTGTGATCTGATCGCAAGAGTGCACAATACAGGACCAATATTGGATAATCTCTTCAGGGAAGGTGTAATCCAACAAGAAGACTATGATACAATCAGGACTATCCCGACCACTCAGGAGAGGATGAGGAAACTCTACAGCGGCCCCCTGAAAGCTGGAGGTCAAGCAGCCAAAGACGTCTTCTTCAGAATCCTTAAAAAGGAGGAGTCATATCTGGTCGCTGATCTCAGCAGGAAGGAGTCATAAATGCTGTGAACAAACCAAACAGCCAGTCAAAGATTCAAAGTGACCACGACGATCATCAAGCATTAATTACAATGTAAATTCAGGTTGTAGCTTTGTCAGTCTGCACATACAGAACAGAAAGTGTGATATTGTGATTTCTAGATCTGACGTCAGTCTGAGCAACTTTACAAGCACAAAGTCTTGTTTTTTTTCTTTCTGATTTTGATTCTGCACATATATCATTATGTCTATGCACCTCTTTCTCATAAATGGTATTTGTTTTTTCTATTTGTTTATCATTTGTTGCTTTTATGTATATAAATTGTTCTTGTCATCCAACAAAACATTTAGAAAATCAGCATTCTGTCTACGTCACTGAAAGCTCTTATGTGGTTCTCTGAAAGCTGGTAATGCCTGAAAAAATGTGTTCTTCTCTTATGTCTCCTCTTCCAAACGTACACTGACCGCTTCCTCTTATTATTATTTTTTTAAATGTTTGTGTCTGTTCTGGACAAAGCCTGCTGTAACATGGTGTTGAAGAGGACCCGCTCCCTCTGTAGATATAAAAGACTCATTCTCAGGTAACAAAAACACAATTCTTAGTTTGAGGTGATTATACACTGATGAAATCATAACTCAAATATATTCAGTTATTGCCAAGAAATCATCCACAATTCTGCACACTGGACCTTTAGATCCACATTTATATGGTGTGCAGTGTCATGATCAGTGAGGTCTGTTTAATTGTTTTATTTTGATGAGATTTCATGTAAGATTAGAAACCAGATTCAGAAAAAGGTTTATTCATGTAAGAAAAGACTGAAGAAAACTCGACACATAATGTTTTTATCAAATTGGCTGAAAGTCTATTTTGCTTATGTAATTTTGTAAAACATGCTTGATTATGAATGTTAATCTGAAATGTTAACTTTCATTTTGTTGAAAATATTTTTTTATCTGGTGTTATAACTTTTAATTCTGCTAAGTAAGAATGGTTATCAGTGGTCATTCAAAATGTTTTCTATTTTGAAATGTATAATAAAATCTTGTGATTGCTATTTTAAATTAAAAAAAAATAGTATATTGTGACAATCCCTCCACCCGGCACTAGGGGTCCCTGTTCTTTTTGTTTGTCGTTTGCTGCGCCTGTATGATTCCTTTTCCCTCTGTCTTTGTTGGTAAATTATTTTTCTTCTGCCAATTCATGTCTCACATTTTAGTCACAGTCTGTAAACCTGCCTCTGACAATATGAAGCAACTGTAATAATCAAATGTAGAAATCACGTGTGCTTGTCTTTCCCTGCAGGTTTTTAAAATGTGCATGTTGACCTTAACATTTATTTGTGTTCAGAAGGATTTATGTCCTTACTGATTCAGTGATATTGAGCTGGATGTTGTCAGTCAGGATATTGTAGGATGATTAATAAATTAGTCTTGCCTGCACTTGTTATAAGAAACTACCTTATGATTGATTGTATTGCCCTTAAATCCAAGTATTTTAAAATGTTATATGTTCTATCTTATGAAATGTTGCAACCATTCTTATCCTTTGCCAACATTTTGATGAGGAACTGTGCTGCAGCAGCAGTTTTTCTTGTTCATGAATATCATCAGATCTCCAGTGTCTATCTCAAAACAGGTGGTCATTCTATGGTGCAATCTTATTTGATTTTCTTACACAAGTTACATCTGTTTGAGAATTAATTTTAAAATGTTTCCCTCTGAAGAGACCAGCAGCTAAAAGACACTTTAATTATCACAATAGTCTAAATATTAGTTTTTTAACTGATACAGGGCTTTTTAGGATTTGTTAGTCAGTGACTCAGATTTTATTTAATCGCATCTAAAATGAAACAATATTTCCTCTAACCAGAAGTAATCCAACAAAAGTAGCAAAAGTACAGATTTGTTTCTTTAACTCATGGTTACGGACCCTCTAATAGAAAGACTGGCAGAGAGGGTGTAACATATTTAAAAGGATGCTCAGACATAAAATTGAATGGTTGAACCTCTGGAGCCAGAACGGTGACTTTAAAATTTGGCATCGAAAAAAAAAAAATGGCATTGAAAATAAAACCAGTACTGAAAAAGGAAACATTGGCATTGAAACATTTGTATTGAAAACAGTTGTATTGGCATTGAAACAAGTATTGGCACTGAAAAAAGAAACTAATTGAATAATTAAAATCTGAAAATCTTATCATTTTATTTTATTGGGATTTTTTTGTATTTTTCAATGACAATCTTCATTTTTTTCTTCATGTCACTTTTTTTTCAGTGACAGATTTTTTTACAATGTCACTTTTTTTTTCCAGTGTCACTGATTTTCAGTTTTAACTTTCTGTCACTGTGCTGGCGTCGAGAGGGAGGGGCCTGAGGGGAGGGGCAAGTAGAGTGTGGTTTGCATATCATTTAAGAAGGTGATGGCTGCAGCCTGCGGGAAGGCGGAGCTGGACGGTCCACTGTCACTGAAAAAAAAAGTGACATGAAAAAAATCTGAGGATTGTCATTGACAAATACAAAAAAAATCCCAATAAAATAAAATGATAAGATTTTCAGATTTTAATTAGTTTAATTAGTTTCTTTTTTTTTTCCGATGCCAAATTTCAAAGTCACTGTTCTGGCTCCATATTCTTCTTCTTCTTCTTCTTCTTCTTCTTCTTCTTCTTCTTCTTCTTCTTCTGTGGATTCTTCTTGGATTCGGTCCATTTTCTCTTGTGAACATGGAATTTCCCTGAAAAATAACATTTGTATTTATTTATGTATTTACAATCTTCACCACATTTATCAAACAAATTTCAATTTCAACATCCATCTGTAGCACAATATAAATAGTCTGCAATACAGGACAGTGCTGCTTTTCAGTGGACAGAACAGGTCCGTTTAGGTTCCCTTCCATGTGGTGCGCCACCAGTCCGCCGCTGTCTCGTGGTTACCTTCGACCACATTTACACTCAAAGTTTAAACAATGACCACATTTATTACTGTACTGTGTGACTGTACATATGCACCGTTATCTTGCTGTGTATATTAACTGTGCAGAGGTTGTGCAGTAAAATAGGCGGAGGTGAGCTGACTGAGACCAGACGGAAGAAGAGAGAGACATCAGGTGAGTTTCAGTTCCAGTCCAGTTTGAGGACTTGTTGTTAACACCGGAGAGCAGAGCTGCTTCACGGTTAAACTGTTTATAAATAAAACGTTGAAAGGTTTTCTTCCGTGTAACAAAAGTGGACGGACTTCATCTCTAACCACTGAAGCTACTATAAGGTAATAAGTCATAACATTAGCGTTATTTCAATTACTTTCACTTTCAGAGCTCTACTTCCTTCTCAACAGTCTGATACTAAAGAGACATTTTACTGTTAGCTAACACTTTGCTAACGTTCGTATTTCCAACGGTTAACGGTTAGCTAGTTTTCTTAAGTGGTTTAACACGACGGTTGAGTTATAATTGTTATTTAGGAAGACGATAATTAACGTGAACAGTGTGTGTGTGTGTGTGTGTGTGTGTGTGTGTGTGTGTGAGAGAGAGTGTGTGAGTGTGTGTGTGTGTGTGTGAGAGAGAGAGAGTGTATAACGGCCATGCTATCTTAATTAGCCTAGCATTGATGAGAAAGTAGCAGCAGCACAGAGCTGTCCTGTCTGTTGAAGTTTTCCAGGAGACTCTGTATGTGATAAATTTACTTTTCATTACTTCTTCTGTACGTGTACTTTTTAGAGAATATTTAGAAGTAAACTCTGATTGATGCACTCCTTCAGTTAAACTTGTATTTTAAATCTTTTCCTGGTCTGTAAATTAATTGGTAACTACTATAATCATCAGCAGATGCCAAATATTAGCTTGTTTAAGCTTCTCAGCTGTGTGGATTTGCTGCTTTTCTCTTTCATATCACATGACATTAAATATTTTTGCTATTTTGGACAATTTGCCAAAAAATGTTTTTTCACAGTTTTCTGACATATTCCTGACTGAGCGGGTAATCAGCTGATCAATCTATAATCATGCAGCCCTTCTTTAATCACGTGTCCTATCTGACTGATCTGACTTGCAAGACAACATTTTGTTTACTACATATATGTACAATATGAGATGACAGAGGTATGCAAAAAGTTAAAGAGCAGTACATTGTTCTAAAGTCAAATTTTCCCCCAAATTGTTTGCAGCTGCTTGATCCTCAGCGGCAGAGACTGATGTAAATACAATGGCAAAAGGTAGGTGCACAGGTATTATATATATTTATATGTTCAGTCATCTCACTAAATGTCTGTTACTCACTGAGTTCAGGTTGTCGATAGAAAGCCAGGGGGTGGCTGTAGCTCAGCGGGTAGACCAGGTCGGGCCCGCAACTGGATGTAAATGCTTTGTACTCTGTCTGTCACTGATCAGATTGTTTAGAAATCCTGAATCTGATGATAAACTTACTTTGTTACTGATTTACTGCTTGGCTTGATATTTAATCCAGGCTGAACTTGAGTTTGTTCATTTGACTTTTTAGGAGATATGTTTGATTTATTTCTCGCCCAGAGGCTGTATTAGAAGACCAATATCCACTTGGATATCTGTCATAATTTGTCTGATACGTTTGTATTAGTTAAGTATGTATGTGAGTCAATTTACATTCTGGATACATTTTAGACATTACATTTTTGTGTGTGTGTGTTTGTGTGTGTCCAGGCTTGTGTGTATGATAGCCTGTTTATAAATATACATCAGTCATTGTGGAATATATTTTACTTTCTTTTCTTAGATGAACACACGTGTCAAATCAATTACTAATACGTGTTTTTTAATTTATTCTCTCCTCAGAGAAACATCGGCCTTCACTGATGCAGAGAGTGAGTATGTCACAGCACTCAGGCTTCACACAGTGCAGCTTTTATCCAGTGGATGAAGATCGAACATAACTTTCATCTTGAACATTACAGTTGATGATGAGAAAAAAAGTCTTTGTCTCAAACAGCTTTATCACAGAACTGAAGCTGATCAGGCTGCATAATGTGCACATGAGGTCTGAAGCCTGAATTTTATTAAAAAATAATGTTAAGAATATGTGTTATATCTACATCGAACAGAATATATTGCACATTTTTTGTTTTTCTAGCTTTTTTATATTGAAAAGAAAAGATGCAATTGATGTAATAAAAGCGCCTCTGTTGTTATATCAGGAGGCTCATTACAGGTTTTGTAACACAGACTGTAAAAGAGTTTCACCCAGGCAGTAAAATAAAGTCATGAATCTTCTCATAAAAATAAAAAACAGTTTGTAAAAAGAACAAAAAACAGGTATATGTGATCAATTGGACAAGTTATCCACTGTATCATTACTTTTTTATATGGCTGATGCTCTCTTACCACATCCACATTTCTAACACACAGACATTGATGAGATTAGAAAAGAAAAAATCTGTAATCTTGCTGCGAAACTGTACTTTTATCTCATGAACATTTCCTTTGGATTTATCAGGTGGAAACGTTGAAGTCTGTCATAGAGCTGCTTTTGGAAGCACTGAAAGATTTGAGTGAAGGGGAGTTCAAGGAGTTCAAGAAAACCCTGTGTCCAGTTTACTTTAAGAGACATTCATCCTTCAAATCAATGCAGCAGAAAGCAAAGTACATCCCATTTGACCTGCTGGATAAAGCAGACATGCAGGGCACAGTGTGTTTAATGGTGCAGTACTGTGGCCAACAGTCAGTGGAGATAACCAAAGACAGTTTAAAGACGATGGAAAGGACTGATCTGGTGCAGAGGTTGTCAGACAGCAGCCCAAGACCCAAAAGTAAGACAATAAAGACAAGAAATGTTTATAATACATGTCCTTTTCTCCTGACATTTTGAATAAAATAATCTATATTGTAAAGAAAATAACCATAAATCATGAATAGATTTTGGGACTAATTATTAAAAAGTAATTCGGGAGAGTTAGAAAAATATCATTGAAAGTTAGATGTAACTTTTGATGTTTTCCTTTCTTTCTCCTCAGAAGAACTCTCTGTGGATGAACACCAGTCTGCATTGATCAACAAAGTGAGTAACATCATATCTGACCATGAAGAGTAAAGTTTTTATTCAGTGAGATTCAGGTTTAAAATTAACTCAACTCAAACTCAAACTCACTCAACACTCATTTGATGTTTCTCACAGAACTAAAGCTGAGATGATACAGAGCTCAGTAATGTTAACAACATGAAGTTTTAAAGTTCCTCAAAGAATTAAAAAAGAAAAAAGAACCAGTTACAGATTGCAGGTTAAAGATATTTAAAGGTAGCATGACATAGGAATCATCCTCTGAGATAACAAACAGATAATTACCAAATATATCAGTAGCTTTTAGAAAAACACATCTTAAAATAAATAACGTTTTCTCTTTGAACATGTACATTTTCCAGGCTGCGCTGATGGGGGTTGTTAAAGAGCTGCTTTTGGAAACACTCAATGATCTGAGTTATGAGGAGCAAAATAACTTCAAGTGGTTTCTGCAGTTCACATTTTTTAAGAGGAGCCTTCCACAGATTCCCTGGAGCAGACTGCTGGAGGAAGACATGGCAGAGTTAGTGGTGGATGTGATGGTGGAGAAATATGGTCAAAAGTCTGTGGAGGTGATCAGGGAGGTTTTAATGGACATGAACCAGACTGATCTGGTGCAGAGGCTGTCAGAGACCAGCTCAGGACTCAGAGGTAAGGTAGGAGGACAACTGTCATATTAATTCCTAATAACAGACACATTGTTACAAAATCTTTTGATCTCTGGTGCAAAATATCAGATGAAGTTTATTATATAAATCAATGCATCAGCGCCGTTTTGACCTGCCATGACAGCAACAATATCAGAGAGTTGAATCATCACCTGTCAAACACAATGGCAACAAAAACTCAACCATGAAACTTTACAGTTAGTTCTACGTTATCTTAAATATAAAGGAATTACTTTCCCTCACTGTAAAATTAATACTTTTGAAGTGGCAAATCTAACTAATTGAATTTACTGGTACAAAAAAATTAATAAATAAATATGAAACTAGACAGAGATTACTTCAGAGATGAATGTTTTGTTTTTTGTAAGTGTTTTCAAAGGGCTCAGCATCTTCTTATTCGAAACACGCTTCTTATTGGTTCATTGAGTTTATTTGTACCTGTCTTGTATTGTTAATGGCCTGATAGGAACATGGCTAATGTTGCTCATTAATTCACTCTGTGATCTCTGTGATCATGACTTCCTCCTGCCTTCAGTTCACACACGTGAAACTGAAACATTAAAGGCTTTTTATTCTCAGGACTCAGTATCATACTCAGGACAAGTACACATAAAGGTTTCACACAGAGTATTTATTAATGTAATAACAGTTGTCATTAACTGTGTTGCAGCTGCTGCAGGATCATCAGCTGAAGTGTTTGGTGTGAATACCACAGAGAAAGGTAGGTGACCTCTATAAATGTATGAGGTGAGTACTATAATTATTTTAATTTTAATGTTAGTGTATGAACATTAAGCACAGTTTAATTATAAATAATAAAATGTTTATCAGGAGAAACTTGATATTGATTTTTTTTTATTATGTTATGATTAAGTAGAGTTTCTGGACATTTTACATTCAATCCTTGATATTAGAATCATTATAGTCTCACAGTCTGATTATGTTGTTAAATTAATCATTCATGATTTTTTTTTATGTTTCCTTTCTCCTCAGAGAAACACTCTGTAGAAGAAGATCGGCCTGCACTGATCCAGAAAGTGAGTGATGTCACATCTGTCTGACTTCATCGTGAATGATGAATTATCATTGTAAACTGAATATATTTGGGTCCTGGGCTGTTGGCCAAACAAGCAAGACATTTGAAGAAGTCGCCTTGGACTTAATTAATTTGCACATGGTGACGACCCCTCCCACTCTGTCTACCTGTTTACTTCTGCTCTTGTTGCAGTGGTTAGTGGGGTAGAGTGGGAGGATCGTGATTATACCTGCCCATGTGGGCTGAGCTCTCCAGAGGGCATAAAAGACAGCCTTCTGCATAGCTTCACTCTCTCTCAGCATTGGTGCTTCTTTTGTTTGGTTTGTCGCACCATACAACACACCTCACCATATTTTCCACGCATCAACACACTGCTGACATGACTGACTCCTTTCTCACCGACACACCCCCATTCATTTTCTTTTGCTACAGCTACAGCTACAGCTCCAGCGTGAACAAAATAATGCTCTGGAGTTGGAAAAGTTGAGACAGGATGCTCAAGGCTTGGCTCATGTGGAGGGAAAGAGTCAGTTACAGTTGGAACGTTACAATTTGGAGCTTATAAGTGATGGGAAGCTTCAGCCTGAGCCATCGAAGGTTAAAGGGGCTGTAGTGTCTGTTTTTTAGACTCTGTCATTTGATGTTGCTCTCACTTTGCGGTTAATCCCCAAATTTAATGAAAAGGACCCTGACATTTACTTTGTGGCGTTTGAGCGTTTGGCAGAGGCCCGAAGTCGGTCTGACACACAATGCTGCTTCGGTGTGTATTCACTAGGGCTGCAACGATTAGTCGGCATAATCGATTACGTCGCCAATAAAAATGTGTCGTCGCGAAATGTTTGTGTCGACGTGTCGTATTTATTATTATTATTATCATCATAATTTTAAAAAAAAAAGATTTGAGCCGGAGCAAATCACTTTAGCACTGCTACTAGAATGTGCACCACAGTGTAGCATAGAAGAAGAAGATGGTTCCGCAGAAGAAGAAGCAGAAGTAGCAGCAGCAGAAGAAGAATGTGAATGATGGCAGAACAAGTTGAGGTGGTAACCTCCTATATCTTCAATATATGATATTAAATTTACGTGTGACTCTGTAGTAGGGCTTTGATCGGGCCCAAAAAATCAAGCCTGACCCGACCTGAGCATGTGCACGTTGAGTCCCGGTCCGGCCCGGCCCATCACATAAGCTGTAATAATGAGCTGACCACTTCTCTCAGTAACGAGTTATCTACTACATTAATATTTCCAAACCAGTAAGTAGATTAAAGTTACTTAAGTTACTCAAGTCACTGTGCGTTAGTATTTTTGTCATTCTCCATAGTAAAAATATATATTTTTGCTTTTTTCTTGCGTCTCGGGGAGTGTCACTTGACACGACGCAGCTACACAAACAAAAGAAAACAATGGAGGGAGGAGAGAAATACGCATTTTCTAGCTGGAAGTCCAGTCATTATTTTAAGTTATTTGTTAAATAAAACTACTTTTCATGCTCTATCTGTGTGTGACCTCCCTCCTTGTTGCCACCTTAGAGCCAGGTAGTAACAACATTGTATATTTATTGACATTTATGTCATTATTTTATGATAATTATTATAGAAATAATTGTTTCCACTGTTACTTTAAACAAAACAGTTTCCTTTTTAGTAGAAGTAAATTCAAAATCAACCTCATCTTGAATATTATTAATGATGAGAAAAACAAATGATTTACTTCATCCGATGGTTATAGTTTTTATTATGTTCACGTAAGGAAGGTCTCGAACAGGTACAATAAAAAGTCACGAACCCATAAACAGAAATAAAATAACTGTAAAAGAGGATTGAATTAAATCAATTTCATGCACGCTTGGCCTTCCGGTACCCGTCAGCTGCCTCAGGAGCCTCTAGAGCCAACCAGGATCAATAGGACTCCTTCTTCAGCTTGACATCATCCCTTACTTTCGGAGTCCACCACCGGGTTCTGGGATTGCCGCCACAACAGGCACCGGAGACCTTATGGTCACAGCTCCGGACGACCACGTCAACAATGGAAGTGGAGAACATGGTCCATTCGGACTCAATGTCCCCAGCCTCCATCGGGATCTGGTCAAAGCTCTCCCGGAGGTGGGAGTTGAAAACCTCCCTGACAGAGGGTTCCGCCAGATGTTCCCAGCAGACCCTCACAGTGTGTTTGGGTCTGCCAGGTCTGTCCAGCTTCCTCCCATGCCAGCGGATCCAACTCACCACCACCAGGTGGGGATCAGTTGACAGCTCAGCCCCTCTCTTCATCCGAGCTACCAAGACATACGGCCGGAGGTCAGATGACATGACTACGAGTCGATCATTGACCTCTGTCCTAGGGCATCCTGGTGCCAGGTGCACATATGGACACCCTTATGCTTGAACATGGTGTTCGTTATGGACAAACTGTGACTAGCACAGAAGTCCAGTAACAAAACACCACTCAGGTTCAGATCGGGGAGGCCGTTCCTCCCAATCACACCCCTCCAAGTAACACTGTCGCTGCCCACGTGAGAGTTGAAGTTCTACTGGGGGACTTCAACGCTCACGTGTAGAGAAAATAAACAAAATATATATTAGGACTAATTATTAGGAAATTATTTCAGGAGAGGGAGAAAAATATCTGTGAAAAGTTAGATCTAACTTTTAATGAGCTTTGTGTTTAATTTTATGTTGAACGCTTTGTATTGAAATCTTTTTTACAAAGCAGTCATGCCTGATGTAAAAATTAACAATTTTTCTTTTTAACTCCTTTTTATCTTTCTTTATCTTCAGAAAAACACCAGTCTACACAGATCAAAAAGGTGAGTAATATCTGACAATGCAGAGTGCAGTTTTTATTCTGTGAGATTCAGGTTTAAAATTAACTCAACATTAATGATGATTGTGAAACCAAACATAAATTGATAATTTGATGTTTGTCACAGAACTGAAACTAAGATTATACTGAGCTCAAGAATGTTAATATCATGAAGTTTTGAAGTTCCTCAAAGAATTAAGCAAAATGCAAAACATGAAATTTGAAAATGCCTTTATTACATTTTACATTCACGGTATTAAGCAGACACTTCTGTAAAAAGCGACTTACAGTAATTCATACATACATTCATACACTGATGGCAGTGGCTGACAGCAAGGTGCCGACCAGCCCATCAGTACCATTTTGGGGGTTCAGTATCTTGACCAAAGACACTTTGACATGCAGACCAGCGGGAATCGAACCAGCGACCTTCTGATGACAAAACGCTGGCACTACCTCTTGCCACCTGTTTCTACAGTTACTTCAACATCTAATGCTGAGATCAGGTGGCTCATTTCAGTTATTCGACAGCACAGTGAACGAGTTACAGCCTGGAAATGCGAAAAGATCCAGTTACATATCTCAGGTTAAAGATATTAAAAGGTAGCATGACATAGGAAACATCTTCTGAGACAACAAACAGATAATTACCAAATATATCAGTAGCTTAGGTGATCTTGCAGAAATACACATCTTAAAAGAAATAACATTTTATCTACTAACATGTACATTTTCCAGGCTGCGACGATGGGGGCCGTTAAAGAGCTGCTTTTGGAAACACTCAATGATCTGAGTTATGAGGAGCAAAAGACCTTCACATGGTTTCTGCAGTTCACATTCTTCCAGAGGAGCCTTCCACAGATTCCCTGGAGCAGACTGCTGGAGGAAGACATGACAGAGTCCCTGGTGGATGTGATGGTGGAGAAATGCAGTCAAAAGTCTGTGGAGGTGATCAGGGAGGTTTTAATGGACATGAACCAGACTGATCTGGTACAGAGGCTGTCAGAGACCAGCTCAGGACTCGAAGGTAAGATAGGAGGACAACTGTCACATTAATTCATAATAACAGACAAAGACACACAGTATTATCCTCAGGACAAATACACATGAAGGTTAGACACAGAGTATTTATTAATGTAATAACAGTTGTCATAACTTTGTTGCAGCTGCTGCAGGATCATCAGGTGAAGTGTTTGGTGTGAATACCACAGAGAAAAGTAGGTGACCTATATAAATGTATGAAATGAGTTCTGTAGTTATGTCAATTCATATGTCAGTGTGACATTAAACACAGTTTTTTTTTTTTTTTTTTACGATGTTACGGTTAAGTAGAGTTTCTAGGCATTTTACAATGAATCCTTAATATTAGAATTCTAATATCCTCACAGTCTGACTATGTAATTAGATTCATCATACTTTTTTATGTTCCTTTTCTCCTCAGAGAAACACTCTGTGGAAGAAGATTGGCCTGCACTGATCCAGAAAGTGAGTGATGTCACATCTGTCTGACTTTAAACTGAAGCTAAGATAATTGATCTGTTAGCTGATCATCATTTTGATAATAAGTAAATCAATTGAGTAATTTTTTTAAATAAAAGAAATGCCAAAGACTCTCTGGTTCCAGCACCTGTGAGGATCTTCTGCTTCTCTCTGTTTTGTATAAGTGTGAACTGAATATCTTTGGGTTCTGGACAAAGCAAGACATTTGAAGGCGTCACCTTGAAATTGTGATATGTACTTTTAAAAACATTTATGATGATGATTATTTGCTGTGCTACTTTAAACAATACAGTTTGCTTTTAATAGGAGTAGAATAAAATTAATCTTGACTATTATAAATGATGACTAAAAACTAATCATTTATTTTCACCTGAAAGTTTGTCAGAACTGAAGCTCCATTCAGTTTGTTCTTGTGTTCACATTAGGAAACTCTCAAACAGGTAGAATGAAAAGTCATGAACCTGTAAACAGAAAAAAAGTAACTGCAAAAGAAGATGAAAGTCAATGAATTTGATTTTATAAGGAAGAAAGAACTGTATACACATAATAAAAACAGGTTTGTGTGATCAATTGAAATAAATGTTATCACCTTGTGCTGATGTACTCTTACTATATTCACACTTTTTAAACACAGACATTGATGAGATGTAAACAGAAACATTTGCCATCATCCTTGCTGAGAAATCACACTTTAATCTCATGAACATTTTATCTCTCAATTTAACAGGTGGAATGGATGGAGTCTGTTATAAAGCTGCTTTTGGAAACACTGAAACATTTGAGTGTTGCTGAGCTCGAGGAGTTTATTGGTGCCCTGTTGAGTCAACCTGAGTTCCACAGACACTTCTTAAGCATCCCATTGATGCGGCTGCTACCAATAGCACACGTTCAGGACACAGTGTTTTTAATGGTGCAGATCTGCGGCCAAAAGTGTGTAAAGAAGACAGAGAATGTTTTAAAGACGATGAAGAGGACTGATCTGGTGCAGAGGTTGTCAGACAGAAGCTCAGGATCCAAAAGTGAGACAATAAAGATAAAAACATGTTAAAATCATATAACTGGTATATGTCTATGAGTTTTAAGTTTATACGCTTTGTGTTCTATTTACTTTATAAATCATAAGTTTCATAATGTAGAGAAGACACATCAGCTGTGTACAGAATATATTACGACTAAGAGAGTGGATAGAAATGACAATTTATATGTCACTGTTGAAGAGGGTTATCTGTAATTTTGTGTTTTGTTTTTTTTCATGAAACAATATTGCCTGATCATTTTATTTTAAAGATGTTAGACCAGTCATCAGTTATGAGTGACTTTCTACCTCTTCTCTCCTCAGAGAAACACTCTGCAGATGAACACTGCTCTGCACTGATCCACAAAGTGAGTAATGTCACATCTGACTTTATACAAGCATTCTGTCAACAGCTGTTACAAATGAAAATCATCACAATTAACATTTTAAAGACACATTTGTATATGTCCCCAGTGGATTAAATAAATGTCTCATGAATGTATTGATTATTTCAGGTAGCAACAATAGCAGTTGTCCAACAGCTGCTTTTGGAAACCCTGAATGATTTGAGTTCCAAGGAGCTTGGGAAATTGAAGAAAATTCTGCCGTCAGTTGTCTCCAAGAAGAACTCCCCACAAATCTTATTGATGTTGAGTTACAGAGCAGACAGAGCAGATATAGTGAATCAGATGGTCCACACCTACGGCCAACAGTCTGTGGAGTTAACCAGGGAGGTTTTAATGGACATGAACAGGACTGATCTGGTGCAGAGGTTGTCAAAGCCCAGCTCAGGACTCAAAGGTAAGACTGAGAAGACAAAAAGTGTCTCATACAGGTCTAATAAATACATTTTATAATTCATAATAATAAAAAAAACATAAGGGATGGATCAATAAATCATTATTCAACATCTCACACTTTTTCAACAAAAGCTGAATGTTTTAAGTTTAACGAGGTTAGTATTTGTTTCAGGGTTTCTGTATTGGATTGCATTAGATTGTGAAGGTGTTGATGATTATGTACCTTGTTGCTGTGAAAATTTTACATTTTAGTTTCTATTTAAAGCGAACCTTTTAAAAGTTGACTATAGCTTGCAATTGATTATAATCCTCTGAGTCAAATTTTATTTCTTGTCTCCTCAGATAAACATCCACCTGCATCATCTGAGAGAGTGAGTTTGACTTTACACATCACAGCTTTCATTCAATACATGTAGGGTGAAAAAGTAAGTTACATAAATGTCTCCTGTTTATTTCAGAAAGTATCTGTGACACTGCTTCAGGTGAAGCTTTTGGAAACGCTGAAAGATTTCAGTCCTGGAGATCTGGAGAAATTCAAGCATGTTCTGCTGTACACTAAAATGAATGAAGGCCTGCCAGGAATGCCAAGACACCAAATTGAGACTGCTGACAGAGTTCAAACAGTGAAGCTGATGGTGCTGATCTATGGCCAACAGTCTGAGGAGGTGATCAGGGAGGTTTTCAATAAGATGAACAGGCAAGATCTGGTGCAGAGACTGTCAGACATCAGCTCAGGATCTGAAGGTAGGCTGTGGGGAAAAAAACAATATTGAATATCAGAAATCTGGTATGCGGATTGTGGTCTGTGTTATTTTAAGATAAGTCCAAACTACAGGGTTTTAGCCCTGATTTTCTGGTCACTGACAGTTTTTTGAGATCCCCAACAAAACGCCTCATGTGTAGGGTTTTGGTGGAAATAATCCATTTTGTAAAGAGGGATTAGATTAGTGTAGATATATGGAAAAAGAATCAGACAAATACACATCAAGTTAGATAGAAAATAGTGGAAAAATAAGATATTTGAGTGAGTGTAAAGTGATGGTTCAGGTGGTGCTTGAGTTGAACACTCTGATGGTTGTGGGGATGAATGATCTGCAGTAGACGGTGGGTTTAAGAATCTGCTGCTGACAGAGCTGCTCAAGGCTTCAGCATTACAGCGGGTAAGACGAGTTGTCCATGACTGACTTAAGCTTGGCTTACATCCTCCTCCCACCCACCACCCCTATGGAGTCCAGTGGACGGTCCAGGGCAAAGCTGGCCCTCCTAACCAGTTTGTTTAGTCACTTCCTGTACCTGTCCGTGCTGCCACCTCCACAGCAGAACACTGATCCAACACAGTGTCATAAAATGTTCAGATTAATGTCCTCTGCACCCCAAAGGACCTCAGTTGGAGAGTAATTCCGCTGTCCTGACATTGGACAGGAGTTTGTTACACCAATGAGGTGCCAATACAGAGAATAGTCGCGACTTCACTGTGTGGGCTTTGTTTGCTCTCAGTGATGGGGGTACCAGCTGGCCAGCTGATGTAGATGAGTGAAGCACTCTTGCTGGGGCGTGTGGTATGACCAGTGTTTGGAGGTAGACGGGTGCAGTTCCGTTGATGGCCTTGAATGCCAGCACCATCGTCTTGAATCGGATGCGGGCCGCAACAGGAAGCCAGGGGAGGTCGTGGAGGAGGGGGGTCACATGGGAGAATTTGGAAAGATTGTATATGACGCGCTGCAGTGGTTTAGTCGCAGAGGCTGAGAGTCCAGCCAAGAGGGAGTTGCATAAGTCCAGGAGGGAAATGACAAGTGCTTGGACCAGGAGTTGCACTGTGTCTTTTGTGAGGAAAGACCAGATCCTGCGGATGTTGTAGAGGGCAAATCTGCAGGATGGATGTTAAGGTGAACACCCACATATTTGTATTTTGCCACCATCTCTATGTCCAAACCCTGGATGTTCACTGGTGTGTTCTGTGGTGTCTTCCTTTGGAAGTTGATCACCATCTCCTTTGTTTTACTGGTGTGTATATGCAAGTGGTTGCATTCACAACCACACAATCTCAGAAAATGAAGAAAAATGTGTTTCCCAAAGCCCAAGATGATGTCCTCAAGTATCTTCTTTTGTCTACAACTCAAATATTTTTAGTTTACTGTCACAGAGCAGTTTAGAAACAAGAAAAGTTTTTACATTTAAGAAGCTGGAATCAGAATATGTCTCTCATAAAAAATAGCTCAGACCGATAAAATAGTTTCAAAGATTTGTTGCTCTGATTGGTTGTAGGGCAGTCCCATTGTATCCAGAAGTAAATTGATCAGTGGCCATTGGAAATGGAAAATTAATTAAGAGACTAATCAGATGTGGGAATTGGTCTGGACATGTTTAGCAGAGCTATGCAGATTATAGTGTTATACCAATGAAATATGGAAAGTTACCATATAAGTCTATATATCAACATCATTTTAAGAAAATCTTATGTGTCTTTACAAGGTCCTTCAACAAACCTGGAGCTTGAGGGTTGTGGAAGCATAATGGTAAGTTTACTTATTTGTTTTTGTCTCTTTATGTGATGCTGTACAAAGCCAGATGTCCACTTATTTTGAACATGATCATGTTCTCCAGCAGGACTCCAGTGACTGGACTAAACTAAAACCTGAAATGAACAGGACAGATACAGATGAGGCTCCAATTTACAGGTAAAATCATCATAAATACTGCATTACACAACAAATGAACATAAAGAAGATCTCGTATCTAGCATTAATTCCATTGTGCCTCTCACACAGCATTTTTGTGCATGTAGAGGAACTAACTTCTTTTCTAATCCACAACTCAGCCTTCAGTCTGCAGCAGGAAACTTTGAATGCAGTGTCTCTGGTTTGCGCTGGGTCTGTAAGGAGGAGGTCAGTTTTAAGTACCAGTTTTGCTCTTGGGAGGAACCAATGGAGAGGATGGAAAGGATCAGCTACATGCCTGCAGGTCCCCTAATTGACATCACGGCGATCATTGGGAAATTAGTTGAAGTGTACCTGCCACACTGGATCTGCATTGGTAAGTTGACATGAAGAAAACAGTAAAGATAAAATGTATAAACGTTTAGATTTATGTTGATTATTACAATAAATAATGCAATCTTTTACTTCTCACTGATTGTGTATTTTTATTTTGTGCAGATGACAACCCTAAAATATTAAATAAGTTTGCGGTCCTACACATCGATGACTGTGGAGACGTTGTGGAAAAAGTCTCAGAGGTCACATCGTCCCATGTCAAGTTATCCGAACCAGTTTTTTCTCCAAGAGCTGTCCTGATGAAAGTCGGCTTTCCTGTGAAAATAAGCTGTGATGTGTTAATATACTATCAACCCAACACACCATTCCTCAAACTCCACGTTTACCTGATCCCACATGATCCTGCTCTGCAACAGGTTATTGAATATCTTACACTCATGCATAGCATATTAAGAATTGAAATGGTACCAATAATATTGGGGCCAGTGTTGGAAAATAAAAAAAGTGAAAACACAATAATAATATCTTTATATATCATGAGAAAGTTATCAAATAAAAATGCTGATTTTTTTAACTAAATTTAACATAATTCTTCTTGTGATATTAAAATGTTTCTATTATTATTATTATTATTATTATTATTATTATTATTATCATTATTATTATTATTATTATTATTATTATTATATTGACATAATTCCTCTTGAATATTCCCAAAAACTGTTTTTTTAATCATTACTTAACTACTTTTTATTAAAAATATGTTGTGTTTGGGACTTCCGGTGCGACGCTACAGCAAGATGGACGTGTAGCAGTGAGCTCCCACTAGTCGGTCAGAGAAAAGTACCTCCTATCAATAGAAGTAGTTTTGAAACCGTTTCAAATTAAATATGAGAGGAGGGAAAGTGCAAAGGAGTCAGAGGAATGATAGGAAAATGAATAAAGCACAAGAAAACACGGAGGTGACCGAGTCTGCTGAACACGGGGAACACGGCGACCATGGAGAAACATCGACAGGTGAAGCTAACGCAGCAGCTAGCATCCAACAAAACGC
>CAEMYA010001016.1:94954-121292 GCA_903131615.1 Diplodus sargus | reverse complement strand
AAATGATAATAACTCATTTTTGACCAAAAATGCAGTTACTGCCTTTTTGCTTTGTAGGGCAGTATATGTCTATGATTTACCGCCCAATCTGGCTACTTTTGTTTAAGTCAGGCTGGAAAAAAAATACATTTGGCGGGTGAATAAGATTTGGGACAACACACTCCCCCCTCCCCCCTCTGGCTGACAGCGGGGAGCGTCTCTCTCTCAGCCCCCCTGGGTGACAGCGAGGAGCCCCTTCAAGGGTGTCTGGCAACTTCGTGGTTTGGGCTGGTTTTTATTGGTTTTTATTATTAACATGTGATTTGGCTGGAAACTGTCAATCTGATCTGGCACTGCATCCGCCAGATATAGAAATCCTGATTATCTCCGTCACAGATATGCAGTGCAGCTGACCTGCTGGAAGTTAACACATGGCGGACATAAGGCAGCGGACACGTGTTCAGTGAAAATAAACCTTCGTGTCCCGCCCTGCCTCTCAGGCTCCCCGACACCTCATCAGGTCGCTATTTGAGAAGTACTGCTCTAATCTGACATGTAACACCAGACAGCCACATAAACGCATACAGAAATGGAGGGAGGAGAGAGATGCGCGTTTTCTAGCTTAGAAATACAGAAAAAAAAACACATACACACACAAATGCTTGATGGAGGAGCCAGCCCGGCCCAAGGATGGTGGTGAAAAACATCGACCGACCAGGCCCGCGGTCAGGTCAGGTAGGCCAGATTATTCATGAGTAAAATAATGGCGGCTTTAGCACGATTATTGACGCAGCTAAAAAACGATGGCAAAATGCGCTAAGGAAATGCTAGCTTATACGCATGAAATGCTAGCGCCAGCATGAGCGAAATAGCGAAATGCTAGCTATCTAGTCATGGCTTGAGCACATGAAATGCTATAGCACTAGCATTAGCGAAATGCTAGCTAGCTAGACAGTGTATTGCGCTAGCCTAGCTTTTCACAGCGTTTATACAGGCGCGAATTAACGTCGCGCTAAATCCGCTATTGTTTTCTTTACAAGAACTCTAAAGAAATGTGACAAAAGGACTTGGGCTGAGTAACCTGTGCAGAGTTAAACAAGTGGGATTTACTGAATTTGTCTTGCTTATTTAGCTAGCTCGTGTTCTAAGTTTGTAGACACCTGGCAGCATTTTAAGAATTTGATGATATTCTTAGTTAACAAGACCTATCTAGCTAGCATTTAGCTGTAACTAAAATAGTGTTATTTATCAATTGTAGGATAAAAATGACATTTAGAATTAGTGAGTTTGAGTCTTAACTTACCCCTTGTATCTCCACTCTGTCCTCAACTCGCAAGTGCAAGGGCGTCGGGCGTTATATACCGAGTGGGTGGGACGTCGGCGTTGCTATTGTTGCCCGGGCAACAGCCCGTTTGCCCTTAGTAGCTGAGCTGCCCCTCTGGAGGGAGTGCCTTTTTTTTGCTGATGTGTCTACAACATTACAAAAAGCCCATCATTGGTAAAGTAGACATGTTAAAACAAATTAAATCGCCATATAATTAAAACTTTTTTTTTCTGTCATCAAAAAGTTATTTTATTTTGAAAACGTCAGCGATGCCCTCTGCCCCTCGTCACGTGACTTTAATCTGACACACTGAACACTGTGGGTGCGCAGTACAGTCTGTAGGTGTACGAGAGGGAAAGTTTGTCAGTCAGGTGAATTTTAGAGGTTATGGAGATCACAAATGGTCTGTGAATTATGCAAACAAGTATCCACCTGGCCTCGAATAATGTACAGCCCTTAACGTTTGAAAAAAAACCTTTTTAATCATGCATTATTGCTTGAAGTCAATATGCTATGTGAATTGGTTAATGTAGGCATAGTAAACACACTTTATTTAGACATTTATTTATATATATTTATATATATAGACTCACTAATGTTAATTTTGTGTGCTTAAGTATGCCTTCACAACAGAGACGGTTGAAGAAGAAAGAGAAAGATCTCAAGAAGGCGGCTAAAAGAAATGCGTCATTGCAGAGCTGGGCAGGCCAGCTGCAGGAGGTGAAGCATTTTGATAATGATAAGCAGTGATGGGTTACTGTAATCACGTTACTTTTTTCAGTAATGAGTAGTGTAAGGCATTACTGTTCTGAATGTAGTAATCACATTACAGTTGGCCAAGCTCGTTACTTATGTTACATGGTCGCACGCATCAGACACGGCGGGCTGTGTCTGATGCGTGCGACCGCCAATTTGACGACTTTCTCTTGCCGACTTTATTTCCAAAAAGCTACGAGCGACAAATTTAGCGACTTATTGAGATCATCGGGGAAAAGGCGAGAAATATATTATATTGTAATTCACATGATGCTCAGAGTAATCGCAGACCACGGCTCCTCTGCAGCAGCGCTGGACTCTCTCCCCCTCTCCCCTGAATGAGACGCTAAGACAGAATGTAACGATTAATGTCACTAATTACTTTCTCCAGGCAGTAATATTGTAATGTAAGGCATTACTTTTTTTGAGAGTAATGTGTGATGTGTAATATATTACTTTTTTGAGTAACGAGCCCCAACACTGATGATAAGACACCATCTTACATCATTTATGTAATGTGAAGTAGGCCTGTCTTATCAGAATAATTTTCTGTAAGTTACAAACACTGCACTATACAGTATGTGCTACGCATAGTATTGTGAATGCATAAATATGTTCTGTTGGGGGCTAATCCCAAAAGCCCCTGTCCATGAGAGCATTTGATCAAGTAAAATAGCTGTAGTGAAATATGAGATGCTAAGGCCAGATAACAGGTTCACAAAGGCTTTCTAATATAGTGTGATTGTTCTTTATACAAGTTGGCAACATACTTTTATATATTTTTTTAAATAAATAAGTAGATATTCTCCAGTGTAATTCCTGGACTTCACCAGAATCATTGAATGAATCCACAGTATATGGAAATTTAACTGACTGCAATAGAGGTTTCAGTTGTCAGTGCATTTTTTTTTATCAGTAAACAGTACAGTATACTGTATAAGTTACTTAATTCAGATTCTAATCATTCTATTTAAGATGAGGCCCAACCACAAGGCTCCAGACCTGAGAGTGAGGGAGAGCATGTGAAGCATCACACAACACATCAGACAGGTAGCCTACATAATGAGGGTGATAAGGTGAGTGTTTGAGAGTTACTGGTGCCCTTTTTCCAGGTTAGAGCAATAGCCCCTCCAAATGTCTGTGCACGTCCCTGCGCTATACTTTATAACGGGTCTTAAATTAAAATTGTAGGCGGTCCAGTCCAACAACCCGCCTATTTTTATTTTTTTTAAATGACCCCTTAAAGGATGACTTCTGGTGAATTTTGTGTAAACTGATAAATTGAGATAAATATATTACATGCACTACAATTCTGCCTACTAGGCCTAAAGGAAATCTACCCAGCTTATTGGTATAGCTTACACAATTCATATCTGGAATAGGAAAGTAGTCTATATATGCAAAACTGAACCATACAGGCGTGAAATATCAAAGCCGCTTTGATCATTTTGCTAGCAATGAACCATGGATTTGCCATGTTTTGTTTATAACTATCACGACTGGAAAAACCACAACAATAGTTTGGACCCAATAGCACAACACGACACAAAGTAGCACAGTAAAAAATTCTTTACTAGAAAGCAGGTTCGGTTCACAGGTAGTCGGCGAAGGCAAACAAATTCAGCAGGGAGTAGGCAGAGGCAAAGTCGAAGGAAACACTGGCTGAAGTCAAAACCAGGAATCACTAGTAGACACTCAGAACTAAAGGCTGGGATGTTTCTGCATGGGGACAATAAGACGGTCTGTCAATGGACAGGGGAAACACAGGGACGAAATACACACACACTAACATCATGTGAAGGTGATCCGGGCAGAGACAGACAATCAGGGAGGAGGACGAAACTACACATGCAAGGGAGGGAGATCTGGAACGAGAGGAGAGCTGAAACACAATGCAAGAACAGGGACAAAACTATAACATGGACCCAGACATGACAATAACTTAAACAAACACAAAGTTATAATTCAGACTGGGCTGACAAATTAAAATATACGTTTGTGCGCCACATTTAGAGTGGATTGTGATTTATAAAGGGAAATCGGCGTAGGAAGTGCGTGCGCCCTGTTTTATAAATCAGGATATGTTTGTGCGTACGCATTTTCTGTGTTTCGTGCTTATACAACTTTTTGACGTCAATCCTACGCACAGTTTTATAAATGAGGCCCCAGGACACTACCGAGTCATTAAAGGGTTCTTGCAGGTTTCAGTAAGTAAATTTAAGACCTTTTTAAGACATTTTAAGACCATGAAAATTCAAATTTAAGACCTTCATAACACATTATAATAAAAAAATTCAAAATCAAATACTTTTTGAAAAAATCATTTTATCACAATAAGTTCAGTCATTAACAGATAAACAAACTAAAACAAACTTGCCTTCAAATAGAATATATTTAATTTCATATTAATTAAAAAGCGCACTGCAACTTACAAATGCTAGAAAAAGAAGCACACACTCACACTCTCTCTCACAGAAGCTCACATATTTCACGGGCATTTATTGCATTTATTGCAGGGATTAGTAGTTCTATTTCATCCTTACTGACCGCCAGAGGCGGTGCTTTAGCACTGAATGTCTCCATCTCGTGCATGCAAAGGTCGAGTGTTTATACCAACAAAGTCACCTGTGACCCCCGCCGATACCGCCGCTGCAGGTATAAATCCGCTCTCCTCAGACCCGAACAGACACGTTCCGGTCTCTGTTTTGACTCATTAAACAAAAAACCGACTCCACTACACACTAAACACACGACACCAAACACTACATAACACACTACTATACACTCCAAGCACGCTAAATGTCAATATCTGGAATGGGCTCGACATAATGCTGATCCACAGAGACGGCTGCATATTTACAGAAACACAGAGAGAAGTGGCATGATGACAAAAATCTTGGGAAAGTGAAGACAGTGAAAGATTTAAATGAGAGGGAGATGAGAAAGAAACAAGCTTACTGGAGGAGAGTCTAACACCAGAGCGGAGAGAGAAAGAAAGTGATAGAGTACTAGCTTATTCCACCTCAGATTCCGGAAGTTGAGCCACAGACTCAGATGTCAAGGTACAGATATAGATTCTTATCTGAAATGGTGATGAAAAGACTAGAGTAACAGTTTGTCATCTTTACCATTAGTCCAGGCAAAGTAGCGTTTTACGACAGACTAATTGTAATAGAATTTTTTGCAGCTTAGATCATTTCTATGAGGTGTCCAGAACAACATACTAAAAGTTCTAAGAAATTCTAGTTAAGGAAATATGTTAAATTCTCATCAATCCTACATGTGTGATAATAAGGCAAGGCAAGAATACAACCCAATGGTACTATTTTTTTCCTTTGCTCCTAACAAAATGAAATTTTACACAATCAAAGTACCCATGAAAAGTAACATTTTTTGTAGTACAAGTTTCTTTGAAAATGAATTTTAATATGCAAATGAGCTATACACTAATCAAATATGTCTTAATTTGCATAGGCAGAAACACCATTCATATGTATGATAAATACATAGGCCCAATCTTCATCCAATCATCCTACTGCCAATGGGTGATGGCAATGCTGCTTTTAGATTGGCCTCTAACCTGAAAAGTGCCTGGCTTGGTAGTACCTGCCAGGGGTATAACCCCCACGAGTACAGTCTTCAGGGTCTCGAGGAACACAAGCCTCCCCACCACAACAAGGTAGCAACAACAGGGAGGGTTCAGTGTGTGTTTTTTTTAATATTTCTAAGTAATTATTGTCATGACTAACTCAAAATTGATAGAATAAATCAGATGAGAAACTTTACTCTGTATAAATAAAAAAATAGCGGGGGCTGTCTGAGGCCCCTCTCACCCCCCACAAGGAGCGGAGTGACTGCTGCTCATCAACACCTCTTTCCCCAAGAAAGCAAAATCAGGGAGCCTTAAACGAAGGGAAAGGGCAGAAAGGAAAGTCAGCAAGGAGAGGGAAGACAACTCCTCACACATTTCTTTCAGAAGAAAGGTGAGCACAGTTCACAGCTAACACAGTTTAAGAACAGTTAAAGCTAATAATAATGTCAGCAGTTGTAAAGATTGAAGGCAGTCAGACAGGACTGAATCTAGTTTCTCAGTCTGAGCAGCAGCAGGTTCCTCATCCTCATCTCATCCCTCATCAAGTGCTGACTGAAAGTTATTATTACAAGTAATCATGTCACATTGAGGTCGCAGACCTCGCGGTTAAAACAGTTCAAATTTGGAGCGATATTTAGCTCCTTTCCCTGTAAACTAGCATGACATGTTTGGTCTCAGCAGATTCATTTCAATTTCAAGATTTGGGCTGGCTTAAATAAATCTTAAAAACTGAGCCCGTAACAGCCTTCAGAAGACAGTAATGTTAATGCCAGATGATCCACCATCATTTTCAGAGGATGAAAACAGAGTTATAAAATGAAAATAGCCTATAATCCATATTTATTTCAGAATAATTTTCATGTATTAAAAAGAGTTCTGAAATAAAAAGAGCATGTGTATGTGTGTATATATAATATAGTTCAAATTCAGCTATCACTAAAATAGAATGTTTGGTCAGTCGTTTGGGACTCTCACCTTCCTGCTTTGCAGTAGCAACAGAGGAGAACATTTCTGGTGCATGCAGACTGTGTGACTCAATACAGCTTTCAATACAATCCGAGAAATTTTTATATTTTCTGGAAATCGGAAGATTAAATCACAACAACCATATAGCCTCATACATGTATTTATTCACCCCAGATCCAGAGCCACTACCTGTGAGTCTACAGTTGTGGAGATAAATTAGACCTGCATGCGGGACTACAAGGGAGACAGTGAGCAGTAACCACGTAACTGTCATGTTATTCTTGTCACAAATATAGGAATGACAGTCAAAAATATCATTAAAATGCATAGTTTTATATAAAACAGCATCATTTTTTTTTTTTTTTGCAGGCCAATACAAGGGCCCAATTAGATTTCTTTCATGGGGCCTAAAATCCCTGGCGGCCCCCCGGAGTGTATAGCTCATTTGCATATTAAAATTCATTTTCAAAGAAACTTGTAATACAAAAGATGTTACTCTTCATGGGTACTTTCATTATACAAAGTTTCATTTTGATAGGAGCAAAGGGAAAAAATAGCCCCATTGGGGTGTATTCTTGCCTGGCCTTATTATCACACATGACGGATTGATGAGAATTTAACATATTTCCTCAATGAGGATTTCTTAGGACTTTTAGCATGTTGTTCTGGACACCTCATAGAAATGATTTAAGCTGCAAAAAATTCTATTACAATTAGTTCTCTTTTTGGCTCCAAAATGAGTTACTTTGCCTGGACTACATGTTCAAAACATAGAACAGATGATTAATTAATCATAACACAATTTGTGTATCATTACAGACAGAATTGCTGCAAGGAAACAAATCAAAAGAAGGGAGTCCAAGTTGTACAGGAAATTCAGACTTTGAAGGAAACACTCAAGCAACAGAAAAGAAAAACTGACAAATTCAGAAGAAGATGTGAAAGACTACAGCAAGATTCAGAGTCAACCAGATAAAAAAGCTAGCAAATGTTAGGGAGGACTCCTGTGTCTAGAGAAGTGCACAAAACTTAGTTTTCCAACATCCCTTTCACACATCCTCCAATTACCCCTGACATGCCTTCAGCTGTATCACATAAAAACTAATAATCTGTAAGGCTTTGACATGGAAAACACATTTTTACTAAACCAATTAAGATTTTTTGGCAAAATATTTAGGCTTATTCCATATTACCTTCAACCTATTCACTTTCAATTGTGTGCTTTGTTTACTATCTCACTTTAAATGATAAAAAAGTATATCAGGCCACTTCTATCATTTGGGAATAGAAAGTGGCTACATTGGAACTGATGCTTGCTTGTTCACACACTAGCTCACCTGTGCCTTCCATGACAGCAGCTATCCCTTCCTCACCTGGCTCCTGGCTCTGCTTCTGACACTCAATCACATTTTTAAAATGGTCAAAATTCTCAACACAAATCTCCCCTTTCTCAAGTCAAAAATTCAAGTCAGTTTCATTATTGTAGTGCTGAATCATCTGCCATCATCAATTATCTCAGGGCATTTTTCATATAGAGCAGGTCTACACCATACTCTTCATTGTATCATTGTATCATATGTTAATTCTAATAATATTCACTCAATAAGCAAACCTACCTGCCCACTATGGACCTGTGGTGGGCTCATGGCTGCATCTGAGATGCAAGATGCAGTTTCCCAGTTATGTGGCGTCGCATCATACTATTACTGTATTGACCCGAATATAGGACAACCCTGATTATAAGACGACCCCTCTTTTTCAAGACTAATCTTCCAAAAAAAAAGACTTTCAGCTGGATGATAGCTCTGGTAATGGGCATGCCTTCATTTCTTTTCTCAATAACAAACTTTAAAGGTCCCATATTATACTGTTTTTCATCATTTTCACACAGATGTCAGAGGTCCAACAACTCTGTATTAGATATGCATTGCCCCAAACCCATCCCTGGTCCTGAATTTCATCTGTCTAAAAGTCGCTCTACAGAGCTCTATTCAGAGAAGTCTGTTCCTGTGCCTGCACCTTTAAATGCTAATGAGCGCCGTCTGTCAACACCTACTTGGAGAGCCTTGCCTGCTAAGTCACAAGCCCTTTTTAGATAGAAAAGGCGGCACATTTGCTCCAAGGTAAGGGCGGCAATTTGCTGGCCCGTCTTTCTAAAACCGAGGCGTAATATTCCTCCTTTTCTAAAAGCCGCCTCTGAGGTAGGCGTAAACATGTGACGTGACGTGAAGCTGGAAGTTGGGCTGTGAACGGTGACATAGAATGTGTCTTCAAAATAAAAGCTTTACATTGCACCCCACTAGAGTTTAGAACTGGGTTCTTAGCAGGGGGCTTTTAATTTGAAAGTAGCGACCATCCTTAGCTTTCCGACATAACATCAAGCTAACACAACAAAACAGCTACAGAGAGAGGGGCTCCTGGATCTCAGAGGCTGTCCAGTTGTTCACCTTAATGTCCGCGGGTGAAATGGTGGACTGACTGCTGTGATCAGCTGTTTTTCCTGGTTTTAAAACTCCTCGGGGTCGTACAACAGTGCAGGTCATTGACACCTCCGCCCATCTCACCCATGGGCCGGCACATTTCCGCCTCGGGTTTAGATAGCAGTCGAGGCGGAAATAAGTGTACCCTCCAAGGCGGAAAATTGGCGGACCACAACAGACCCCCAATTTGCCGGCCTCTGTCTAAAACCGCGGACCAAGCCGCCAAAAGGACGGGCAAATTGGCGGTTTGGTGCTCTGTCTAAAAACGGCTACACTAAGGGACAGGATTCACCTTGCGCTATTGATAGCATGTGCTAATGTTTACGGTGGATCTATCGCTATTTTTTTGTTTAGCCACACCAGTTTGACCCAGAATCAGGCCCAGAAGGAGAGGCTCCTGAAGAAGTACAGACTCTGTGGCTGCAGCAGGACGTTTCAGAATGGTTAGTGTGTCTGAATAATGATAGTTTATTCTATGTGTTGTTACAGTTACTACCATGTAGCTACTGGCTAGCAGCTAGTGAAAGCTGTGTTTGTCTCCAACACAGTCTCCAAACTCTTGGATACTGTTCGCATCGTCTCTGTCTCCAGTCTGCACGTTTCCAGACTTTTTACTGTGACAACTAAGCTCCATCGTAATATGATTAACATCCAACTTGCTTCAAACGCCATTGCATAGCGGACCGAAGCGGAGCTAGTTAGTTAGCCAGTTTCCAGCTGACTTCAGTGTATATTGGCAACTGTAAATACTCAGGTGCAGTTGCTGGGTCCCGTATGGTTGGGACTGATCATTTTACGAGGGTCAGTGTCGAGGCAGAGCCAGCTTTGTACTGACCCTCGTTACTGCAGCAGTCCGATGTGAAGTGGTTAGCACACACATACAAGCTAGCACGAACCGCAGCAGGCACGTTGTCATTAAAATATGAAACGCAACCGCTATCTCTTCTGTTGTTCTGTAGCTGGGACAGAATATAGCCACTTCAGTTTATATATACAACCAACAACAGAGCAATTTGCCTGTCTAGCTATGAGCGACGACATTGCAAGACCTCCGCTATCTCACCGCTGGACACACTGAACTTCACCTCGGGGATGAACGCCCCCCTCTCAGATATCTTGTATCACCGCACAGAGGTTGGTCTATGTAAATGACTCCTTTGGTTATGTAATGAAAGGAGCAGAATCTGAACAGCATGTAGGAGCGCCATTTTACCAGTGGGTGGGCTGCAGAGACCATGCAGGAATCGCTTGTTTTCCTCATTCTGGGAGCTGGCAGGCTCAGGGAGGACCAGATTATAAATGTAGAGACCAGAGAAAACGTGTTTTTCATAATATGGGACCTTTAACTCATGGAGTGTTTGTGATGATAAAAATAATAAAAATGATGATAAAAATAAATCACCGCGACCAACAACCCTCCAACCGGGACTTCGGGGATCTTTGCCCCAGAAAACAGCCTTCGTACCTGCGCGTGACAGACCTGTTAACTGATGGTGATTATTAATTTATAGCGCGAAAAAAGTAACTTCATCACTTTCCAGGATGTTTGGTGGGTCAATATCTCAATCACTACACATTATAACAGCATCCATGTGATTATAAACTTTCCGCGGGTTTAGATTGACAAGGGGAACACCGACGTCATCAACATGACTGGTACCGTCACGCTTCTTTAGGAGCTCCGGCTTTCTGTGTTAATTACACCGTGGTATGGCGAAGATGCTTCGCTCTGTGTGAATCACCATCAGCGGAGAATTGGCGAACAACCACTAAAAAAACTGTAGACACTAAGCAGACAGGTTAAAAATCAGGTTCGAAACACACCAATAAAACACTTAATGGTATCCTTAGACTGTCCTCATAGTCCTTACACCTGACCAGTACATGCAAACAGAGGACTGTTTATCTATACCTTTTAAATATTAAGTGTTCTCAGTTTGCAGACACCTGACAGCATTTAAAATATTTGATGATATTCTGAGTTATTACTGTAAGACCTATCTAAATAGAATTAACATGTAACTAACATAGTTATGAATTTTAGGATAAAAATGACTTCTAAAATTAGTGAGTTTGAATCTTACCTCTTGTGTCTCCACTCTTTATATGTGGAAGTGCAAGGCTGTTGGGCATCATGTTGAAAGTGGATGGGACAGTTAAGTGACTTTGGTAAAGAGGTACAGTCCTCCTACACTCGTAATTTTCCTCAAAAGTACCCCTTAAATGATTACTTCTGGTGAAATTTGTGTAAACTGATTGATTCAGATAAATATATTTATATTTTATATTTTTATTATATATTTTAAATATTTATATTTATAGATAAATATAAATATGTAATGGTTTATACATTAAACCATTACAATACAGCCTATTAGGCCTAAAGAAAACCTTGCCAGCTTACTATATACAACTCATTTACAGAATAGGAAAGTAGTGTATATATGCAAGACTGAATGATATAGGGGTGAAACATGAATGCCTTCAAGATCATTTTGCCAGCGATGAACTATGGATTTGACATGTTTTGTTTCTAACTTAAACAAACGCAAATTTATAATTTAGACTGGGTTGACAAATTAAAATATAAGTTTGTGAAATTATTTCATCAAACCAGGGCTTTCAACAATTTTTCTTGATCATCATGTTGTGATTGCACATTATTTGCGATATATATGACCAGGGCCCGTATTCACAGAGAATCTTAAGGCTAAAAGTAGCTCCTAACAGGCGAATTTAGGAGCATCTCCTAAAAATAATGGGCGTGTCAGTCGCAACTTTAGGACTCCGAATTTTTCAAAATAAGAGTAATTCACAAAACATTTTAAGCCTAAAAGTAGCACCTAAGTCTGGGAGACCTTATAAGTAGTCCAGAGGACTCCTAACTCGCTAAGACCTACTCACAAAAAATCCCCAAATGGCTGAAGTCAATCCACGACCGAATATTTTGGAGACGCTCAATGACGCGGAATTATTAAAACGTTATCAAATGGACCGCGAGGGGATCGAAGTTGTGGTTGAGTTAGCGAGAGACGCAATAACTTCCCCAACGAACCGAAACAACCCAATTACGCCGGAGTTAAAATGCCTGGCAACACTCCGGTATTTGGCAACGGGGAAAATGCAGCTCTGCAACGCGGATAATCTAGAAATATCACAGCCATCGGTAAGCCGCTCCATTTACCAAACTATCAACGCGCTCTGTAGACCCCATATAATCCGTCAGTTTATCCGGTTTCCTTTAGACAATCGCCAGCAGCAAAGAATCAAAGCCAAATTTATGGAAATAGCAGGTATACCCGGTGTGATCGGTGCCATTGATGGGACGCATATTAAAATAATTGCACCCTCTCAGGACGAAGACGTCTTTGTCAATCGGAAAAAGTTTCATTCCATCAACACACAAATCGTCTTTGACGCACGCTACAATATACTGGACATTGTTGCCAAATGGCCTGGATCAATACATGATTCCCGAATTTTAATGGAGAGTGGATTAATGCAGCTTTTCGAGAGGCACCATGTACCAGCTGGATGTCACTTGCTGGGGGACAGCGGGTATCCGTGCAAAAGGTGGCTCCTGACACCTTACCTCAATCCACAGCCGGGACCACAGTTCAGCTATAACAGGTAGGTTGTGATGACTGTACAGCATTTAGGCTATTTACTATTCAGACAATTCTATACCCCGACTTAAAGACTACATACACAATTAACAATGTTTTGGGTTTATTGGTGTATTTTAGAGCACACAAGAGGACACGGGTGGTTGACATATAACCTAGAAAAAAAAAATTATCCCTGAAAATTATTATTTTGTGTTGTTATGACTCATAACTTTACAAATATATATGTGTTCTTTTAGAAATTGTGTTGAAATATGCATTTTTTCATCAATTTGCTGTATCAGTGCCTTAAATTGTCATATGGTGTGACGTGAATGCTATTTTATATTAAATGCAAATGGGTTACTTATTTTTTTTCTAACTCACTTCATCAAACAACATGACTGCTTTGATATTTAACATTTTCTTGTGAAAATTTGGGATATTTTAGTTTATTTTTATAAATCATCATGCAAAGGAGGACATCGCTCCTCAATCTTTCAAGATATTTTAGATTAATTCTGTTAAAACTTATAACAACTGTAAGAAAAAGCTTGAAACTCTGGCTGATACTAATTCCCTTGTGTTCTATTGGTATTTTCATGATTTACCACTAACAAAGTTGTTTTTTTGTCACAATTGTGAACGTCACACCAAATGACAAGTGTCACGCCATATGATAAACTGCACCACACCACAATATGTCAATGCAAAAAGTGTTTTATATGTATTTAACACTCAAACTAAACAAGTGAGGAAACAGGTTACACATGTTGTAGTTCATGTGTGAGTTTTGAACTAGAAACTTTGAAAAGCTGAAAGCCTTCAGACCATATTAAACTTCATCCAGTCAATTTTTGAGAGTTTGGCAGACCTGTGAAGTGGTTCTGGCTCAGATATTGTGCATGCTATTTGATTGCAGGTGTAAAATATGCAGTCTGATTTATCAGGCCAAATGAAGATATTCTTGTCACCAACTTGTTTCATGCAATTAATTTCCACTTCATTGTGACATATCTTAGTGACCTGGCCCACATATGGCCTTTTATCATAGTTGACAATGACAAACTTCCCCACAGTGTAGCTGGTGTCATCTTCAGAACTGGTGTCTGCTTCAGCTTCAACAAGGTGGGCTGGTTCTTGGTTAGTTGGTTGATCACCAGTTAAATCTTGGTGAGTGTCACTTTGTTGTTCCACACCAGCTTTAAATGCAGTGACCTGCAGTTTCTTTGGCTGAAAGCAGGGGCACATGTCTGGCAAAAGCAGCTGAGACGTCTGTACAGTATTTCGCCAGGTGAAAAGGAGAGCACTTGGTGTGTGTTACTTATTCCAACCACAGGGCACACTGTTGGAGGAAGCAAACCATCGATATCAGTGATCTCATCTTCCTCAACCCATCTGATGATCACCTTGTCTGTGTTTTTGCAAAGGTAATTGAACAGATCTTTGGGTGACTGAAGATCTCCACCTCCATGGACATACTTGTCAGCAACGCGCTTGAGCGCTCCACCCACTCCACCCACTCCATCAGGAGCCCCCTTTCCATGGGACCTCTCGGAAAAATTCCAGGTTATCTTTTTGAAACCCAAAGTGTATGGAACAGTGCTGAGAAGGAAGCAGTTTGTACGATTTCGATACTGGGTTGCAGGACCATCACTTAGGATATGGAGTGTATCAATCTCCTGGTCACTCTGGGCCTTGAAATGTTCTATGATCTGCTTGATGTGAGCCCACACAGCCCTTTCATCATGTCTCAGAGACTGTGAGACTGTTGCATAGCTCATGGACCCACCAGTGCCATAGGCTACCCCAATGTGTAGAGTTGCTTGCTGCCTGTTTCCTCCAAAGTGAAAGGCTTGGATTTCGGTGTTTAGCTTGCAAGCATAATTTTCACTGAAATCAATATGGAGGACCATCTCGTTGCTCTTCAGGTTCTCTTTGAGATTTCTCAACTGCCTAATCTGATGAATCCAATTATAATGGTGACCAGCCAGCTCCTCCAGGTCTTTCTGGAACACTCCTATCAGCTGTCCCACTGATCCACTTTTTGTTTTTTTTACCCAGTTCTTATATGTTTTTTCTCGAACTGTTACCTCGTCTCTCTGCCACTAATCCCATGCGACACTCTCAGCATTCTGTGCATTGTCGTCTCATGCACATGTCATTTTCTGTGCTGCAGCATATTGATGACAATAGTGTTGAAAGACTTGTTGTTGTGATTAACTCTCTTTTTGAAAGAGTTGTAATCAAAAGCCTCATGTTTTCATGTTGATGGCATGCACAGGTGTTTCGATCACATGATTTTGGTTCAGTGATGTAGAATGGTTTGTATCTGATGAATTGCCGGTAAGACATCCTGTGCATTTCATCACTGTTGTCATTGTAGGCTTTGTGAAGGTCTTTAAGAGTGCTTGTAAGGATCCTTCTTTGTTTCTTCTCTCTTCTTCCAATTGTGTCCTTTTTTCCTGGAAGCAAAATGCTGTTCTCATCCAAAAGCAGGAAAGACTCGACCCTTTTTTTCCTCTCACTGGCCACTTTTTTGGGTGCTCTGGGACGAAAAGCTTCACTGACAGTGCGAACAGGATTCTGCTGTGTTTTCCGTTTATATTTCTTTCTGTATTTTTCTGCTTTCAGTTGTTCCTCTTCCAGTTTATTCCTAAGTTCCTGATTTTGCCTTTTAATGTTTCTCAGTTCTTTCCTCATATTTTTTTTCTGAACTATCCACTTGCTTGGGATAGACAGCTGTACATTGTCAGGGGGCTTCACAGGAGGAGTGGTGGAGGCATGTGAAGAGACAGAAGGCTCTGGAGGTGTGGAGCTGTTTATTGGTGGTGCAATGTCATCTTCATTTAGTGAAACCTCAAGAGATGGAGGGGTCAAGTTCATTAAGGCATCCAACTCATTTTTTCTTCTTCTGTGTTTCTTTTGTGCATTTCTCCATTTCTCCCTCAATCTATTTTGCTTGGAAGGAGGAAGCAAATGGACACTGAAGGGCTTAATTTTTCCTTTTTGTTTCTTCTCTTCATACCTGTTAAAAGAAAATATATAATGACTAAGATTTTTGAACATTTCATTTCAGATTCACTATCCCAGTAAAAGTAAGTAGTAGTACCAGCAGTCATAATATTACTATGCTGGTTGTGGCCTACACTTTCAAACTCTCCTATAGCTGTGTCTGTCCTATGTGAACTGGCATGATGTATTTACTTTTTCCTCCTTTACCTTAGGACTTCCTCTCTCCTTATAGGGTCTGCATTCAGTCTTTCCCTGTACTTGCGTGTCCTCCCCTTGCTGGACATATCTGCCTCACCCTGACAGGAAATGCAGGAATAAGATCTTTTTAATATGCACAGTATGGGAAACTGTAAAATATGGTAACATGAAATATAAAATTGGAAAGTAGAAAACAGTATCTATATGATAAATAATCTATCAAACCTTTTAAATATAAAAATATTCATGTAAAATAAAGTGAATGTCATATGGTGTGACAGACACTGTGTCACACCATATGACATTCTGGTCAGTTAAGCTAATTTATTAGCAAACTAAAAAGAGCCAGCCTATAGTTAGTATGTAATTAGCCACATGGCAGCAATGGTTTTTAAGAATTAATAAGTAAGATCTGTGAGAATTTTTTTTTTTTTTTTAATGCNTGCATAGACATCAACACTTTATGTGCCTATTGATAACACATAATTATTTTATATGCATTGGAGAACTATCAAATATTTATAATTTATTTGGAAATGTGCTCTAATTTCTGAGGGCACACATATGCCGGACAGTCACACCACATGACATTTTTGATGTTTGGATCAAAATTCTTGGTAGAAATCTTCATACACCCACAACACCTTTGGTATTATTGTACTATATCTTGTCAGAGGAACAACATTAAAATATATATTATTAAAAAATATACATTTTTATCAGGATGTGACACACGGACAATCAGAATTGTATTATTCGTCAACCACCCACACGCAGTGTTGTGGAGAGAGGAATTGGCCAAATAAAACGCAGATTTCATGTGCTACACAGCGAAATCAGACTCAGCCCAGAGAGAGCAAGCAGAGTTATCACTGTGTGTGGCATTCTCCACAACATTTGCCAACAAAGGAATATCCCACAGCCAGAGGATGATAGTGATAATGATTATGGTGATGGTGATGATGGTGATGATGATAATGACAATGTGGATGAAGTGGAACAAAGTGGACTGGCTTACAGGGATCACTTTGTGAATACACAATGGTAAGACAACATTTTATAAAATACAGCAAACCACATTTAGTCTGAAGCCATTTATTCATTTTTCATTTTTTCGATCAGTAAACTGTAATACTCACTCTTTAATTTTAGAAGCTTCTCTTTTTCTTTTAATACTTTCTTTTGGCGTCTAAGCACATGCATTTCAAGCTTCATTTTTTTCACCATCAGGGGTGATGAAGTGGCACCTGCAGCAGAAAGGAGAGGGGAGGCAGGAGGTGACAGAGGCCCACAGCCACTGGAGGGAGAAGCTGGAAGAGGAGCTGGAGGAAGGGGAAGAGCACGTGGAGGTGGAGAACATGGAAGAGGAGGACGTGGGAGAGGAAGAGGAGGACGTGGGAGAGGAAGAGGGGCTGCTGGGAGAGGAAGAGGGGGGCCTGCAGCTTCTGGGTGTTGATCCTCCCTGTAGGAGAGATATATTGTTATTAATATCCTTATTTCTGAACACGTTTTGGGGAGCTTGGTGTCATTTAATTAAATATCACTATGCATACATTTTAGTGTCTGATTATTGCATAATGCTTACCCCTCTATCTCTGACAATAACAGCATAGCTGGGTCAGCTGCACCCTCAACACCAGTGATACTGGTGTCAGACCCCAGCACGCTGTACACCACCGATGCGACCGGGGACAGAGGCTTTGGAGCTGAACCTGCTCCTGTGCATATAATATTTCAATTATATGTAAAACATACCTTCCATTTAAACATCTTCATATCAAAATAGCACTTTGGATAAAACAAGACTGTGAACATAAAGATTTTTTTGTATTTGGCTTTTGTATATTGCATTGTAAATTAGCAATGTTAACTCCCACCTGTCTTCTCGATGGCTCGCTTGTAGGCTGCAATCTCAGCCCTCGAATGAGATTGCAGGGAATACCACCTTTTCTCGCAGTCTTCTGCTGAACGCGATACTGCTGGGAAGGCAGCATTTATGTTAAAGCTGATGCTTTCCCATGCATCCCACTTTGCTCGGCTTGTTACCCCGGAGCCAAATTTACCCTTGATTGTCTTTCTTAATTCAAGCACCAACTGGGCCAGGAGCAGCAACTGGTCCTGTGACCAATTCGGCTTTCTTGTTCTTTTCTTAGTTGTCTCCATTGTTTCCGCTGTTGCACTTGAACGGGCTATCATTTATAATGTCGCATCATAGTCCTATTGGATAATTGGCCTACGTGTACGCATTAACGTTGTTCTAATTGTATTTGTCCGAAGCGAGTGCGCGCGCGGGGGGGGGGGCACGTAATTGTCCGCTTAAATACATTTCTTTATCCAATATCTTGGGGTTGTAGGCAACTTCCTTATTTTCACTTCATGCAGTGCGTAGCGTAAAAAACTTTTCAATGGACTGCCCTGTCACTCAGCAACCAATCACCGTTGTGACCGCTTCCAAGTGCGTCCTTATAAAATGACGCCGTCCATAGCAACAGAGAGTTACTCATAGTTAAGGAGTTCACTGTTTTCATAACTAAAAGTAGGTCTCAGCGGCTTTGTGAATTACTTTTAAGAAACAACTCCTACATAAAAACTTTTAGTCCGATTTAGGAGTACTCCTAACGTTAAGATAAAAGTCTTTGTGAATATGGGCCCAGGATGCTAATAAAATTATTGTCTCCCTCGTCTTTCAAGAAGAGTTATGTTTAGGTAATTATTACACAACTTTTATGATGTGTACTTGGAAAAAAATACAATCTCAGTGGTCCGCTGGTTTCAGCCGTGTTGAGCACCAACTGCTCATTGCTGGGCTGTAAATAACTAATATAATATCACATGGCAAAAGTGGTTTAACAATGCAAGTAACAGTGTGCTGACTTAGTAGGATATGTTAACCAGGAATGATTTAAGGTCAAAATATTATTGATAATATTGATTGAAAATATTCATATGTTGGCTGAAGAGAAGCCACCTGATAACAGTAAGGATGGTTACACAGCTTTTCTGATACAAACATGAATTATGGGGACGATTCAACTGTCAGCCAATCAGAGCCTTGAATTTTTACACAAAACCGAATATTCATGAGCGGGTGCACTACCATAGAATGTCCTCCAGGGGCACTGTGTCAATACACACATTTTACACAAAATCGGGTATATATGAATTGTGATGCCAATTTTTAGAATTTGGAGAAATTTTGGATTTTAGCTTTCTAAGCTCATATGAACACCTCTCAACTGTCGGAATTATGTGAGAATTATGAGGACATTGACCCTGTCCTCATAATACAAAATGTCCTTATAGTGTGGCGTGTATTCAGACGAAATGTCCCCATAAGCCACATATACACACACACACACACACACACACACACAGCTGCCCTCAAACATGAGATGCAGATTTCAGTGATGAACTCAAACAAGGACGATGATGATGCTCATGCGATTAAATATCAAAGACAAAATAAAACAAAAATGTATCTCACAGCTGATCTGGAGCCTGTAGTTTGATCATCATGATCTCTGATGTCTCTGATGAAGCTTTGTATCAAGGTCAGGTGTAGCTTCCAGGTCTCAGAGTCTGAAGGTTTCACTGCTCCAAACTGCTGGAAACAGCAGGTGTACCAAATAAACGGGTAACTCAGGCCGGATGTTGGTTCTGTGCACTGAATCTGAGGATTAATGTGCCCATGACTGTAAAAATACTGAATTATATCTTTATATTTCTCCATCTCAGGTGTTATACAGCCCCATCTGACAACACAGGTGAAACACAAACTGGGTCAGAACACACTGAACATAACTCATCTGGAGTCAGTCTGCAGATGTTTGAGTTTTGGATTAGAAGATGAAACAGAAATTATTTCCAGGATTATATAACCGACTCTATCTGCACACTGAAACACAAAATTTTCTGTTCAACAAATATTTCATAAATCTGCTGAGTAATTATGCAGACAGAGTTTCTGAAGATGCCACTGACTCTGTTTGTGTGACTTTTATGTAGTGAACAGAGAAAAATGTAATCTGTGTTTAATAACTCTACGGCCGCTCTCTGGACATGAACTAACCTCCACATGACACAAGCTGACATCTTGTTCAGTCCTTTAGTTGTTGTGCGTTTGTGCCTCCCGCTGTGAGTTCAGCTGGATATCAGAACACAGGAGAAACAAACACGTGTGTTTGCTGATATGTTCAGCTCCTGTTTGAGATGTTGGAGGTTGGTTCCTTCCACATCTGCTCTCTGTGTGGCCTAGAGATGGATACAAGAGCCCAAGGTGTAATCTCTCAACATACAGCTGTTAATTAATTGACAATAAATCAAAGTAATAAACAACCATTACTTACAAACAATATTTTATTCCTATGTGGTCATTGGTGATGTACCCAACCCCTCCATTATTATTTTTGGTTAGATATATTAGGGCTATTAGATTTTGCCTAAAAATAAAATCTTGATTTTCTTCTCTCAAAAAACGATTGCCGATAACGATTTTTTGACTATTTTTTGTGTGCTGTGTCTCTTGATATGACGACCCCACCCACCCAAGCTGAAGTACTCAGCTGTAATGGGAAAAGACCTAAACCAAGTTGAGTAGAACAGAGCTGTAACTGTGTAGTGGAAAAGGGCCACTAGTCTTTCTGGCAACAAAGTCCTCATTGCGCCTTGGGAAACATTAACATGTTTGTTTAAAGTGTGTGGGGAGAGCATGATGGGCGGAAGGAGGCGGAAGTCACTACGGTACCCCAGTGCAGCCCAGATAGATGAATGGGGGCTGTACTGTATACCCTAGTTAAATTCAAAAAATATTTCTCACATTTTTAACATGGTCCTAACTAAATAATTGTGATTATGATTTAAAATCAAACAGGCCTATTACAACACCTGACAGGCACCAGGAAAAAAGGGAAAGAGAGGAAGATTGAAATGAAACAAAGAGCCACAGATGGGAATCAGACCAAGGGCTGTTGCTGAGGATTCAGCCTCAGTACTTGGGTTTCACACTCTGCATAAATGGTGCCCTATTTCAACATACAACATAGACTAACAAACTTCTTACTTTGGCAAATCTCTTGGCCAGTGTCTTGTGGAGACTCTCATTTTTCCGATTGTTCCATGCCATGGCAAGGACTGTAATCATGTCAGCTCTGCCTGCAAAAAACAAACAAAAAACCTCCCAGAAATTATGCAAACGTAAAATTAAAATACATTTTATCATGTGATGCTGTTTCCAAGCATATATTTTGCTTTTACCAACCTGACTTGGTCATATATTTGGTGGTGAGAGCTGCTCTTGACAGGAAGCTGTTGACTTGTTCAACTTCCTCACCAATTGTGTTTCCTGCGCCCTCCTGGTTTCTCCCTCCCCACCTCACCTATTCCAAAAAAAGACAATAAGATTAAGACATTTGTATTAGAGTCATGCTTTCATATCCAACCTATTTGGTTAAGTTCCTAGTATGTTTGCATCAATTACATTATCAATGTCTCCGTCGGAGACGTATAAACTAGTATACAAGGCAAGGCCTTGTTCCTGTGTTTACTTTCTTGCTCCTGGACACACCTGACCTACACACGGGCATGATGTGCACACAGAACAGCGCTTTAAAAGCATGTAGTGTATATCTCTGGTCCTACAGGAAACTTAATAAATGCATAACATGATTACATATAAAAATCAAAATTATTTCATGGATGTGAACTAACATATCTGAGCTTGAAGAGATAAAAATTAAGCTACAGTATATTTCTAGTGGAAGAGAAGAGGTAAGAGACCTAAAAGCAGTGTTGTGATACAAACATTTAACTTGCCACTGTACCTCACATTTGCCAGTGTGAGCCTTGGCATGCATTACTGAGAGAAATGGCTTCATGTCTACAAGAGGCTGGAGCTCTGGCAACTTCGCTGCCATTTTTGTCAGGTATGGCCAATACCTGTAATAGGAAAAAACAACACAGCATTTGAGGTTCATAATGGTAAGGACACAAAGCAGGACTTGGGGTGAAAAGATTGGTATTGGTAGTGTTTTCAACTTGAATCTGTGTGTTCATACGTCTGATGACATTTCTTTTCACCACTAAATGAGTGTGGTCTGACCAATGTAACAGAGCTTTGATAACCGATGCAAGAACTCAGTAGTATTGGCCACACCTGCGGAAAATATGAGTTATGATGAGGCAACGGTTGTGACTACCTGCAAGTGATGTCCATACAAAAGAACGTTGCGTTTGCCTTTTCAGATAATTCTTTCTGCAAGAACAGAGGATATGCATATATTTCCCCACGGTAGTGGTTCAGGCCTTGTAGCAACGTTCCATGGCGGCACACAACGATTTCGAGCCCCTCCTCAAACAAAAATTAAAGAAGAATTAGATGGTTAAAAACGTCCTTACAACTGTCATCAGGCTTCGGATTTTGTCAACAAAGGCTGACACCTTCACATCCTCTGCAATAAAGTCCTTCGAAGAGAGATGGTTCATCTGTCCTGGTACATTAGAAAAAAAGTGTTTGACAACATAATCACACATCCACAAACATTACATATTGTCTCTAGAATTTGTGAAAATGCCTATCACATGAAGAGTTAAATGTATTGGCAGTGAGGTCCAGTATAGTCAATAGATCAATTACTAAAATGAGAAAGTGATTCTACTAACCCTTTGGACTTCTTATAGCGATAATGTTTCCTGTTGCCATCTGCTGATATGGCCAGCATGTCTGGTGTGCATGCTCGACATACAAATGGCTCCACCTGGCACAGTTCATCCTTCTTAAAATTGCAGAAAGCAAATTCCTGAAAGGCTCTGTGGAAAGAATCACCACAAATACTACCCATCTGGAGAGAAGGATAGTAGTATTCTGGTTAATACAAGACTTTGATATTTGGAATGTAAAAAAAACTTGGAAAGAAACCCGTCCTGTGCTTTGGGATCTATGCTCAAGCATTCTCAGGAATGCTTGTTGGGACAATGCTGGGCTAGCCAACTTCATCTCCTCAAATGATGTGAAGACATCGAACTTAAAAAGGAGTTGGCAGTTGGTGGTTGCTGGCCAGTATCGGCATCCAAGCAGGTCATTTAACCTTGGGGTCCACTTGTAGTTGCAAAGTGGGCAACACATAACAGGCAGACACAAGTTGTACGGGCCTGAAAACAAAACTATATTTACTGTTTGACCAGTATCTGTACAACACAGGACAAAAGGATAATAGTAAGATATGTAGAGGAAGTGACAACACACCATTGATAGTCACCAAGACAGTGTGTTTGCCAGGGACAATCTCGAAGTCTTGGTCTGTGCCACAGGAGCAGACTTGCAGTGGTGGAGGAATCGGAAGCACGCAAACTGCAGTAAAGAAAATGACCGGAATTAAAAATAATAATGTCTGTATTAGTCAAAATATTCAAAACAGTCAAATGAAAAAGCAAAAAAAACAGTTAAAACAAACTTTAGAGGTGGCTTATTATCTTATCTACTAAAATCTTTTAACATACGTTGTTCAGCAAGTTGATGTTGTCCACTTTGGTCGATCACCACTGTGGATGTCGGAGGAATAGGTTTGAAAAAACCATAAATCGTGACTTCTCTGTCATGTAACACGTGTTTTTTGTGGACCTTGAGGTCACAAGCAGGACAGAGAAACTGAGTTCCTGAGGGAACACAGTCCAGGCAACGGACCACAGCATCTGCAGTCTTGCAGCTCTGAACCTTTTTTGTGATTTCGACTGTCTTTGGGTCCATGCAGATGTGGTAGGTGTCTCTTCCACTTCTGTTGAGGCAGGGACAGAGACCGAGGACAACAGGTCTCTCAACATCTGAATACGTTGGTCTAAATGAACAAAACATACATGATGTGTTTCAATAACATAAAAGTGATTTTCTGCATTGCTTTGTCACTGCATATGCATCAGACATATGGGCACTACAGTGTACATGAGTACAGTAGTAGTAGTACAATATTCAGATGACTATATTTTACATTTTAAAAATGAAAGAGTAATGTTGACTATGTAAGATGTCATAATTCAATATGCATACCGAGATTTGGGACCTCTTGAGGAATTTCATCCGCGTATTCCTCACCTCTTGGGAGCTCCCGAGAGCTGGAAGGTTTAACTGTAAACACAAAATGTAATGTGCGATGTAAGAACTCCAACTGCTGACCAACAGCATTAAAAATTGTGAATAACAGCATAACTATGTTACACTTTACTCACTCGATCGAGATCGATTCTTCCTCACACGTTGCGGTATGATATTACCATCCCGGTCCGCTTCCTTATCTTTGGGGACTAAAAGTTTAAAAAAACTGTTAATATATTTGCCTTTATTGCGGCACACACCCCCATGCACTCTTACATGTTCAGCCCCAACCGACGTGCGCGCACACACATGCTGTTTCAAATCAAATACGTTTTGAGTGCACCATCTGGGTTCTTACAGTACACGGCATTTTGACCTACTTGAGAAGTGAGATGCACTGCAGACTCAAAAAAAAATATGCTTACTTTGATTAAGGAAGTATTCGAATTGAGACACAGCAACACACACACATACACGTCTATTATAATAACAGAGAAACAATGCAGGAACATTTTACCATTACTACTTTTGCTGCCAACTCATCTGCCAAGGCTTTCCCCTTCTCCATCGCCTCTTTCAATGCCTCCATGACAAGGGAGGGTGGGGGAGGAAGGGAGGGAGGAAGGAAGTCAAGGAAAGTAAGTAAAGACAGAGAGGGATGAAGTGAAACAACGAGAGACAAAGGAAAAGTAAGAAAAAAATAGTGATGGAAAAGGAATGAGATATTAGCTCTTAAAAGAACTGTTGGTTTTAAATTTCTGCAATCAATGACAGGTGTCGAAAGGTGGAATGATGTTCAAAGACCTGCAAGCAAACAAACAGACCAAAAGGACCTGGGATTAAATCATTTTCTTGTTACCACTGAAATAAATATTTAGGTTACATAACAAGCAAGTTATGATAAAGTTCAAAATGAATTAGCTGTGTCTTCTTCAATATCACATCTCTGACATTAGGCTACACTAATCATTACTACCAAGACTGTGTATCACTAGGCTAGGAGTGTTTACAGGCTGGTCCCTGATCATTTGTGTGTCCTTTTTTACTTGTTTACCATGCATTATGATAGTAGCCTACTTTTGGCTTCTGAAACCAGCATAACCAATTCTGAAAGTCTCTGCAGTAACGTGCATCATTAGAATTAGCTTTCAGATGCAGAATGCCATGTGGTCCTAAAGCTCATAAGCTAACTTACTTTAGCTGAACTGTTCGCTAACAGCCGGACCTTTCATGTAAAATCGCATTTTATTAGATGCATGAGTGACTAACTAAAGCGCAACTAAATGTAAACTGAACTAAGTAAGGTACATATTAATTTCCGATAAACGTGGCTAATTGTTAAAAAGGAAGATAATAAACAAATAAAATCATACACAGAGTAAGTGACCTACAAGAGCCACGACGTTCAGCGATATGGCAGGAACACACCCACTCGGTCCATCCTTTTTTCACTGGTCATTAAGGTCAAAGGTTAAATGATGGTAAAGTTAGCTAGAAGTATAGGTTTTCATATTCTGTCTTCAAAACAAAAGCATTGTCACATTGTCACTGTCGCTGAGCTTTTAATTTGTAAACAACCAGAAATAACTTTACTTCGTACCGTCGCTAGCTTGCGAGTTGTATAGCAACGTCGGACATTTTTTTTAAAATAAGCTATATTTAGACAAATTGAGCACATATCTAGCATCTACGTTGTTACTTTCTCGCATGAAATTTTAAAACTTAATAAAGTGACTTATTAACGGCCGTAAAACGAAAAGTGGGGTCAACCTCGACATGAGGCGTGGATTGTGTGGGCTGCAGTTGCCGCTAGAGGTCGCTGGTTGGCTCCTAAACGTAACAGCTCGTCGTAATTCGTGTGCGTGCCATACGACAACTGTGGGCGTTTGGCGGAGGAGGACAGTCTGGGAGGAACGAGTGTGACAGGTCATTTCAGCAGAGCGCCTTGTTATGAGAGTGGATTTAGTTTGATGTGTGTGCTGATCAGTGTGTACACTGACAACATGTGACCCTCGTGTCCCGTCTGAACTAACACTGCTTCCTGTCTGAGGACATTACAGATAGGGATGCACCGATTGTGAAATTCTGGGCCGATACCGATACCGATGTTTAACATAACAACTTGGCCGATGGCCGATGCCGATGTTCTTTTTGTTATGTATTCCTTTTTTTGTGCCACAGAAACATACAAGTCTTTCAGCTCTTCATCACACAATCCTTGAATGAGCACAAATCCAATCAGACCAATTTATGAAACAAAAACAACCTTTAATGTCACTTTCTGGTTGAAATTTAAGATAACCTCAGTTCACATGACAAGTTCTTTTCTGAAAAATAACT
>CAEMYA010001016.1:78693-91467 GCA_903131615.1 Diplodus sargus | reverse complement strand
AAATGAATGACACCTGGTGAAAAGATCGAAAGAAAGATTTCAAACATCGACCTCTCTGGCGTACTGTGACTGAGACACACCGTTCAAACTTTAAAATGTAGATAAAAGTCCAAATTATCAACGTGGGATTCAACTTTTGCTTTAGCTTTCGTAGTTTTTGTTTGTCACGGGGCAAAGCGCACAGCCCACTCTCGCGATTCCCCGGCGGGGAATTGTCTAGTTGTTATTCTTCTTCCGTACACTTTTTGTCCATCTTCAACCATTGAACTGTATTCAGTTTTTAAAAATCTTGTACGATCTTGAAATAATCGCAGTTTTAGTTTGAGCGATTTTTAGGCTGTCTTCTGCGTTTATAATGGGTGTGTATTGCGTCGGCTAGAGTGAGTGACATCACCAACTGCCGCACCCCAGAGGGCAGAGCTGCGTTGAAAAAGTGGACAAACTTGTTTTCAGCTTGAGTTTGATCCCTCACCTTTTACTTGACATGGACAATATGTACATAGAAATGTAGGAAATCTTGTGGGCTTTCAGCTGATGGTCTCATTTCAGATATGGGACTTACGGTTTTGGATCTAGAAGCCCGAGAGCGACAGCAACTCTCGCTGCTGTCCCATAAGCCGCAATGTTAATTTTGAGCCAAATGTTCCGGAAAATAGCAGACGGTACCCGATTTGTCTCTCGCTCTCCCGCCCTCATTTTGCACTCTCCAGAAATAAAAACGACATGACCGCGTTCAGCAACTCCTCCCCTTCACTCACCATACAATTATTTTGACGATAACCCTCACAGTTTTTTCAGAAATCGCAGGAGTTTGGCAGGCGTTCTCCCATTCATTTCTTATGGGGGACATTTTCGTCTCTGTCCCTGGTCCTGATACAGCATGTCTGCAGCCATTTCAAGCTCTTTCTGCCTTTAACTTTTCACTTTTTCAGTCTTTTTTAACTTTTTTCAGATATTTCTACCCCTTACTATACAACTTTTTGGCCTTTTCAGTCTTTTTTCACCTTTTTAAGCTCTTTCTGCCCTCTTACTCTGCAGCTCTTCACATTTTTTCACCATTTTAATCTCTTCCAGCCCTCTTACTCCACAGCTTTTCATCCTTCTTCACCTTTTTCATGCTTTTTCGGCCCTCCTACTTCATCCTTTTACACCTTCATGAACTTTTTCGGCCCTCTTACTATACCTCTTCTTATCCTTTTTTCACCTTTTTAGCCTCTTCCAGCCCTCTTACTCCGCATGCTTTTCATATGTTTTCACCTTTTTAACCTCTTCCAGCCCTCTTACTCCACAGCTTTTCATCCTTCTTCACGTTTTTTATGCTTTTTCGGCTCTCTTACTTCATCCTTTTAAACCTTAATGAGCTTTTAAGCTCTTTCAACCCTGTTACTCCAAAACTTTTCGGCCTTTTCAGCTTTTTAAAATAGTCATCTTTCTTTTGAGCTACAAACACCATTACAACTTTCTAAACTCGCAGGGGTTTTGTAGGCGTTTTTCCATTCATTCATATTGGGCCATTTTCATCTTTGGCTGGACTTCCGCTCCAGCATGTGTGCAGCCATTTTAAGCTCTTTCTGCCCTCAACTCTCCACCTTTTCAGCCTCAATAATGACTCAGGCACAAGAATAACTCAGAGTAGCCACTGTTGTATTTTTACAGAAAATGTATTATAATAATAATTCAATAATTTGCATTTACAAAGTAAAATATAATTGAGCTCTCATATTGATATATCAAGTTGCTTTTGAAATGTGCAATAGAAAAACAGAAAAGATTTCCCTTTGAACATCTACATCGGCATAAAATATACAAAATATACTAAGTATACACTTGTACAAACATTGCACCACTTTTCACCTCAGTTCACTTTCATAGATTTCAATACCACCACCACTTTCCTTAGCACATTGAGCAACAACAGACAAATATCATCAGTGCAGCCAAAGGAACATGTTTCTCACTGTTGTTCTGTATGTCAAAGCCGAGAAGGCCGATGTCGAAGATTGCCATGCTCACTGAGTGGAAGGTAAGTGGCGTTAGCCTGTGAGACACAGAGCTAGCATTAGAATGGACGGTGGCGGTAAGTATCAGCTAGCAATTTTGTTTTAATCCGATAAATGACTCGTCTTACCGAAGTAAGTCGTCTCCTTCGTTTAGTCACTCGGCTCCGGACTTCCAGTAGGTAAGTGCGCTGGCTTTATCTTTACCACAGTTTAAATCAGGATTTTTGTCCTTTTACGTCCTCTTAGCAGATAGCTGCCCTCACTCCGGTGGCTGAGATCGCAAAGGAGCAGAAGAACACGTCTGCACCTCACCTCTGAGCTGACAGGCTGAACGTGACCTGCGTAGCCACTGATAGGCTGTTGGAGGCTAGTCCCCCCCATGTGAACTGAGTGGTGCATTCAAATGCAATAGGACATTTAACAAAGCACCGATGTAAACAAGTAAAAATAAAGAAACTCTTTGTCTTCTTTTATTTGTCTCATTTATTTATGTGTTTTTCCACCTGGGCTACACGTGATTTGTACTTAAACTAATATATGTTTCCTTTCTTATATATAGAGGACATTGACCGACTCCCTCGTGTCAATGCAGCCCGCGAGTCAATTTTCCAAATATCAATAATTCACAGTGTCGACGGAAGGAACATTATGTAAACAATTTGTATCTTGACAGACAGGGCTACTTCTCATCCCGGATCACATTCCCCATAGCCTCAAAAAAACAAACACGTTATGTAATTCATAGAGAGGCTTTAGTGGAGACTATTTCATATGTCCACGCTTGCTCTCCAAGGCCTCCCCTGCTGAAAAAAAAACGTATAGACCATATAGCACCAAAACACAACATATGCTGATCTTGCTAGTGACTTTTCACCAGCAAGATCAGCATATGACATGACGATTCAAGGTGTCTCACAGCTGCTGTCTGTCTTCTGCTGCAGTAGCGCAGTTATGCGCGTCTCAGAGTGACGCCTCCATCCCGGACGCGTCCAAGTCCAGCAGGCTCCGCAGGTGTTTTACAGTAAATAGCCGCCCGCACAGGGATGCAAAGATTTGTGATGTGAGACCTGACAGATGGACTATTTATTTTTTATTATTGCCATACTTCCAATCTATATTTCGAAACATTGTCTACAAAATAAAATCAGACATTTTCCCAACAATGACTAAATAATGTCACTCGGTTTCGATCCGTGGTCTTCCGCATGTCAGCCCGCAACGACACATCTACTTTACGTAGATGACTGCAAGTTACAGCAGTTAACTTTATCTACTGTTCTCTGTTCTTTGTCCTCTTCTTCCTGCTGTACCTCATCTTCATCTTCTCTCATCAATCTGCCCCCGCTTCTTCCTCTTGGCTAGTCTTCCTCCTTTCTCCCCTCCTAGTCCTCTATGTCATCTATCACCTCCTCCTCCTCCTCTTCTCCCTCTTCTGGCCTTCGGGTCGCCATTATTTATTTATTCTCTAAATGGTGCGCAATCAATTTTTGGATATGTGAGGCCACTTTCATGAAATCCTTATATAAAGAGTTTTCAAAAAAGTATTCAAAAAATACATTTGGAAAATGGAGAAAAAAGCAAAGGTACAAGACTGCGTACATATTTTAAGAGTAAAGGAACCACTCATTCTTGGTATGACAGAAAAAGACAAACTATATTCAAAAACACTTAGTTTTGATCTGTATTTAGAAACACTGTCTAAATAATAATATCAGACAATCTCCAAGCAATAATAATAATAATAATACATTTTATTTGTAATGCACTTTACATTTGTACACAAATCTCAAAGTGCTAACAAGAAAGCATTGATGAAAAAGTCTCCCTCTGGGAATCGATCTCGGGTCTATCGCATTTTAAGCTTACGTGCTATCGCTGCACCAACTATGCAAGCACTCCTGCTTGTGAACGGAAAAAGCTTATAACAGTTATCTACACGTTAGATATAGCACTTTATTACTTCTCTATCATCGACAGGAGGGTTGTTTGATTACATGAAGGATTTTATAGGTTTATTCATGTTGACTATCCCATAGGTGCGGCCATACGGCTGCTACCTATCTGAGAGTATGTCATATTTGAATAGAAAAGAGGCACTTATGAATATGGAAATTCATCGAAAACACTCGTCATAAACGTCAGCGTAGATAAAAGCCAATGAGGGACAAGTCCTGACGTCATGAGGGTGAGGTCGAGACTCGCGCAGTACCTGGAGAGCAACTGCACAGTTTAATATCTCAAACTGATTAATCTTCTGTGGATTAACACATGATTTATATATTTTGAAAATGTCCTGTGGATGTGTGCGTGTGTGCAAGCGTGTGCGTGTGTGTGGAACTCCAACACAAACAAACAGAAGGGAGAAGCTGCGTGACCCTGAAACCAACAAATTAATATTAATATCGATATTTAAGTATACACAGAGCTGAGATGGAGAAGTATTAAGTCATGATTTGTAGTTAAACTATTATTATTATTAGGCTTCATTAAAATGTAGAATGCTTAGGATGTTTCAGAATATATTTAATTATGTAAAATCAATGAGAAAATGAACATATTAAAAAAGGAACAAACTTAAGACATCGAACATGGAACGAATTAAACAGAACATTTTTAAACTGATCAGAATTTTTCTTAATCCACCCCCCCCAACATATTAAAAAAGGAACGACATAAAGAATGCAGTGAACACAATCAAACAGAAAACATCAAACAATTTTAAACTGATTTTTTCCCTCTGATTTAAACACCCCCCAAACAGAAAAAATCCAACAATTCTAAACTGATTTCAACCCTATGATCCCCCCCCCTTTACCCACTCCCACCTTTCATTCTTCTGTTTTGATTAATGTTATTTTTGTTATAAGTTTTCCCTTCATTGTAAGAGTGGCTTTTAATGGCCCGTTGGTAAGTCCATCCGCAATCAGTGCCCATAGCTCCTCTCTCACATCGGCAACTGTCTGATCATCCAGGATCAGCTGGAGGAGCCCTGCCTCCAGTTGCTCCTCCACTGCCCCGAGGATGTAAGCCACCTTCTCTATGGTCTCTGGTTTCTGTTGAGAGATTAAATAAACAAACATATGGCATGAGGTCAGAATTACCATTTTCCTAAACAGAATAGCAAATGCAACAGATAAAAAAAATAACAGAAACAAGGCAGTACCTCAAAGGTGGTGTGCAGGGTGGAGTGAAGGGAAGTGCCCTGTGCCCTGAGATGCGTGATCTTAACTCTCTCTCCAACCTGTGTAGGCTCCACTGCTGCCTCCCTCCACAGGCACACCTCCAGCCTGTCAGAATCCTGTTAAACAAAGGGAAATACATTTTCTTTAACAAGACTGGTTACAACACATTACCTCTTCCTTTTTCTCCTCCCACTTTTTTTCCTCCTTTATCCATCTCTCATTTATTTTTTCCTCTTTCTGTTCTCTGTTCTTTGTCCTCTTCCTTCTACTGTACTTCATCTTCATCTTTTATCATCCAGCTGCCCCGCTTCTTCCTCTTGGTTAGTCTTCCTTCTTTCTCTCCTCCTCTTCCTCTGTCTCATCTATCACCTCCTCCTCCTCTTCTCCCTCTTCTGGCCCCTTCCTTTTTCTCCATCTATCTACCTGTCCATGATCTTTTAATATACAGTGCCTTGCTAAAGTATTCACCCCGTTGAACTTTTTCCACATTTTGTCACATTTTAACCACAAAAGTGTTATAAATAAAATAAATAAAACTATTTTATTGGGATTTTATGTGATGGACCAACACAAATTGGTGCATAATTGTGAAGTGGAAGGTAAATGATACATAGTATAATTTCTTTATTTTTTACAAATAAAAAATTGAAAAGTGTGGTGTGGAAAAATAGTAGTAAGTCTTTACAGCTTACCTGCCGTAGCATTAATTTCTTGAGGGGGTAGACGTCTTTTCCAGAGGAAATTTTGATGACAGGTGACACCTGAATGACAATATAAATAGATGACATGTGTTATAATGATATTCCAAACTGTATGACACAGTATTATGGATTTTTACTGCCAAATTTACTATCTTAATACTAGAAGCCATGACAAAAACTTGCCTCCACTACGTGGCCCTCCACAGTCAAGAGGGCCTGACTGGTTGCACACTCACTAAGGTGAGTGGCAGCTGACGGGGGGTGCAGCAGGGCCTCTGCCTCTCTGTATCGGTCATCTGCCACCTCAATGTCAGTGGTTCGAAAGAACTGTGTGCCACTGCTGATGTTTAGCAAGTATGGTGCATGCTTTCCACGAACTGAGTACCCTCTGATTATGTATGTGTAGCCAATTTGAAATTTTTTTGAGAACTCTTCATACACTGTGAGTTTGGTACACGATTGGCCGTCCGTGAGCACCGCCACTTTATTTATTTTTGTTGAAGCAGGGCGAACTGTGGTGTGGGAAAAGTCCCAAGAAATTACCTTTGGGGCATCTATCATTTTTAACACTTTAACAGTCACCAGGGGGGGCCTGAAATAAGGATTATTTGGTTTGGTTGCAAGGATGTCTCTGAGTGCCATTCTGAAACGATAAAAAACAAAAACACACACAGAAATAAGTGGTTTTTCAGTGTCTAAAGTCCAACTAAAAATATAAGCTTATGTTATATGTTTCACCTACTTTGTGATATTTCAGAGCAGAAAATGTCATTGTAATTAAAGAAGCAGTGATAAAAAGGACACACCTGACGATAAAAACATTGAGAAATAAAATAAAAAAACTGAATCAGAACAACAAAATGTAATTTCAAGGTTTAATCTTGTGAGATACTTAAGACACAATTGGAACCTGTTACAGAGTGACCTGATAAAGGATTCCAGCTTTTTTTTTTTTTATTAAAAAATAATTAAAAAAAAATATTTGTATTTTTTGCTCAGCTGCCAACACATATAACTGCACATTTTGTTTATTCAGAATTTGGACGCTGTGCAATGAATGTGACAAATCTGACTTTATTGTATACTTTATTTTGGTACCTGTGTTTTCGGTGGAACAGAACATTATACATTTACATTTAGGACATTAGAAAGATGCTTTTGTCCAAAGTGACTGACAACAAGTACATTTGTCTATTTGTACTATTTGTTTTACTAGATAATGGACCCCTTTGCAGTGACAATGTAGTTAAATAGTGTACTTGTTATTCTAATGAATATATACATTTAATGAATAATAATAAAATAGGGGTCACGGAGGGTTACAGAATTTGGTGCGTCACCGGAACCAACGCCTTAGTTCCGTGTTTCACGCGGTTGTTTTAAGACTTCCTGGTGTCTGCTTGCAGCGTGAAGATGATCTTATGCGCTGCAGTTGCAGTCGAGCTGGACTGTCGTCTGATAAAAAGACTTCCACTGGTAAGTTTTTCAAGATGCATTGTATAGAAGCATGATATAGTTTTTACTTCCCCGAAAAAAATCCAGTATTTGTATTTTGCCACGATTTTGTCGAGGCTCTGTAATGCACGTTGCGCAAACGTTAAGCTTGCCCGGATCAAGAAGGCTAATTTAGTCGATAGTTTAATTTAACTGTTGTCTTAACTAGTTGTTAAGACAACTGTTAACTGTAGCAGTTAACTGGTGGTTAACTAGTTGATAGTTGTCTTTAACTGTTGGACTATTTGTAAATAAGTAATTATGCGGTTTGCCCCGATGTTGTGCTTAAGGTGTTTTTGTATATAGGTTTATAACTTTATGTTTGCGCCTCTCTTCAAGCGCCATATAGAGAACACAGAGCGCTTCAGGCATTTAACGTCAGAGATTACGGTAATATGATATATATCCCCCCCGGCCAATCGCTGTGGTTCGTTGAGCCGGGAAACTTATCAGCCAATCGCGTTGACGTATAGATGGGTCCGTTCTTTTAGGAGACTGTTGCTATGGCTGCCTACTGGCAAAACTTGAGTTAAAGGTCCTCGGTAATATTGACATAACCCTTTTGACAGCAATAACTAATGGTATAACGTTGAAAGCTCATAATCTACATGAATCATGTAACGTTAGTAATATGAGTTAATTGTGAAACTGAGAAAACCTTGTAGTTTACCCTGCGAACACAGGCTGCTAACGACAAATCAGCATTATGCATATGCATTAATCTCATATTGTCTGATTGCCGGTAACGGTACATTTCGACCAACATTTAGTTGTCACCTAGTTCACGTACAGTGTGTTGTATATTATTTACACAGTTTTGCTGAGAATGAAGAAGTATTGGCTGAATTGTTCTCAGTTCACCAAAGACAGCCCGGTGTTGATAAATGATGGATCAAGCTATCCTTTGCTAAATTACTTACCGGTCGATTCGAAACGTTAGTGAAATACAGTGGGAAAGACAAAGACGCAAGTCTGGCAGCAGGTTATTTTAGAAAAGAGTTAGTAAGATCGGAAACTATTTACGCTAGTAATCTATAAATTTATAATCATTTAGTTAGTTAGCTGACTTAGAGTTTCTGTTGTCTCAGTCGTCAGGGCATGAAACTGTCATAGATGTGTAATAACGGTTCGCACGCGCTGGTTATTTGACCGCCGCTAGTGTGTGTGTGTGTGTGTGTGTGTGTGTGCGCACGCATGCTAGTGGCGGCTGGAATATTCTAGATGTAGGGATGACAGCCGTTTTATTTATTTTTTTCAAACCGTGATTATTAGCCTACAAACTACATTGGTGCACTAAAGTACAACACAAATGACCCAGACCTGGTGGAAGTCTGTGCTCTAATCAGACCATTTTCTAATAATATAAATTACAATATATATTATAAATTATTGGCAAAAATGTACATGCTTGAAGTATGGATTAGGTGATTTAGACTCCAGGAGGTTTCTGAGCGCCATTCTGAAATGACAAAAAACAAAAACACACACAAACACAAGTGTTTTTTAAGTGTCAAAAGCCCAACTGAAAATGGAAGCCTTGTGGGTCTGTCTGTCTGTCTGTCTGTCTATCTATCTATATATAGCTGGATAGCAAGCTTTCATGCCAATTGCTAATGGATCACTGAAGGTGTAAAAACAAAAAAACTACTCCTAGAGAACCTTTAAGGTTCACTGTGGCGTGCTCTCTCCATGTGACAGATTGGTGTGTTGATACTAATAGCTTGAGGATGTGTGTTGAGAGTATTTTGTATACAATTTTTACACCTGTTGTCTGTGGCAACACTGACAACACTCTATGGTCGTTGCTAAGATGGTAACTTTGTTCTATGACTGAAAGTACTCAAAAATGTTAAAGTAATTTGTTAAATGACTTTTCCTAAAAGTGTCTTAATTTTAATTTAGAATAGTTTTTATATGAATTACACAAAAGACAAAGAAATATTATATGTTTTACCAATTTCGGCCATAAGCGGTCATATTATTTCTGCTGCGTAACCGCATGCGGGGCTGTTCAAAACTGCTTAAGTGATGCGACTCTGACTGTGTACCAGAGAAAGCCGTGGAAGCATGTCTGCATCCTGAGCATCGTGCACACAGGTGTCGTCACCTTTAGAGGGGCGAAGGCAAAGCCTGTGATGTATCACAACAACACAAAGTACGGCGCATAATGAAGTAATGAATGTCACTAGCCTGGCAATATACCAGACTCCCTTACAAATCGAGTGATTTTAAGAGTTGTTGCATCATCGAGAGAAGCTAAATTAACTTATTGGAACGCCTATGACACGTTTTAACTAATCGGTGCCTTCTTTTAAATTCAGCACTAAATGAAATACATTAAAACGTGTCTTTCCTTGTGAAAAGTGTCAGTTTTTCACGACATCGCCTAAAAAGCCGGTCTCCCTTAAAAAACAAATACATTTGAAACTTGTTGCGTTAGGAGAAACTGTATAAACGTTGTGAAACCCAGTGTACAACGTATTCTTAACAATTTGGGCATAGTTGTTCATTCGGCAAACGTTATACATGAAGAAATGTTTTCTTTGTATAAGAACTTTATATATAAGAACTAGAATCGTTGTTCCGTTGCTCATTTTCATACCCAGCGGGGCGCGACGCGTTTAATGTCGGACATGTACGCGCTGTTATCTACTTTATCTCTATCCGTCCTAACGTTGGTTTCGGTTTCTTATATCCGAGATCCACACAAAGGTCATGAACCCAGACTTCTTTTACCACTTGCTCTATGAGATATCGCAGGGTTTGGGGATGGCTTTCAGAGGTTATTCTGTTCAACACCAGAATTTCCGAGTGATCATTGAACGCCTCACTCAAATTGTGTCGGCACGCACGAGCCAGCGTCCTTTAGCCGTTGTCTACTGGATGTCAGGTAAGCGCGGCCGTCACGGCCAGCAGTTATGAAAGGTCCAAATACAGGTTTATTGTTTTAGCAGTACTTTCAAAGTTGTGAAAATTCATTCGGGAGTAAACATGAATTAATGGGTGCAGAGTTTTTTCTTGTTCAGCAAAGCCTTTATTGTTGGCCACACGATGGTAACGTTGCTAGCATAACTGCTAACGCTAACTGATAACTGACTAGCGCGTGAAACGTCCGTTAGCTGCAGTTAATAACAGTTTTCAGTTCAGATAGACAATGCCTTGCTAATTTTCTAGCTGTTGCCAGGCTCTGTCTCTCTGTCTGAGTCAGGTGAGTGTCTGTGTGCTCGATGTGAGAGAGTGTGACAAACAGTCGTGTGTCTCTGTCACGCACACACAGCTCAGCACTGTATGGCTGTGCTGCTACTGCTGTAGTGTCATTCATGGCACAGATTTTGACATACACTATACTCTGTAGTGATTTGACTGTAAGCACACACCTTCTAAACACACTGGTTGCAGCTGCTGCGTGAACACATGGTTTTCAGTCCAGAGCATTGTCCCATTAATTTTAATCCTATTTTGTTTAGTTTACAGATAACGTTTCATTTAAAAAAAATAAAAAAAATAAATCTGTTTCTATTTTCTGTCGGTTGTGCAACCAAAGGCTATAGAGCTTTTTGTTGCAAGCAGCCTTAATTTGAGTCACAAAAAAGTAGGAATATGATTGCTATTACTACAATCGCACAATATGATGACATGTAGCTGCCTCTCTGCAGACACTACTCTGAAGCTTATAAATTCAAATGATCTGTGACAGTGGTTTTCTGAAGTTAATGGAAACTTTGAACTTCTCCTCCCACCACCCCAACTGTCCTTGTGTTGCTGCTGACGTCCTGTGGTGACTTTATAGTGAGTACAAACACACAGTTGTTTTTGTTATGATTGTTACTAACCTGATACAGTGTGTGTGCGCGAGTGGTGGACCCTCCGAGCACTTGAAATGACTGCTCCAGGTCTGAAAACAGCTTCATATTATTATTTTTTCCACTAATACAGCCCTGAATTAGCAAAACTGAAGTCAATAAAGGTAATTAATGCAAACAAAAGAGACTGACTGAAACGTCGGTATGCGTTGGAAAGGTGGACATGTTTTTTCACATTCCATATTCAGACTGTGGCGGAGCAAATTAGACTATGGCGGGCCGATTCTGATATTTAAATATACAACTAAATACATTTCTGTAGTCTTATACATTAAGTTTATTAAGGAATAAGATTTGGATTGCTGTCGCTGAAAAGAATAGTACTAGTACAGTTTAGCTACTCTCAGTTGAATACCACATTAGAGCATAAGTGCTTTAAAGCATTGAATAAACAGTAAAACAAATATAATAAACGTGTGTGTTTTACCTAAGTATACTTTTAGCCCATTTTCACAGGGTAAAAAAGGGTTTTCTGAAATTAGTTTGAATCTACAACAATGCCTAGGAAAAGTAAGAGGTCCCAAGCAGCACACACACGCTGGCAGAGATCAGATGAGATGCACTGTGCAACAGCGGCTGAACAGGTAGAAGGTGTTGGTCCCCAGAGCAGTGGAGAGGTCATGACGTCTGCAGCATCCCATGTTCCAAGTGCCAGCCAGGGAGATCAACATGATGCACTGAGCTCACCACACATTTCTTATGCTGACATTGTAAAGATGACACTTCACAGTAATGACCCGGGTGTAACAGTTACTTCAAATGCTAACCAGGTAAACCATTCAGGTGATGTGCCTTCACCACAGGTCTTTTATGATGACATGCTAAGAACAACACTGCAAGGTAATGACCAGAGTGTGGCAGCTAATGCAAAAGCTAGCCAGGTAAACCATTCAGGTGATGTGCCTTTACTACATGTGTCTTATGCTGACATGGTAAAGAGGGGACGTCACAGTAATAATCCTAGTGAAAAAGTTTCCTCCTATACTACTGTAAACTATTCAGGAGATGTGCACCAGATCTCAGATTGTGACATTGTAGAGGCAGATCTCGGTGTAGCAGGTCCATCCAATGCAGACTACGTGAACCTCACAGAACAGCCTTCTGAACAACGTGTCTGTGCATCACGCAGCCAGGCCTCTCTCAAGTACGGCAAATTCAGGAACCAGCAGTGTACCTGTAACTCATTAACCTTTCTTGCATTTCTCTATGAGCATGAAAACATCACCAGAGCAGACCTTGACCTTGTTTTGGATAAAGGTAATGTGTTATATAAAGAAGCCAGGAAAAGGTTCCCTGATCACAGCCATTTGACTACTGATGAGCTACCTGATAAAGTTCGTACACGCAGGCACAGACTTCATGTAGACATGGGAATACTTTCAAAGTATGGGACGTTTGGCGAACCTTCACCCGGAGCTGTAGATGACTTTCTGGACCTAGAAGCACGACTGAGCTGTTTGTTAACAGAGGTCCAATATGCACTGCTGCTGATGAGATCGTTGTGTATTGCAGTATTCAGAACCAACTCAGGCAG
>CAEMYA010001016.1:45687-59476 GCA_903131615.1 Diplodus sargus | reverse complement strand
TTAAGGTGTTTTTGTACATAGGTTAGTGTTTCCTGTTTGCGCCTCTCTTCAGGCGCCATAAAGACAACACAGAGCACTTTAGGCATTGTGAATAGAAAAGTGCGTAACACCAACGGGTGTGGTGTATATCCCGCCCCCACCCCCCAAGGGCCAATCGTGTGGTTCGTTGAACCGGGAAACCTATCAGCCAATCGCGTTGTTGCATTGATGGTCCGTTGTTTTTAGCCCGGGGTTGTTGCTAGGGCTGCCTACTGTCAAGACTTGAGTTAAAGGTCTTTGGTAATATTGCCATATACCTTAATTTTGTACGTTGAAAGGTTCTAATCCACAGGAATCATGTAACATATAAGTTAATTGTGAAAGCCAACTGAGAAAACCTTGTAGGTTAGCCTAGTAACATAGGCTGCTCACGACAACACAGCCATTGTTTAACGTTAGCGTTAACCTCATATTATCTGACTGCCCTAACGGCAACGGTAAATTTAGACCAACATGTAGTTATCACCTAGTTCACATAAAGTAAATGTATGTTATTGACACAGTTTTGCTGAGAATAAAGGAGTGTTGGCTGAAGTGGCCCAGTTCACCAAAGAAAGCCCAGTGTTCATAAACGAATGAATGGATCAAGCTAGCTATCGTTGGCTAACGGTTAACGTACTTACATTACATTACTTAAGGTCGATTGGAGTAGTTAAATCCGTCCGAGATTGAGGAAGAGGAAGCCGGAATTATAAACAAATGCGTAGAAGATAAATCGGAACTATTTACAGGAAAAATTAGATATTTACAGGCATTGATTTACTCTTTAGGCAGATAATAAGGAGGGCTGTTGACAAGGGCATAGGTTGTAGATCGAGTGTGATAACGGTCCACACGCGCTGGTAATATATCCGCCTATTCTATCTATCTCTGTAATGTGCTCGCGATGGACCGTGTGTGTGTGTGTGTGTGTGCGCGTGCGCGCGCGCGTGTGTACATATCGGAGTAACGTCTGATTTGTAGGAAGATAGGTGTTCTAGTATTGTTCTTGTTTACCTAAAGTATTGGCAGTGAGTTAAAGGTCTTCGGCAATATTACCATATCTTCGGTCTTCGGCAATATTACCATTACCATCGGGTTAACGTCTAAACTTAGCGTTGATCTGATATCAAAATCCAACGTTAGACAGATGTTACATTTTTATATTAAATCAACGTCGGGTTTAGACATTAACCTGATTTTCATTTTCAACTATAATATAACATCTATCCAATGTTGGACTTGGATATCAAATCAACGTTGGGTTTTGACGTTAACCCGATTTTAATTTTCAACTAAAATATAACATATATCCAACGTTGGACTTGGATATTAAATCAACGTTGGGTTTTGACGTTAACCCGATTTTCATTTTCTACTAAAATATAACATATATCCAACGTTGGACTTGGATATCAAATCAACGTTGGGTTTTGACGTTAACTCGATTTTTATTTTCAACTAAATACTAACGTCTATTCAACGTTTGACTAGGATATCAAATCAACGTTGGGTTTTGACGTTAACCCGATTTTCATTTTCAACTATAATATAACATCTATCCAATGTTAGACTTGGATATCAAATCAACGTTGGGTTTTGACGTTAACCTGATTTTCATTTTCAACTAAAATATAACATATATCCAACGTCGGACTTGGATATCAAATCAATGTTGGGTTTTGATGTTAACCCGATTTCCATTTTCAACTAAAATATAACATATATCCAGCGTTGGACTTGGATATCAAATCAACGTTGGGTTTTGACGTTAAACCGATTTTCATTTTCAACTAAAATACAATATAGTTATGAGACGTTGGATTTTGATATCAAATCAACATTGGGTTTAAACATCAACTCTTTTCAATTAAAATATAACATCCACCCAACATGTGAATTTTAAGTCTAATCCAACATACATTATATTTTGATGTGAAACCAATATTGGATTTTGATGTCAAACGGATTTTAATGTTCAACTATAGTTCAACCTCTATTTAACAGTATAGTTTAATGTCAAACTAACGTTAGGTTTTGATTTCAACCCATTTTTCATTTAACTAGAATTCAGTGTCTATCCAACATTGGCGTTGGTAAGTATTCATTTAAAACACTGTTTAGCTGTATGGGTAAATGACTAAGAATGGTTAACAAAAAGGCTTTTTAATGAAACACTTAAGAATATTTAAATTCTGCTTCAGAGCAGACATCAAAACAGTTGTCACGAAAAAAAAAAAAAAAAAAGGAAATGAAACAAAGCTTTAATTGTTGAGAGCCAGATCATAATTGTATAGGTAATACTTCAACTGTAGGTGTAGCGGATTTCTTGGCTCTCTATTTTTATTAGATAGACATAAAGCGTTTTTGTTTGTGATGCCAGATGCCAGACATAATACTAGGGTTTTAACATTTTAACACAATTTTAACACATTTAACAAGACAGTTTCAACATTTAAAAACAATAAATATTTAAAACGTAACTTTTAAAGAACAGTTAACAACACTTAAAAACAACAACAACAACAAAAACAACAACAACAGGACAGTGCAGACAGAGTGAGGTGGCAGGAGAGTAATAATAATAATAGTCACTGCTGAATCTGGCTTTTCCTGCCACCTCCTCCCATCCTGTCTGGGGCATATTTAAGACAGAAGGCCACAGCCTCAGATATCTTGGCCTCCGTCTCCTCCTCCCTCCCTGGAGTCTTCAGGACACTCTCTGTAAGAAATAATTGAAACTTCAGAGTACAGGACAAGTAAGGCTACAGTAAGAGTAAGGGTGAATTCCAATTCTTAGTTTCATCCCTACCCCTACCCCTAGCCCTTAAAGGCCCCCACACACCGCCCAGACGTCCAACTGCCTTATCCGACCACTCCGTTGCCTCATGTCTGTCCCGTTCGGCAGAAAAGTTGCACTGAAACACACCGCTTCCACGTGCTGCCTACTCCACAGCAGCGTGTACGTTCTGCGCTTGTGCGAGATGCAATAAGCGGGTGGCGCTTGTGTTGTGAGTTGTAAACGAGAGGCTTATGCACGCAACTCTCTTTACTTTCGATCAAAACAAAACTTAAGTATTTCAGATAAAAACAGCTGCATACTAAACATGCAGCAAGGCATTACCAAACTAACACAGATTAATTCTTCCTGAATGGACATAACAACTTGACCCGTGCCAGTACTGTAAAACATGAACACAGGGAATGACGGAACGGAGTCCATAGAAAAACAAAGCGCACACAGTATTCCGCCCTCCCACACAGCGCGCTGATTCGCTAGCACACCGCCAATCAGAACGGCCATTCAGCTGGCACACAACCAATCAGAGAACCCAATGGATCAGACGTCCGACAGCCCTCCTCCTCAGACTTCGCATGCTCAATCAGAGCCGACAACATCCGCGTGGCTCTGAAAGCTTCCGACGGCGTTGAACACGGCAAACATATTTGTTCCCGACCTCGTCCGAGTCTCCCCAAACGCTTCAGACGTCAATGGTTAGGCCGGTGTGTTCCTGCCTTAACCCTTGAAACAGAGCTACAAGGGGTAGGGGTTGAAAGTCAACCCCTACGAATTGGGACACCCCTTCAACAATCACATAGGTCATCAGTAGTCTCCCTTGGCGTTCACGTAAGCAGACGTGACAAGTTTTTTTGCCACAAATCCTGTATTCAAAATCATTTCAACTTAATAAAATTTAATGCAGACGATTGGTTCATTGTAAAACATTCATTGATGTAAATGTGGTGATTTGTGTACGTAGACTACAGAGCCCCCAGGCAGCGCTGCTCTTCTATCCAATACACACATGAAGCTTCACTTTTAATTCAAACAAACTAATGTCACTGCCATAATTGTTACATTTCATCAATGAGACCAGCATTTGTCTCCTAAAAAGAATGTAACCAGCTGGCGGTAAACCTCTAAAAACCTGCAGGTAAGTTAATTAGCGATCGTCTTCTCTCCTGGGATGACGACGGTGGTTGGCCGGCCGACAAGCTCTCCAGACATGCTGCTGCCTCTGTGACGAGCCGTTGATCTGCTCCACAGGTGGAGCTTCAGTTCTCTGAAAAACGTCGGAGCAAACTTCTAACAGCTGTCATTTGGGTAAACTAACCGCGCATTGGGGATCTAGACAGTTACTGTCTCGTATGAAAAAATATTAAAACTTAAAGTGAAGTAATAACAGCGCTACAGCAAGAAATAAAACAGCTTTTCATTTTACGGCTACCGCTGCCGGTTGCCGCGAGATGCATTCTGGGAAACTTGTCATACCCCTCGGTTTGAAGTGTGCCTCTGAAAAATCTCCGTTTTAAGGGCCAGATAGCCCTACCACTTCCTCCTAATCCTCTTCTGAACGCGCAAAACGACTAAGGGGGGAATTGGAATTCACCCTGTGTGTGAGAAAGAGAGAGAGAGAGAGACAGAGAGAGCACTGAAAATATGCTTTTTACCTGTAATGACACTGAAAAGGCATAGCTTAGTGAAGGCAAGCTTGCCCCTCCCTCCTTTCATGTTGAATTTGCTCATGAGGTCATTGCTCATCAGCCTGTGGATACAAAAAGGAAATGACTAAAAAGCCCAAATAATCAACTCGCAATATTTTTCACTGGTTTATTTTTGCTAACAAATATGTTGTGTTTAATGTGGATGTCACAGTGGTTCTACTGGTGGTGGTAGAATGAGGGTCCATGGGTTCATCCAAACTGTCAGGATTCATTACCTGGCAAGACCACCGTTTCAACATTTTGGACTGGGGTTGATGCTTAAAGGCCAACTGCCATTTTTTACAACCTGGACCTTGTTTCTGGCATAAAATACGATCATTTGCTCACCCAGATAACTTTGGTATCATTTGGAGTCCAGAGCCACGTTTATCCATATACTGCAAATGACCAGGGCAACGAAAGGCAGCCTCTAAATAATGCATTATCTGCTGCGAAACTCGAGATGCACTGATCAGGATTTTTGGGGCTGATCACCTATCACCAAAAGTAGTATCTGCCGATCCCGATATTGCCGATCACCGATCACAGCATCAAATCCATAAATTTTTCTATATTGTTGTCTTGTGTAACTTTAATATATTAATTAATGATTCTTCTTACACAACATTGACATTGTATTATTAAGTATAAAAATTTGGAGATGAGAAAGTATCATGAATTGACCACCGTTTTATTGCAGGCTGAGGCAATGTGCAATATTTCACACTCTAGAGACTCTCTTAGAGACAACTTGGACTCAGCTTACATAGAGTAACTGTGGCTTACTCGTGGGAATGCATGCAGGCAGGGTGGGAATTTCGTCATTTTAGGGGCAAGTCCATTTGGCCTTCACTTTTTTTTTTTCAGGGGCACCAAGGCCACTGAGTAAAATGTGTTGATTTACCTTTCAGACTGATACCATAGCATCCTAATTTATAATAATAATTATAATAATATTTATAACATGGATTACATATTAAAACATTCTTTAATACCAAAATCAAGTTAAAGGAATAGTTCGGGTTTTTTGATATGAATCTGTATGGCATCCCCGTCAGCAGTGTCGTGCACCGAGTTCTTGCCCGGTTTTGGTGCTGACGAAATCTCCTCTTCCTCTTCCCCATCTCTACATTCCCATGAACCATACATATGTCTTTTCAGCTTACCTGCTGGAGGGTAATTTTTTTTAAAGGATAGATGTCCTTCTCATTTGTGACTTTTATCACTGATGACACCTGAATGACAAGATAGACAATTCAATTTCACATGTTTTATAAGTATATTTCAAACTGCCTGCCACAGTATTATGGATGCTCACTGCCACTTTATCATCTTACAGTTTTTCTCAATTGTTTACACACAAAAACTGGTACTTGAGACACAATGACCACAACATGTAACTCATGCACCAACCCCCTGAACCAATTCTGCTAAACTACAAGCACAATTCCTGCTTTACACTCAAATTGCAGTTCTAAAACACACTTTTTTCAAAACACTAGACACAGTTATCTGCATTTGGCACAAATTTCATGAAGAAAATCTCTTGTTTTCACAAGGAACACACTGTCATTCAAAATTCTAAAGTTAATTGCCCTACTATGCACACTGACTCATCACATGGGCCAACACCTGTCACACAGTTTTACAATTAGCTGTCAGAGCTTTAGCAAAACAGAAGAGAGGATGCAACATAGTGTTTTCTTTTTTTTTTTTACTGTATATAGTAAATTCTGCTGTTGTTTTGTATGTAGACCAGTGCATGTGCAACTTTGTGTTGGTTGGGATGTACACTGTACATTGTTATTTGTGGGGAAAATAAAATATATTTGTTACCATATATTAGTGTGTTCTGAGTATAAAATCAATATTCTCAAATATTTTACAACACACTTATGTACGTACTGTCTGTAGTAAATGCAACACTGAACAAAAAAAGGCCTATGTCATTATGATGAATGGAGAAGGGGTGTTTTCCATTCATCATAGTGTTTTACATTGAGCACATCAGTGTTCAACTGGTTCTTATAAATGTCTATTCATATGATGGTTTTAGTGTGTCATTTGAAAACAAAATACCATTTCGAAAATAAATTACACTGTTTTGAATGTAAAGTTTCAGTTTTCCTGGAGAATTGAGGGGTTTTGCCCATTGTGTGTGTGTTTTTTGATTTGTGTGTAGAGTTCTGAGAGTATGAGGTATGCTTTCAGAAAATGTGTGTAAACAATCGAGAAAAACTGTAATACCATGAAAAAAACTTGCCTCCACCACCTGGCCACCTGCAGTAGACAGGCCCTCTCTTGTCAGACACTCACTCAGGGGAGTAGCATATGACCTGGGTCGTAGAAGGGCTTCTGCCTCTTGGACTATTTCCTGTGAGATATTCATGTCGCCTGTATTAAAAAACAACGTACTTCCACTCACATTTAGGTAGTACAGGGGGTTGCGTCCCCTGAGGGTGTGGCCTCTCATAAAATAGGTCCTGCCACTCTTAATTTTGTCACCAAATTGTTCGAATAATGTTACTTTTTCACAAGTCGTGCCATCTGTTATGATTGCGATTTTGTTTTTTTTTGTCACAGCTGGCCGCACATTTGTTTTCGAAAAGTCCGACGTGATGACTTTCGTAGAATCCATGATTTCAATGATGTGTATTTTGATTGGAGGTGGCCTGAAGTACTGGTTATCCATCCTTGTTTCAAGGAGCTTTTTGAGTGCCATTCTGAAATGATAAAAAAAAAAAAAAAACACACACAGACATGAATACAACTGAAAATGTTAGTCTGTCTGTCTGTCTGTCTGTCCATATAAAGCTAGATAGCTTGCTTCTATCCAAAGAGTAATGTAGTAAGTAATGTATCACTCCACGTTGGAGTATGTACATTATGTTGTAATGTAACATATTATTTTAAAGTCAAGGTAACTAGTAATATGCAATATATTACATTTCCAAAATAATGTTCAAGTTGAAGATATTATGAGATGGTAAGTAAAATGTTTTTATTTTGGGGGTGCTTTTGAGTTTCAGACAGTACATAGGAGTATCTCTGTTTTTATACCAAAGTCAAAGAAAATGTCTACAAGAAGTCAATGTATTTTAAGAGGCAGTAATAACATCTGAAGGTGAAAACTTTGAGAAATAAAATAAACAACTGAATCAGAACAACAAATGATTTCAAGGTTTAATCTAGTAAGATACTTAAGACACAATTGGAACCTGTAACAGGGTAGAGTGACCTGATAAAGCAGCTTTTCTAAAGAAAAACAAAAAAAAACGTAGTTGTGTTTTTTGTTCAGCTGCCAACATATATAACTGCACATTTTGTTTATTCAGCATTTGGACACCGAGCAATGACTAAAAAAGTTGAATGTGATAAATCTGACTTTATTGTATACTTTATTTTGGTACCCATGTTTTCGGGGGAACAGAATATTATACATTTCCATTTAACGTAGGACATTAAGCAGATGCTTTTGTCAAAAGTGACTTATAACAAGTACATTTGTCTATTTGTACTATTTGTTATACCAGATAATGAACCCTTTTGCAGTGACAATGTAGTTAAATAGTGTAATTGTTATTTTAATGAATATATACATTAAATGATAAAATAGGGGTCATGGAGGGTCACAGGCTGTGTCTCAATTCAGGGTCTGCACACTTCGAGTGCGCATTTGACGTGCGATTACGTCATTATACCGCGGCGAAGGGTGTCCCAATTCGAAGTTTTCTCATAATGCACCCCACAAATGCGCACTCCTTTAGCCTGTTTTTTGAGTGTGCACCGCTACCACACTTCGTGGTCTCACATATCCCAAGATTCAACGCGCGCCCGGAGAGAAGAAATAAATAAATAAATAAATAATGGCGACCTCAAGTGGCGCAGATCTCGCATTTAAGTGTAAGTATTGGGTTTATACTCAGTTTTTACTCATTTGAGCATCCAACGCCAGATATGTTAAACTTCAAGAGACATTAAAACCTCAAAATGTCCGTTAAAATACGTTGGTGATGCCTTTGGAAGTAAAGCCTTAAAAACCTTCACTTTCAAACGTTAGACGTACAGACTTATATCTTATATCTTATTGTGACTGTGGAGATGTTAGAGACTATTTTTTACTTCATATACATAAATGGACCAAGATGAACAGATTCTGATCAGGCTGCTTTTGTCTGTTGACGTAACACAAAACAATCCTTACATTATAGCTGTTATTTAGTTAATTTATAGAGTTATTTTTATATCATGTGTTCATAATTGTTAATTTTATATAATTCATGAAATAAAATATTGTTCTATTGTTGCACGTTGTCTATTCCATTCAGTATGAACAGTACAATTTATAACAGCAAACAGCATCAAGTGCAACTTTTCAGGGACAACAGATTGAATGTTTTCTTTTATTATTAAGGTCTTAACATACACAACTATTGACAAAATTACAGCATAAATAACTATTTACATATTGTTATTCACTATTAACAAAAACAATTATTATTAAAAACAATTAAAACAGTTACAGATGATGTACAGTAACAGGCTGAGCAGGAGTCCCTGCAGTGCTGCTGGGCTGGATGGTGTCAGTGGGACATCATCTGGGTCGGTACTCAGGGTGTTTGGGGGTCCAGTCTCCCCTGTCCACCACATCGTCCATCAACTGGGTCTGAGTTATAATTTCATAACATTAATGATAATAATACTAATACTAATACTACTACTACTACTACTACTACTACTACTAATAATAATAATAATAATTAATGTATCGGTATGTTAATGGCCCCAAACTGTTAGCTAGCTAATAATGATAATATTGATAACATTACTGTGGGTTCAATAACAGGTTTACCTCTCCATGGTCCTTTCAGCCGGAGATAAACCAGAGCCGCTTCTCCTCTTCCTCCACAAACAGGAGGATTAAAAGGAAATCAGGAATTCCTGCAGCTCGAACAGATCTGACAGTCAAACTTTACTGTTCTTGTCACTTTCACGGACCTGCGCTGCATAAATAGTGACGTACAGGTAGGGGCGGTAACATCGGGTGACGCAACCAGGAAATGCTCCAAAGGGTAGACCGTCCCATTTCACAACGGGCTAACGCGACCTGCAGGCCGCACCTAGGGGCACTCACTTGGTGAGACCGCAAAGGGCGGGTCCTTGAGTGTGCAGACCCTGAATTGAGACACAGCCACAGAATTTTGGTGCGACACAGGAACCAACGCCTTCATTCCGTGTTTGCACCCGGTTGTTTAAAGACTTCCTGGTGTCTGCTTGCAGCGTGCAGATAATCTTATGCGTCGCAGTTGCAGTCGAGCTGGACTGTCGTCCAATAAAAGGACTTCCACTGGTAAGTTTTTCAAGATGCATTGTATAGAAGCATGATACAGTTCTTATTTTCCCGGAAAAAAAATCAGTATTTGTATTTTGCAACGATTTTTGTCGAAGCTCTGTGTGTAAGGCGTTAGCCCAGATCAAGAAGGCTAATTTAATCGATAGTTTAATTGATTAACTGTTGTCATGGACTATGCGTAATTAAAAAGTAATTACGCAGTTTGCCCCGATGTTGTGCTTAAGGTGTTTTTGTACATAGGTTAATGTTTTCTGTTTGCGCCTCTCTTTAGGCGTCATATAGATAACACAGAGCGTTTCAGGCATTGTGTCCCTAACAGTGCGTAACGTCAGAGATTACGGTAATATGATATATATCCCCCCCGGCCAATCGGCGTGGTTCGTTGAGCCGGGAAACTTATCAGCGAATCGCGTTGTTGCATTGATGGGTCCTTTCTTTTAGCCCGGAGACTGTTGCTATGGCTGCCTACTGTCAAAACTTGAGATAAAGGTCCTCGGTAATATTGACATAACCCTTTTGACAGCAATAACTAATGTTATAACGTTGAAAGCTCCTAATCCACATGAATCATGTAACGTTAGTAATATGAGTTAATTGTGAAACTGAGAAAACCTTGTAGTTTAGCCTGCGAACACAGGCTGCTAACGACAAATCAGCATTATGCATATGCATATGCATTAATCTCATATTGTCTGACTGCCGGTAACGGTACATTTCGACCAACATTTAGTTGTCACCTAGTTCACGTAAAGTGTGTTGTATAATATTAACACAGTTTTGCTGAGAATGAAGAAGTATTGGCTGAATTGTTCTCAGTTCACCCGGTGTTGATAAATGAATGGATCAAGCTATCCTTTGCTAAATTACTTACCGGTCGATTAGAAAAGTGAGTGAAATATAGTGGAAAGACAATGACGCAGGTCTGGCAGCAGGTTCTTTTAGAAAAGAGTAAGATCGAAAAAACTATTTACACTGGTAATCTACAAATTTACAATAATTTACTACGTTAGCTTAGAGTTAGAGTTAGGGAGTTACTGTGGTAGCAGTCGTCAGGGCTGGAAACGGTCATAGATGTGTTATAACAGTTTGCACGCGCTGGTTATTTGACCGCCGCTAGTGTGTGTGTGTGTGTGTGTGTGTGTGTATGTGTGTGTGCGCGTGCATGCTAGTGGCGGCTGGAATATCCTAGATGTAGGGATGAAATCCGTTTTATTTATTTTTTCAAACCCTGATTATTAGCCTACAAACTACATTAGTGCACTAAAGTACAACACAAATGACCCAGACCTTTAACAGAGACGTTCTATTATTGTAGAGACAGGCCACTCTGATCATTTTGAATGGGGAAGGCTGCGACGCCAAAGATGGCGTATATCCCGCCCTTTTCACCAACAGCCAATCACCTGCGTTGTCACAGCCGAACCGGGAAACTTATAGCCCAATCATGTTGTTTCACCAGCGCATGCGCACAAGTAGTTTTTACGACAGAGACCATCAGAGACGTTCGACTATTGTAAAACATTTACTGCGTTCAGATCTTTATCTAATTTATAGAGTGAATGATAAGAAATGATGTATTAGACATTATCTGGTCCATACATCAATGGTCAGGCAGAGTAGAGCCAGAGCACAGCAGCCGGCACAGATTCAGCAGTACGATGGACCTCGGTGTCGTAAATCCGTGCGCATGCGCAGTGGAGTTCTCCCGGTAGGAAAAGAACGTTTTAAACATCATTTCTACGGTAAAGTCGTTATTTTTTGGTTTTTATTTGTATCTTATTTCACTGGCGAGCATGTCTGTATGTTTTTTCCGTCCTGCTATCACGTTAAAGGGTGGATTTGACCATGCCTCCATTCATTTAGATAGGGGTCTGGTCTATTTGGGCTTTTCGAGGCGTCGCCAAGATGGCCGCCGAGTGGCCTGACTTGCCTAGAAGGACTTTGGCTCTAATCAGACCATTTTCTAATAATATAAATTACAATGTATATTAAAAAATTATTGGCAAAAATGTACATGCTATGATTATATCACTAGTACTGATTAACTTAAAATAGATAACTTATAATAATAATAATAATAATAATAATAATAATAATAATATTAGATAATAATTTATAAGTGATGTTGTTGATCAGCATACTTGTGAACACCAGCACATGTTATGGTAAAGTTCATGTTATCAGTGTGAATGTTGGCAGGTAGGCTGTAGATAAATGGTTTAATTTGTTTATCTGAAATTCAAAAGTTGTCTATGTTATTGTCAGCAGTCAGTGTTTGGCTTTGTGTGTCAACATTTGCGGCTTAAGGGCCTTGACACACACCAGGCCTACACAGAGAATCTCACATGAGACTGTAGAAGGGTGTCAGTGAAAACGATGCTCTCTCCTGTGTAGGTTGCACAGTAGCAGAAACATAACAGACAGATTGGCATAGGCTTCCATTTTTAGTCAGGCTAGTGCAACTACACAGGTTTTTATTTTTTTGAGCCTTTCTGCCTTTTCAGCTTTTGAAAAATCTGTTTTTTTCTGGAAATTCCTGTCCATTCAACCTCATAGTTTCATGCATTTTCAGCAGTACATTGAACAGATTTCAGAAATCACTTAAGCTTTCAGCATTCACACTGTATTTTCGTAGGAAATGCAAATGTTTCTAGTTTTGCCAGATGTAAAGCCTCAGAGCTTCTTTGATAACTAACAGTATGTTAATGATGACAGAAAGGTGATAACTCGCCATCAGACTGACAAGGCTATATGGATAGTTGGTTGTGAATGCAGAAGGCATTCACAACATATGTTCTTCGTTTTCACGGAACTCTTTAATCTTCTTATTATTATTAATGTGAGGTGAGCCTCAGCTGAAATTACTGTTAAAACAGCTCTCTCACACACACATACACACACACATTAAGCCATGCTTAAGCACATACTCACATGCACTCAAACACACACACAAATGCAGTCAGATATGCATGTGTAAGCATGCACACATGACCACACATGTACAGACACACACACACACACACACACACACACACACACGCACACACGCACACACACACACAGTATATTTCCCAACATAACTATATTCATGATTTTCTTTTTTCTGTCATTCAAGCCGGGAACTCCATTCAAATAATTAAATGTTTTAATCATCGATATATTGAGATTTATTGAATTTCTCAGTCCGATTCAGAGAATTTGATTCATTCTCACTCTAACATCTCTTCTTACTCCATTAGCTGCTTTTCAACACAAATTTAAGCTAGCATTGCAGTTTTGCTCAAACCTTATATTCTATTTTTAATGCTTCATTCTCACCAAACTATTAGGAAGCTTTATTCTCTTCAGATGAGAGTTCAAGTAGATTCAGTTTGGCCTTAGTTTTTTAACCAATTCTACATTATTTTCAACCCAGGAACTCTGTTTAAATTTATTTAAATATTTCCAATCATTGACACATGAAGATTTATTACATTTCTGTCTGATTCAGAGTCTTTGACTCATTCTCACTGTAACATCTCTTCAAACTCTATATATTTTAATGCTTAATTCTCCCCCAACCATCAGCTGCTTTTCAACACAAATTTAAGCTAGCATTGCAGTTTGGCTCAAAACTTATATTCTATTTTTAATGCTTCATTCTCACCAAACTATTAGGAAGCTTTATTCTCTTCAGATGAGAGTTCAAGTAGATTAAAGCAACCAATTCAGTTTGGCCTTAGTTTTTTAACCAATTCTACATTATTTTCAACCCAGGAACTCTGTTTAAATGTATTTAAATATTTCCAATCATCGACACATGAAAATGTATTACATATTTCTGTCTGATTCAGAGTCTTTGACTCATTCTCACTGTAACATTTCTTCAAACTCTTATGCTTAATTCTCCCCCAACTATTACAAAGCTTCATTCTCTTCAGATGAGACTTCAGA